>OX637343.1:17229300-17783347 GCA_951799405.1 Agapetus fuscipes
ATACACATTTTTTAACCACCATGCTGCAGAAAATGGTTCACTTTGCCAATGTCACCCCTGTTTCAGGGAAGGTCGGCAGGAGTTGCAGGGTGTATGTTCATTTGAGAGTCGGGTTTTTATATTGTAGTACTACATGCGGCATGTTTATGCCCGCTTTCCACTGCGAGCGGAGCAGACTCCGTACGGACTCCGCTCGACTAGCAACAGTAAATTTCATAGAAGTGCTTCCACCGACAGCGAGTGAGCGGAGCGGACTGAGCGAGTACAAAGAGTTACAAAAGTGGTCGCAGAGTTGAGCGAGTTTCCAGCGGACTCCGTACGGACTCCGCTCGACTAGCAACAGTAAATTTCATAGAAGTGCTTCCACCGACAGCGGAGTGAGCGGAGCGGACTGAGCGAGTAAAAATGAGTCCGCTGTGTCATGGCCGCTAGTTTTCAACTGACTCCGCTCCCCCGTGCCCCCCGCGCCAACCCGCGCAGTTGCGTGACAGCGATAAAACACATCATACATGATTTACAAAAACACATCATACATTATTTTATAAATTTGAAAATATTAAAATGTATGTTTTATTTTAAACATCTACTTTTTATGTATTAAAGCAAAATAATACATTACTTTTTATTTTTCGAAACAAAAAACAACTTTTTATTAATAATTACAACGTTTGATCTGGGCGTAGGCTGCAACGAGCTGTCACACACTGTCATGTCCCCTAGTTGGCTACTCTATGGGCTCCGCTAAGCCCGCTGTAGATGGAAGGCAAACAACTCTTTCATCTGACTCATCTCATTTCCCGCCTAGCTCACTCCGTCGAGCTCGTTGGCTGTGGAAGGCAAATACCATTATTTTTTAAAACTCCTTCGCAATGGAAGGCCAAAACTATTTTACTACGCTCCGCTCAGCTATTTCCCGCTCCCGCTCGGCTATTTCCCGCTCGCAGTGTGTGAGGGCATTAAGCGCAAACTTACACATGTCTGTTTTGTGAAAATGCATATAACGTGAATCTCTAATGTTACTTATATTTTGCAACTTAGATTAGGTATATTAGATTAGATTGACTTGAATCATTTTTCAGTTTGTGTTTTTAAGCAACCTACCCCCATTTTGGCTTCAAGCGACTTTAAAAAAGAAAATATTTTTCCCAGTTGCGCGCCAGACCCTCACCTTAAGCGAGTTTAATCATGGACATCGCCCTAGGGGTGGAAAACTTCACCTTTGCTTCGCTTCTTTTACGTTAAAAGGTGCATTTCAAAGTTACTATCCAAAGAAATAGTAGCTACCTGCCTTGCAAGCTATTCTATACTCCTTTTATCTGTTACAGAAAGCTCTTTTTTTCACTGCAACGAAGAGCTGTTTTTAAAGGGCTATTTTAAGTTTTAACATAGCTCATCGTATTGCTTTGATTATTTTTTTAAATAGATTTGTGAAGTGGAATGCAATTCACCAGTTTTTGGCGAGGCAGAAAAAGGTATTTGGAAATTTGGAAATATAAATGGTACATTTTTGTGCTCCGTCGGGATTCGAATCCACAACCTTCCATTTTACGAGTCCGAAATGTTGCCACTGATTGTTAATGATTACCCAATGACATCTTATAAACCAGGGTCAAAGTTATGGTCATTACCCAAGCAGGAATCGAACCAGCGTTGTACTTTTTCAAATTCGCTAGAATGATCCCACAAGCCACTTGATCCCTCGGCCATAACACCAAGAGCAATAAAAGGGTAAAAAAAATGAAAAGTATGTGACATCAGAATAATAAAAATATATCTTTATTCCAGCCTAGTCACGCGGATGGTGCAATACGTGACTAGTCATATTAAATTTTATGAAGTAGTTAATGCAAATTAAATACGAGTAGAATGGCCTTGAAATAACAATGGAATAGACAACAAAATTGTGATGTCGCCTGGCGGGGTAACTGAAATATAATAACCTAACTGTGTCTTTAATATATTTGTAAATATGACAAAAATTACAATTCCAGCTTAAACTTAACAATTTTAATGTTTTTTTTTTATGTACAAAGTAGTGACTGATATTTTGTTATTCGTTGCTACGTACCGCAGTCTCATGGAAAGCACAATATATTACTAAGCGCCCTTGAAGTGACATTAAGTCACAAAACGGTTTTATTTAATCAACCAAAAAAATTATATGAGATCTGTACCCTTAGTACGAGATACAAAACTTAAGCAAAGTAAAGTTTACGGAAAGTATTAAAAAGTGATTTTCCCCAAAATCTGCCGTTTTTGTTTCTTACACTTTATGGTCTTAGCAAAAGAGTTACAGTGATGAAGAAAATAAAGTTCAAACAAACAAAAACGGCAGATTTTGGGGAAAAGCACTATTTAATACTTTCCGTAAACTTTACTTAGATCAAGTTTTGCAACTCGTACTCAGGGTACTGTTTCACGTACGTATATGTCATTAAGGGTGTGTGTACACTTAGCGCTTTTAAGAGCAAGTTACAGTGGCAGCATTTCTCGCGCTAATGACTTGCATCTTAGAGTTTTCGTCTGAAGAACTTAATTAGTATGCGTCTCAACATGGGAAATTACCGACAACTAGATATCTGAGTGTAGGAGGGATAACCACGCTCTATCAGTTATATGATTGGCAATCGGTCATAAACAAATTGATGTCGTCCTCACTGCACCTGGGCTGGAGGTCTCATCATCACGGTAATTCTAACCTACCGAATATTGGTAATATTTGTATGAAGACCTGTCAATCGAAGATAAAAAAACGCAACTAAGCTACACATATAGTGTAACTTCTTACTTGCGTTATCCACGAAGGGGTCGCATGTGGCGCTTCGGAACCTATTTATTTTTGCAGGTAAGGGGGCCGGCCTCACACCAACCACTTTCAGTTGAAGTGATGGTTTCCCAGCTTCTCATTTCTTGTAAAGTATGAGAAATCGAACCCTTTCATGGGAACCTGGGCATGGGGTGCAAGCATTCTACCAATTGAGCTATCGACGTTTTTACGAGCTTCATCGTCGTCGCTACAAAGCGCCAATTCTCAAGCAAGACCCAGTTGCTGTGAGGCTGGATGGACCTTTGGTGACCGGTCATTGGTAAAGGTTGTATGAATTTTTCAACCCAGCGAAGAGCAAATATGAAAATATAAATGGTATATATTTTGTGCTCCGCCGGAAATCGACCCCACAACCTTCCCGTTCAGAGGTCGAAGTGTTACCGCTGAACTACGGACCGGTCAGATGATCTCAAGTAATAGAATCTCAAGATAATTACCGTGGTAATGAGATTTCTAGAACTGGATGTATTAAATACTAGAATGAATGGACTGATGCAGAAATGGAAGGTTCTGCTAGAAAGACGAATTGTAGAGTAAAACCGTCACACGGCGAGAATTTCATCTTATTTTTACTTACATCTTTAGATCATATGAAAAAGGTTATGACTAATCTAATCTAATCTAATCTAAGCTGCAAAGATATATATCATTTAAGATTTATACTAAATGCATTCCCACAAGCAGATATGTATAATTTCGCGCTAACACATGCCGCATGTGGACCTACAATATAAAAACCCAATCTCAAATGAACATAAGCCTTGCAACTCTTGCCGTCCTTCCATGAAACAGGGGTGACATTGGCAAAGTGAACCAATTTTTATATTATGGGTGGTCAGCCGCATAACAACCTATAAGTCAAGGAACATACATGACAAATTACATTTTTTTTAAATCAAAGAATAAAAATAACAATATATACATGGACATAAAAACTAAATCATAAAACCAAATTCACTTTAACAAACCCTAGCCGCCAACATCACAGATCAACCGCCATTTCTTTCTATCCTTGCATACTTCTTTCATTTCCTACAGAGTCATAACCTTCTTCATACAAGCTCTTCTTTTATTATGACTCTGGATGAAATGAAAGAAGTATGCAAGGACCAAAAGAAATGCCGGTTGATCTATAATGCTGGCGTTTAAGGTTGAGGCTTTTCAAAATATTTTTCATTTTTTATAGAATATGTTTTGTAGGTTTTAATTTTTACCGTTTAATATTGTTTAGTGTTTATTTGTTTTATATACTCAAATGTAATTAATAACTTGTATTCCTTGACTTATAGGATGGTATGAGGCTGACCACCCATACTGTAAAAAAAATGGTTCACTTTGCCAATGTCACCCCTGTTTCAGGGAAGATTGGCAAGAGTTGCAGGGCTTATGTTCATTTGAGATTGGGTTTTTTATCTCGAAAGTCTACATGCGCCATGTGTGAGCGCGAAATTATGCGTGTCTGCTTGTGGAAATGATGCATATGTATTGTTACGTTTTTCCTGGGTTCTTTTAATTAAAACACATGTTTAACACAAGTTAGCCATACAGTTTATTTACACAGACTTTCTCACAATAGATTTATTTTTAACAGACTTATTCTAACAGATTTATTTTAACACACTTATTTATTTCGTACAGATTACATTTATTTTACACCATATTGGTCGCCCTAGTAACTAGATATTCCTCTGTGTGAGTGCTTCGAAGACTAACTCGCTTCAGCCCATTGTCGCCCTTCTTATAGCGAAACCTAGGGGCCATTCCAGCCTGCCCTAGAAAGTTCCACTACCACAGTTGTATAGACGATTCTGGACATATTTATTTCATGAAGAGTCCATTTCCTACCTACATACACACCTTACAATTACAATCGTCTGGGCCAGAACATTCTCTCAAAACACACGTACACCAATAAGCATCTACCAGTGTATTTCGTTACAGTATCTTTGCAACTTACATAGATTTAGATTTAGATTACCAAAATGGTCCAGGCGGGCACCCCAAAAATCTATGGAAGACAAAACGGGGGTCTACGTTGGCGTTGATTAAATAAAGGGGTCTACAGATTGTAATTGGGAGTCCACGAAAATTTATCTGGTTTCGATAGTAAAGAATAAAAATATTAGCTTTTGACGCGATCTCTTTTGAATCCGGCCTTTTCAATTTGACGGTTATTTTGTAAATAAACAGCGTCTCTAATTAGATCGTCGAGTCAAGGAATATTGTTGTGTTGTTAGGGTTCTAATGTTTTGAAAAATTGTAATGATGGTCTTCTTAATTAAAACGGCCGGACATTTATTTTAAAGTAATTTATTTGGTTCACAATTTATTTTACATGACACTTCGATAGTTCACTTTCGCTGACTTGGCCTGTAAAGGCTACGAGTACTTTTAGACTGCCCTACTTGCAGGCGATTCACGCCTTTTAAAGCTATAACAATCAAACTTTCTAGGCTTAAATTCGTCTGGAAACGTCTATGATATTCCACAAGCTTCCAATACAATTATTACTTATATAGTATTTCCTTACTCTAGGTCTAAATCTAAATCTTAATCTAAGCTGCAAAGATTTTTATCATTTGAGATTCATATTAAATGCATTCCCACAAGCAGACATGCATAATTTCGCGCTTACACATGCCGCATGTGGACCTACAATATAAAAAACCCAATCTCAAATGAACATAAGCAATGCAACTCTTACCGACCTTCCCTGAAGCAGGGGTGACATTGGCAAAGTGAACCATTTTTTACAGTATGGGTGGTCAGCCGCATACCAATCTATCAGTCAAGGAGTACAAGCAATTAATACAATAAAATATATAAAACAAATAAACTCTAAACAATTAAACAGTAAAAAATTAAAAAACTGCAAAACAATTTTTTTTTAATTTAAAAGCCTCAGCTTTAACCACCAGCATTACAGATCAACCGCCATTTCTTTCGATCCTTGCAAACTTCTTTCATTTCATCCAGAGCCATAACCTTTTTCATACAAGCTCTCCTTTTATTATGACTCTACTTAATAATAATTCATCCTACAGCTAGAATCTATATCTACTAGAATCTGCACCTACTCTATTTATTTTGTTTATACCTAAGTACTATTTACATAACAATATCGTAAAAATTTAACTGCAGAGGGTCTATCAAAATCAGTAAAATTTTGAGAGTAGGTACTCCACGAGAAGAAATAGTTTGTGAACCATTGATCTAGATCTGATCTGAAGGAATCGAACCCACTACCTTCCATTCACGAGTACTTATTAACTACTAGACTACAAATCGGTCAAAGTACATACAAGGTATTTTTCTTCTCAAATCCAGACAGTGTCACAAAAAAAAACAATTTAACCATTCGTCGCGTCTGAGACAGTAAAATCTTAATAGATCTCCATTAGCGAGATTAAACGCGTGGTCAGCAGGGGCTTAAGTGTTGGTACCAGTGCCGGGCGTAGCACTCCAACACGGACTGAAAGTGATTTAACTATCAGAGACGTGCAAGCGCTCAGGGCAATGGCATTGCCACCCACTTATGTCGTCGAGACGTTTCGTCTACAAGACACTTAGGCTTGATATATTCAAGTTAAGTTATATTTCAGTTGACTATTACTTGAACTATTATATTATTCAAAATACTCCAGGTCGAGTTAACTAAAAAATTAACCGAAAAATTACCGAAGTGACAAGCCCCGCTCCAAAACCTTAGTTATAATTGCAATATAATAATACAATAATTAACCAGTCCGTAGCTCAGTGGTAACACTTCGGACTCTGAATGGAAGGTTGTGGGTTCGAATCCCGGTGGAGCACAAAAAATAGATCATTTATATTTTCAAATTTGCTCTTCGCTGGGTTTTAAAATTTATAAATCTTTACCAATGACCGGTCACTAAAGTTCCACCCAGCCTTCTTTTTAAAGCGCTAACTCCCATAGCTCTACGATGATTTTTTTGTTGTTTATGCTCAAGCAAACAACTGCGTTTTTGAAGTATGGTTTTGGTGTAACCGACAAGACTTTGGCCTTTTTTGTCGTAAAGGCGCTTGTGACATAAAAAAATGCCAATATATGCCTCCAGCATTGCAAAAAAACCGCCAAATTTGTTACAATGTATCTGGAAAAAATGTTACTGGTATATTAGACGATGTGTCATTAGACAAAATGTCGTAATTTTTTTTGTACATTTTTGTAATATTTGAATTGTGAAATCTTTATTGTCATGGAAGCCCCATAAATAGTGCAGTCAATTCATGCACAAAATAGTCTCAACATCAATTTGTATGGGTTTATTTTACATTGAAACAATTTGTACGCTCTAAGTGGAGTACATTTTGTAAAGCAATCGAGTTGAGTTAAGGGGGCGATAAAGCTTGCAAATTTTACTATCAATCGTTGCGCGAAATAAAATTAATGCCTTGTTTATAACGCATGCCGTGGACTCTGTGTCCGAAATGTGTGAAAACGACATAAAATTGTTGCATTTTATGACAAAATTTTCCATTAAATTGAATGGCAAAGATTTGCATTAAAATTGTATGCGCCAATAAAATACACAATTAGAATTTGTTTCATGTTTTTTAATAATTTTATTGAATAAATGTTTAAAGATTAATACAATTCGTCAGACGGTTTGGTGGCTGATCTTCTTTTCTTGAACCTAAGTTGTAAAGACATTTTTACTTTTTTAAGATTCATATCAATGTAGACACAAGCAGACACGAGTAAGCTTGCGCTTATACCGGTCCGTAGTCTAGTGGTTTTAACGTTTCTGACTCGTAAATGGAAGGTTGTGGGTTTGAATCACTGTGGAGCATAAAAAATATACCATTTATATTTTCAAATATGCTCTTCGCTGGATGAACAATTCATAAACCTTTACCAAAGACCGGCCAATAAAGGTCCATCCAGCCTTACAGCAACTGGGTCTTACTTGAGAATTGGCGCTTTCTACAGCAACGACCAAGCTCGCAGAGGGCTCTTGAGGTGTGATACACACAAAAACAGCGCTCACCAAATAAATCATCCTAATATTATATTATTCTTATTATTATGCATGCTACACATGTAATTTCAAAATATTTTATTTTATTTTATTTTAGTAGGACAACAAACAGCGTTACATAAGAAATAAATAATAGCAATTACAAAAAACAAGGCCAATTATATGTTGCCACTATATATAAACTCAAATATCAAATATTTACTCCGCAACTCTCACCGCCCTTCCCTGGCACAGTGGTACCATTGCTAAAGTGAACTCATTTTTACAGTAGGTACTCTAAGTGGTTTAAGGACCTACGCAAAATTCTACTTACTGCAGCATCTAGACTACAAGAGGTTGGCGAACTTACTAAAATATTGAAAGCTATCTAATCTAATCTACATAACGCTCCCCCAGTTCTTGTTTACCGTATACGCCAATCTTGTCAAATCTGACTTTTTCATGCAGTTGTCTTAAGAATCAAATTCTACACAATCTGAGCTAAGAAAAACCGTAAAACTCGATAATGTGAGAGTTCTTTTAAATATTTTTAAAATAAATTTATTGTTTTCATAAGACACATTGATCCAGTACACATGCAAACATTGCTCACGTAAAATTTTCTCAATGGCGTTTACGATAAACAAGAACTAAGGCAGCGATTAGTTGCAAAGATATGTAACATTAAGAATCCACATTATATGCCTTTCACAAGCAGACACGTATAAGTTCGCGCTTAAAATGCCGCATGTGGACAATATAAAACCCAAATATCAAATCAACCTGCAACTCTTGCCGACCTTCCCTGAAACAGGGGGGACATTGGCAAAGTGAACTATTTTCTACAGCATGGTTGGTCGGCCGCATACCAACCTATAAGTCAAGAACATACACAGAAAATTATACTTTTAAAATAAACAAATAATAATATGTAAAAACATCAAAATACATAAATACAAAATTCTAATTGAAAAAACCCTAGTCCTAGTCGCCAACATTACAGGTCAACCACCATTTCTTTCTGTCCTTACATACTTCTTTTATTTTATCCAGAGTCATAACCTTCTTCATACAAGCTCTGTTTTTATAATGACTCTGTAATCTGGATATTCCAGTTTTGGAAATTTGGTCGATCCATACCTTTTAAAACTGCAAATAAAAAAAATCTACAATACTTACCGCATTCCCTGAAAAAGGGGTGTCACTGGCAACAGTCAGTTATTTAATAATTCCCATGCATTGTTAGTTCACTCATAACAATTACCCCGCTTGTTTTCAGGCTCTATTTTTCTCCAAACCCCCCCTCCCTTTAAAACAGCCCAAGTATTCAAACATTCAATTTTAACTCGAAAAAAACGTTTTAGCACAAATATATGGAATCTTAATCTACTCCCTATCGAGCGTTTTAATTTGAATGGATTTTTTGGGATACGTTTGAACGTCGAACTTTACACTTTGGGCATTGTAACCGGAAGCTTTCGCCCCACCGGAAGTGGTCGGGGGTAATTTGGCGCGGTTGTTTTTGAAAGTGGGGTGCTTAAGGGGAGTTCAAACGCCCACCAGGTGCGCTAAAGCAGGGCTTAAAATCTGCAAGTTAACAAAATAACATTAGCATTACAAAAAAAAATGGCATACACAGTTAAAGTGCCTTGAAAACAGAATCCCTGCCTTTGAAGTGTGGGTCTACCGTCGGATGTTCCAGATTTCCTGGATGAATCGAGTCACAAAAATGCCGAGGTTGTTCTCCATATGAATACCAGAGATAAACTTTTGATGTCCACAAAAGTTAACAACTGTTATATTCCGTCCATCTATAATCTATAATCTATTATCGAAATTACTAATATTTCTTCCCCTGTTCCAGGGAAGGTCAGCAAGAGTTGCAGGGCTTATGTTCATTTGAGATTGGGTTTTTATATTGTAGGTCCACATGCTGCCTGTGGACCTACCCGAATTATACATGTCTGCTTGTGAGAATGCGTTTAATATGAAATATATCTTAAATGATATATATCTTTGTAGCTTAGATTTAGATTTAGATGTATACACATTTAAAACTTATATCAAATGCATGCCCATAGACACGTGTAAGTTTTCGCATACAAATTCTACATGTGTATTTACAAATTAAATTCCAAGCCTCAAATTAACATAAATCCTACAACTTCTGCCGACCTTTCCTAAAACAGGAGTGACATTGATAAAGTCAACCACTTTTTAATATATAAATTATATAAATTCGCACTAACACATGCTGAATGTGAACTTACAACATGAAATCACAAATTTCTGATGAAAATAAGCCCTGCAACTCTTGCCGCCCTTTCCAGAAACGTGTTCAAAATTAACACATGTAAAATAGGAGCACTCGCCACATGTGACCCCTTTGAAGACAACACGGTAAGGAATTGTACCAAATGTTTTGCTAATTTGCATTTAAGTTGCGTCTACATAATCTATAATCTAAGCTGCAAAGATATATTAACATTTAAAGCTCATATTAAATGCATGCCCACAAACAAACACGTGTGAAACCCTACAAATTTTGCCGACCTTCCCTGACACAGGGATGACATTGGCAAAGTGAACCATGTTTTAAAGTATGGGTGGTCAGCTTCATACCAACCTATAAGTCAAGAAATATATCCTTATCAGCGTTATTGAAAAAAAACGGTTTCATACAAATATTTTATACGATTATCTTGAAGTTTATTGTCAACTTTAAGAATGTGTCGACGATAAAAAGAAGTTCCTGCAATAATGAGAAATTTCAGTTGTAAAATACAAACCTTTCATCTGAAATTTGGAATGCTTACCCTATTTTGTGAGACTGGTACTGGGAGAACAGAAAATCAAAGCACCTGAAGTCAACATTGTTCTGCTTTGCTTTCCAACTTTTGGCCCATCGCCCGGACTGCTGCTGGAGTAACTAAATACCTCCTACCCACATCTACGATCCTAATACAACCCACGCTGGCCGACTACATTGCTTCACTCAGCAGGGGCTTGCTTGTAGTTTTTTTATTTGGATTTTTTACAAAAAAATATCTTTTCAACATATCTTCTCAGGGGCTCAATCTATACTTTAAGTTGCAATGATATATTTACATTTAAGATAAACGAATGAATGGAATATCCAGAATCATAATAAAAGGAGAGCTTGTATCAAGAAGGTTATGACTCTGGATGAAATGAAAGAAGTATGTTAGGACAGAAAGAAATGGCGGTTGATCTGTAATGTTGGCGGCTAGGGCTAGGGTTTTTTTTTAATTAGAATTTTGTATTCTGTATTTGTTTTGATGTGTAAACTTATTATCATTTGTTGATTTTAAAAATGTTATTTGTTGTGTATGTTCCTTGACTTTTAGGTTGGTATGCGGCTGACCGCCCAAACTGTAAAAAATTGTTCACTTTGCCAATGTCACCACTGTTTCAGGGAAGGTCGGCAAGAGTTGCAGGGTGTATGTCCATGAGAGATTCAAGTTTAAATTGTAGGACCACATGCGGCATATTTAAAAAATTGTTCACTTTGCCAATGTCATCCCTGATTCAGCGAAGGTCGGCAAGAGTTGCAGGGCTTATGTTCATTTAAGATTGGGTTTTTATATTGTAGGTCCACATGCGGCATGTGTTAGCGCGAAATTATACATGTCTGCTTGTGGGAATGCGTTTAATATGAATCTCAAATGATACATATCTTTACAGCTTAGTTTAGATTTTAAGATGGGATACATTGAAACTGGCAATAGCGGACGCCCTAGCGAATGGTTTATTCTGTCTTAGACAAACATTACTTCAGTACGGGCAACTAATAAACATCTCTAAGGCTCTATACTGAGGCTTTATACTCTCTCCTACTGTGTATAAAACAATCAGTTTAAACTAACCCATAACGTCGTATCAAAAATTTATACAAACTAAAACGCTCACAAAAAGCGCTGTTTAAGTTTCTGATTATATTTTGGTAAACGCTTCAGTTTGGTTAAAACGAAGAGTTTCATACTTGTAGTACTGTATACCGCATCCCCAACAAAACACTGTCACAACTCAAAAATTCTGTGAATTATTTATTTTCTCTTATTAGATGGATTTATTTGGTGAGCGCTGTTTTTGTGCGAATCACGCCTTAAGAGCCCTCTGCGAGCTTTGTCATCGCTGTAGAAAGCGCCAATTCTCCAGTCAAAGACTCAGTTGCTGTAAGGCTGGATGAACCTTTAGTGGCTGATCTTTGGTGAAGGAATAAAAAAATTTCACCCAGTGAATTCCCATGTTCCTTGACTAAAAGTCAGGTTGGTATGCGGCTGACCATCCATGCTGTAAAAGTGTATCACTTTGCCAATATCACCCCTGTTTCAGGAAAGGACGGCAAGAGTTGCAGGGTGTATGTCCATTTGAGATTTGGGTTTTTATGTTGTAGGTTCACATGCGTCATTTGCAAGCGCGAGTTTATACATGTCTTCTTGTGAGAATGCATATAATGTGAATCCCCAATGTAACATATCTTTGCAACTATAAGACCACCCATATTGTAGATAATGGTTCACTTTGCCAATGTCACCACTGTTTCAGGGAAGGTCGGCAAGAGTTGCAGGGTGTATGTCCATGAGAGATTCAAGTTTAAATTGTAGGACCACATGCGGCATATTTAAGCGCGAACTTGTGCATGTCTGTTTGACTTTCAAGTGCATTTAATGTGAATCTTTAATGTTACATAATATATTTTACAACTTAAATTGGATTAGATTCTGATGTTTTGGCCGTTGACGAGCTTTGAGTTGTGACGCCTTGCAGCCGGGATGCGATGTGTGGAATACGAGTGAGAGCCGGAACGTCTATTGACATTGTTGTGAGGCATTTGCATAACCTGGCTAATGGGAATATCATTACATGGAGAACTAGAGGACGCATAAACATCAACTATGGATGAACTCGCACAGATTTATGGCTATTTGATTGTGGATGCTTTAGCGTACATCAAATAATCATTATACAAGTTTCTGATCGACATCTAATGTCATCTAACTTGCAGAGATATGTAACATACTGTGAACAATCACCCATATTTCAGGGAAGCTCGGCAAGAGTTGCAGAGCTGAAATGTTAATTCCACGTATGGGCTTTTCTTAGCTTTTATGGGTTTTTACGCGTGAACTTACACATAATGCTAGTGAGTATACAATGGCGTCTGCTCTGATGAAATATCCTCACTTATACTCCCTCCTCTCGTCACAACAAGGGCAACTCGTAGAACGGCTCACATTCAACCATTTGCAGTCGATATCAAAACTATGAGAACTTGGTGTTTTCACAACTCATTCCTCTGCCAAACTGCCCGCTTATGGAATGAGTTACCGGTATCTGTGTTTCCATCCCAATTTAACCTTGCCCTTTTCAAATCCAATATCAATCGCCATTTCCTCTCAGTGTGAAAGGGAAAAGAGGGAAGGGACGACCGAGAAAAGTATTGAGTGATCAGATTGAGGAGATTGTGAAAGAATGGGATATACAAAGTGAGCGTAAAAGAAGAAAATGCATGAAAAATGTGATGGATATGAAGGAATTGAAAGAGGTATGTCAGGATAGGAAAAAATGGAGGCAACTCTGCAGAAGCTCTGGCCACCCCTAGCGGAATGGCGACAGAGTTACAGTACAGTTACAGTTACAGTACAGTCTCAAAACAAAGCAACGCCACACACACCACAGCACTGCGCAGCTGACGGCCCTGCAACCGGGCATGGACAACTGCCACATCACCAACACCTCTGCGGCACTATAACAAGTGTCATAGACCCTTAGAGTCTCTCGAATCTAGGGAGTCTCCCGCATAGGCTTTCTTAAAAAAAAAATACATAAATCTTTAATTTAGTTTTTAAAAAATCTGTTTTATTTTCAGTTTTTTTATTATTTATAGGACACAAACGTTTTCGACTACATAGTAGTCATCATCAGCGAACAGTGTGACCTTTAAATAAATAATAAAAAAGTGAAAATAAAACAGTTTTTTTAATAACTAAATAAAGATGAATTTTCACAGTGTTAATGCACCAACCATCCAAAATATTAAATCTTTAATGACTAGACATCCATACCTAACATAAAATGAATCATCTTTGCTTCTATGATTGCGCTTCTTTTTACGTAACTACATGATTATTTGTCCGATTTTTTTTATTTCTAAATCCAAAAAATGAGAGTTTTTCTGACACGTTATTCTTGCCGATGAGAATAAACTGGTTGAAATAGATGATTTTGAGGGGAAAAGAAGGAGAGGAAGATCCTCCCCCACATGATGGACCGGTCAAATGAAGACAGCAGCAGGCACCTCGGGGTTGAAGCGCTGCGGGCAGCGCATTCAAGAGAGAACTGGAGAAGAGTGGTTGCTTCCACACGGGTCACAACCCTCAGCAATGAGAAAAAATATTAAGAAGAAGAAGATGAAAAAGACTCAACCTGCCATAATAATAATGGTGAGCGCTATTTTTGTGTGAACCACACCTCAAGAGCCCTCTGCAACCTTGTTTGTCGCTGTAGAACGCGCCAATTCTCAATCAAGACCCAGTTGCTTGTAAAGCTGGATGGACTTTAGTAACCGGTCTTTGGTAAAGGTTTACAATTTTTCAACCCAGCGAAGAGCATATTTGAAACTCTAATTGGTATTTTTTTTGTGCTCCGCCGAGATTCAAACCCAGATCCTTCCATTTACGATACAGAAGTGTTTAACCACTAGACTAAGGAGCGGTCTAAATTTTTTCATGTTTTGTTGTCACCAAAGGTCCATTCAGCCTTACAGCAACTGGGTCTTGCTTGAGAATTGGCGCTTTGTAGCGACGACGATCAAGCTCGTAAAAAGGTCGATAGCTTAATTGGTAGAATGCTTGCATTCCGTGCCGAGAGCAAGGGTTCGATCTCAAAGGCTTAATCAGCCTTCACAAGAAATGAGAACCAGCCTCCCCGGGAGCTGGGAAACCCCCACTTCACCTGAAAGTGTTTGGTGTGAGGCCGGCCCCCTTACCTGTAAAAATAAATAGGTCTCGAAGCGCTACATGCGACTCCTTTGGGAATAACGCAGGCAAGAAGTTACACTATATGTGTAGCTTAGTTGCGTATTGCGTTGCACCACGAAGCAACGCAAAAATACAAGAAGTTAACCAGAAATGTTAACCACTAGACTACGGAGCGGTTTAAATGTGTTCATGTTTTGTTGCACCGCAAAAATGCAAGCTGCAATAATAAATAAGCGAACAAAGCTACCCGATGTAAAGTGCTAACTGCATCTTGTGTACCATCCCTCAGAGATGTGAACGTTCTAGGGTGTCTGGAATATGTTGTTCTATTTGCATGTATAATGCTCCTGGAGTAGTGTGTCTCCAACTGACAATTTGGCGTCAGAAATTTTGCTCAAAGAAAAATTTATGTCGGTGCTATGTCCAAAAGGGTCCACTCACTAATCTATTCATTTACAATTATACATGTATTGCAATCTATCAGGTGCGTGCTGAGGGGTATAGGCAAATACATTTCAGAATAAATCTCTGGTCTAAAACTGGTTCGGATGTAGGAATAAGAAAGGACGGTAGGGAAGAGAGGAATCCTGGGCAAAATTGGAGAGCACTACAACTCGCAGAAATCAAACTCGATTTATTTTCAAAACGCCATTTATTTGGTTCACTGCCGCAAACACGTCATGTTGACAGTAGGGCGGTCAAAGCACGAGAGAGAATTTTACAACTAAAAAAATGACATAAGACGACAGACCAGTCTTCTTCCTCTTTTATCTTTTTAGTTGTTAGACAAAATGATATTATGACGTCAGAATCGTCTTCTTCTTCTTTTAATATTAGTTATCATATTAAATTCAGACCACTCCCATTCCTTTCAAAAAGCTCGTTTGAAATTGACTGAAGTGCTATTGATCGAAGAGCTAATCGAACTTAAATTTTGAATTTTACACCTCAAGATCAAGCTTAAATCTTCTGATTTTAATATCCTTTTTTAGAAACAAAATTCCAATTTAGCACTGTTTCTTTTCACATATATCGATTTATTTTAATTAAGTGAACAGAAACAGTGTTGAATTAGAGTTTTGTTTCTAAAAAAATATAAAAATCAATGAATATGAATTTTCACAGTGCTAATACACAAACCATCAAAAATATACTTAAATCTATATCTTACCATATTTTGCCTGCCTATTAGGTGCATGTGCCTGTATGGGATGCACGCCCTTGCAATCTATATATTTACAATTATAATAACAACACAATTATATTATTCATCGTCAATCTTTTGTTAATTGACTTTTTTCTTTGTATAGATTCCTTTTTAAGGTTTTGTTGTTTTCATATGCCTCTATGTTATTTATGATTTATATTCCTTGACTTGGTTGATATGAGGCTGACCACCCATACTGTAAAAAATGGTTCACTTTGCCAATGTCACCCCTGTTTCAAAGAAGGTCGGCAAGAGTTGCAGGGCTTACGTTCATTTGAGATTGTGTTTTTTACACTGTAGGTCCACATGCGGCATGTGTAAACGCGAAATTATGCGTCTCTGCTTGTGGGAATGCATTTAATATGAATCTCAAATGATACATATCTTTGCAGCGTAGATTTAGATTTAGATTTAGATAAGACCCCTGTTTCAGGGAAGGTCACCAAGAGTTGCAGGGCTTATGTTCATTTGAGATTTGTTTTTCATTTGTGCATATTTTGTAACCGTGAGCTTACACGTGTCTGTATGTGCAAATAAAATTACCTCTGATGAGCATTAGACAGACAAGCACTAAGGAGACGAGTTATGAGTTGTCTGGTTCAAATTGTCCCAGACTTGATTCTCTCTATTGTAGCACCTGTCTCCTTGTCAGAATGCATTGTCAAAGTGCACTTTGGTTCATCTCACTGCAAGTACAATACATTCCTCTTAAATGCAACCACACCGTTTCACCAAAAATGCATGAAAATCTAAACGACAACTAGAGGCACTGCTCTAGACTTGGCATATTTTTTGTGAACGCATTGATTAAGTTAAAACGCTCTTGAGATGTCGCTGCCTTAGTTCTTGTTTGCCGTATGGAACATTAAGCAAATTTTACAGGAGCAATGTTTTTGTGTTTTGTTATTGTAATTGACAAAATCGTAATTCAATTACTTATTTTACCGAAAGTACTGTAGGTCTGGCATTATAATAATCCTATAAATCATTATAATTTTACGTTTAATACTAAAAAAAAGGGTTTTAAAATGGATATACACCAAAGATGTGCAATGAAAATTACGTAAAGTGGAGATACGGTAAAATAATCGGACTTTGACTGGACGCTCGCGACAATCTTTAAATGCTTGTTTGGCGTAAGCGCCAAAATATATATAACATACAACAATGTGTCGGTGTGACGTCATGCCCACGCGCGTCTGTGATTGGCTTACAATTTTAGATGGCGCAGTCACGCATGCGCCTCTAGCGTTTAGTGGATATACGGCACTTGAGAACTGAAATAAAATTTCGAACACAGAAAATCGTATGTGAAAATGTTGAATAACTCGCACCTTTGAAGACAATTTTCTAAGCTCAGATTGTGTAGACAACTGCATTAAAAGTCATATTTGACAAAATTGGTATATACGGCAAACGAGAACTGCAGGAGCGATGTACCACCGTACAACGGTCGCAGTTTTCTCAAACTATACCTCGCGAAACTGCATGGAAACTCAATCACTCACTAGGGGTTCTATTATTTCTTTCATACATTTTCTATTTACAGGATCGAGTGGAGTTTATGTATATTGTTTATACTTGGAGTACTGAACTTTGCATTTCACCTTACACGAACCCTTAATTAATATTCTCTTGGTTTCAATTTCACAAGATGTGGTCTATTTGATTATCCATTGTGTGATAAAACACCTTGTTAAGGTGCAATTTGAAATTTAAATTCTCGTTTTAAATGCACAACTTGTTCTTTATATATATTATTTAGATCACTCGCCTACTCAGAATATCTAAAATGAAAGCATTCCGCGCCATTGCTGCTAAAACACTGAGTGACAGATTGAGGAACTCAGAAATCGGAAGCATGTGCGACACTGAAGACATCGTCAGATGGAGCAGGAAGAGGAGACGGTTCTGGAGGGACCATGTAGACCACATGAACGAAGGAAGGATAGCCCGAGTCGTGGCACAGGAGATACCGGACGGCCAGCGTCTACCAGGTCGCCCTCCCAAAAGATGGAAGAACAGCTGGTCTTCTGCATCACAGAAGGGAGCTCCACAATTAACAGATCCTACATCTATAACAAGAGGAAGAAGAAAAAGAAGAAGATCTCTAGATCTGTGATTTAGAAAACCAACTTCATATTGGCTTATGGATCCTTATGGACCGGTCCGTAGTCTAGTGGCAACGCTTCGAATTCATAAATAGAAATGAATGAGGTCGTCCAGCTGTCTTTCCCTCTTAGGAGATCTTCCAGCTAAGCGTTGGCCTATTGGCATCTATTTAGCTACGATGTTTATTTGTTACATCTATTTAGATGTGATGTTGGCGGCTAGGATTTGTTTTTTTTTTTTTTTTAAGAAATCCTGTGCGGTAGACTCCCTAGATTCTAAAGACCCTAGGGGTCTATGACACTTGTTGTAGTGCCGCAGAGGTGTACGAGCTTGGTCGTCGCTACAAAGCGCCAATACTCAAGCAAGACCCAGTTGCTGTAAGGCTGGGTGGACCTTTGGTGACCTGTCATTGGTAAAGGTTTATGAATTTTTCAACCCAGCGAAGAGCACATTCGAAATATATATGGTATATTTTTGTGCTCCGCCGGGATCCGAATCCACAACCTTCCATTTACGAGTCCGAAGTGTTGCCACTACGGACTACGGACCGGTCCAAGTGAAAAAGTTAAAGTGAAATTGGATTTATGATTATTTTTTTTTATGTCCATGTATATATTGTTATTTATTGATTTAAAAAGAAAAAATGTAATTTGCCATGTATGTTCCTTGACTTATAGGTTGTTATGCGGCTGACCACCCATACTGTAAAAAATGGTTCACTTTGCCAATGTCACCCCTGTTTCAGGGAAGGACGGCAAGAGTTGCAAGGCTTATGTTCATTTGAGATTGGGTTTTTATATTGTAGGTCCACATGCGGCATGTGTTACCGCGAAATTATACATATCTGCTTGTGGGAATGCATTTAATATAAATCTTAAATGATAAATATCTTTGCAGCTTAGATTAGATTAGATTAGATTAGATGTGTGCAAGTCTTTCAAAGGTTTTTATTACTCTGGCTTGCAAAATTGATACTGACTAGCGAAGACCAAGAATGTTAAGTGCTCTTGGGGTGCGAGTCGCATAAAAACCAACGCTCTCCAAAATAAAAATAAAAATTGCAGTTTTTTTTTCATTTTGATTTAAAAGCTTAATCAAATAACGTACATCATGTTGTAGTTTTTACTCTTACAAAAATTTTAATCAGTCAAAAATATTTAAATTGAATAGATACAAGTTTTTCGTCTGGCTAGATTCTAACGGGTTATTCTTAAACATTTAAGTCGTTGGTTGAGCCCACGCTTTGACAAACTAATGGTGCATGAGCTGGAAGTTTTATCGGTCATTCTTACCTACCGATTTTTGTAATATTTGTATGAAAACAAATCAGCTGTGCGGCCATCTGGGATTGACAGGTCTTCATACAAATGCATCATTAGTTTGTCAAAGCGTGGGCTCAACCGACGACTAAAATGTCTAAGAATATTTCGTTCACAGGAGCGCAGATCGCAAGACTAGGCAAATGGTAAGACCTCGACGTCAAATACTTTTACCGTCTGCGCCAGGTACAGAAGGAATCCCCAATGGCAGGAGCATCAACTCTATATCATCAACAAATAAAGCGCTCTCCTGCTTCCCTCTGCTCTCCTGGTAGTGGAACAAAAGTGATGCATAAACTGGACTCTGGACTGTAAATTTTAATGCAAAATTCTACTTTTATCGTGTTTTTTTGTTATACGAATGGTATGTAGAGTAGTGGTTAACATTTAAGACTATTGATCAGAAGGTGCACGGCAAGATCATCGGCAGGTTTTTTTAAGAAATCAGGACTTATAAATCATGTTCCTGGACTTGTAGGTTAGTATACGGCTGACCAGCCATGCTGTAGAAAAGGGTTCACTTTTTTAATGTCACCCCTGTTTCAGGGAAGGACGGCAAGAGTTGCAGGGTGTATGTTCCATTGAGATTTGGGGTTTTATGTTGTAGGTTCACATGCGGCATGTGCAAGTGCGAATTTGTACGTGTCTGTTTGTGAGAATGCATGAATCCCCAACGTACAATATATTTGCAACTTAGATTAGATGCCCGGTCGATGGCTCAGTTGGTAGTGTGATTGCATTCCATACCATGAGCTCGGGTTCGAATTCCACCGAGGGTGTCAGAAATGATTTCTCGTTTCGGTGTTTATTTCAAACCCCAAAATAAAATACAGGCAAAGTTTACTCAGCCTTTACAAGACATGAGTTCCAGTCCTATCGGGAGCTGCGACACCCGACTTCAACTAAAGTGGTTGACGTAAGGCCGGCTCCCTTACCTGTAACAATAAATAGGTTCAACTCGCCACATGCGACCCCTTCAACATAAAATCCCAAATCTCAAATGGGCAAATATCCTGCAACTCTTGGCGTCCTTCCCTGAAACAGGGCTGACATTGGTAGTGTGAAACATTTTTATAGCATTAGTGGTAAGCCGCATTCAAACTTATAAGTCATTCCACTTAACTAATCTATTTTTTAAAACCGGTTGAACTCCAAGGTTTGCAACTATCACATCACTTTATCTAAAACCATATTAAATTCCTTTTAAGCAGAATATTTCATAATGAAGAATGCCTGACAAACATTCTTATGAGAGTTTTGCATTTGCATGCTCAGGATTTTACTGGGTATCCTTAATGCATCGTGTTTCAGGTACCTTTGGCGGGCATACCGTGTCTACGAAATATTTTTCATCGTAGAGGGAATGCTCTACGAGGCGTAGCAGTATGCACCTCTGCGAACAAACGACATCTACGCTGTGTGAGTGCTACGAGACATGAAGAATCGTAGGCAGTGTAGAGTTGTATTTTTAACAAGGCGAGTGGATGGTCTAGTAATAAGGCTAGTAGTTATTAAAAAAATATATAGATTAGAATGATGGTAACTATCTATAATCTAATTTGAAAAGGTTTAATAACATTTTAGATTCACGTTAACTGCATTAAGCAGACAAGTTGGCGCTTACAAGTGCCGCATGTGTACTTGAAAATTAAAATCCAAATCTCAAAAGAACATAACCCCGAAACTTATGCCTATCTTCCTTGAAACAGAGGTGGCAGTAGCAAAGTGATCCATTCTTTACAGCATGGGTGGTTAGCCTTATACCAACCTTTAAGTCAAGGCATTAAAGTAGCTGTCTATTTCATATGAGAGTGAATTTAAAAGAAGGATATTTCTAAAACTTTGCCAATTCTTTTTTTAGATTTTGGGTACTGTACGACCGGTCCGTAATTCAGTGATATCATTTCGGACTCTGAATGGAAGGTTGTGGGTTCGAATCCCGGCGGATCACAAAAAATATTCCATTTATATTTTCAAATTTGCTCTTTGCAACTTTAACCAATGACCGGTCACCAAAGGCCCACCCAGCCTTACAGCAACTGGATCTTGCTTGAGAACTGGCGCTTTGTAGTGACGACGACCAAGCTCGTAAAAAAGGTTTATAGCTCAATTGGTAGAATACTTGCATTCCATGCCGAGAGCAAGGGTTCGATCTCAAGGTTTTCTCAGCATTCACAAGAAATGAGAACCAGCCCTCCCGGGAGCTGGGAAACTCCCACTTCAACTGAAAGTGGTTGGTGTGAGGCCGGCTCTTTTACCCGTAAAATTAAACAGGTCCCAAATCACCACATGCGACCCCTTTGGGGATAACGTAGGCAAGAAGATACACTATATGTGTAGCTTAGTTGCGTTGCTTTAGTTGTGTTACGTAAAACCATTCTGTAAAACAATGGTTTGCCTTGCCGATAACACCCCTGTTTCAGGGAAGGCTGGCAAAAGTTGCAGGGTTTATGTTCATTTGAGGTTTGGTTATAGTTTGTAAGTACACATTCAGCACTTCGCTCCCCCAGTTCTTGTTTACCGTATACGCCAATCTTGTCAAATATGACTTTTTCATGCAGTTGTCTTATGAATCAAATTCTACACAATCTGAGCTGAGAAAAACCGTAAAACTCGATAATGTGAGAGTTGTTTTAAATATTTTTCAAATAAATTTCTTGTTTTTATAAGACACATTGGTCCAGTACACATGCAAACATTGCTCATGTTAAATTTTTTTAATGGCGTATACGATAAACAAGAACTAAGGCAGCGATATGTGTATCGTACAATATATTTGGCTGTTTTTGTGTGAATAACACCCCAAAAACCCTCTGCCAAGCGATTTGTAAGCGCATTTTTTTTTTCTTTTGTCTTCACTTCAGTACGAACCGCCTATTGTACATTAATATCAACTTAATTTTTCAGGTTACTAACTAGCTCTTTCAACTAGAGTTTTTATTTTCCGTAGACACCAAACAATCTTGTACATTTTCCGTAGCAGCTAGCGTAGAAGAAGCGCTCCCCGAGAACGGCGTAGACAGAGACGGTTGTATCGCGAGAGGGGCTCTCTCCGCCACTTTAAGAGGAGCTACATAAATTTAAGGCTAGGCAGACACTTCAGTCGTTGAGGGCACCTTGTGTAGTAGATTTCAAGTAACAAAATGTATTATTATGACTGCAGTATTATGTTAAAACTAAAATAAAAATCGTAGAGCTTTGTGACATTCTATTGTCCGTCAGAAAAATGTACCAAATTGAATATACTCTAAATAAAATACATTAAAATTCTAGTATATTTTGTGAACTCTGTAGTTTCAATTGTTACTGCTATGGTCTAGCAGTCGCAAAAACGCAACAAAGCTACACATATATTGCAACTTCTTGCCTGCGTTATCCCCGAAGGGGTTGCATGTAGCAACTCCGGACCTATTTATTTTTACGAATAAGAGAGCCAACATCACACAACTTCGGTTGAAGTGGAGGTTTCTCAGCTTCTGGGGGGGCTGGTTCTTATTTATTTTGCAAACTGAGTACGTAAAGCAAGAGAATCCAAAAAAATAAATAAACCCTAAATTAGGTCGAAATATTTTTCAGTTTGAAACTTTTTCCTATAACTGAAACTCTGTCGCTATTCCGATAAGGGTGGCAAGAACCTCTGCAGAGCTGCCTCGATTTCTTCTTATCCATACATACTTCTTTCAATTCATTCATATCCATCCCTTTTTCCATGCATTTTCTTCTTTTACGCTCAGTCTGTATATCCCATTCTTTCACACTAAAATCTTCGACACTAAAATCTTAATCGAAATCTAAGTTGCAATGAAATGTATCATTTGAGATTCATATTAAATGCATTCCCACAAGCAGACATGCATAACTTCGCGCTTACACATGCCACATGTGGACCTACATACAATATAAAAAACCAAATCTCAAATGAACATAAGCCCTGCAACTCTTGCCGACCTTCCCTGAAACAGGGGTGACATTGGTAAAGTGAACCATTTTTTACAGTATGGGTGGTCAGCCTCATACCAACCTATAAGTCAAGGAATACAAACAATTGATTACATTTGAGTATACAAAACAAATAAACACTAAACAATTAAACAGTAAAATAAAAACCTACAAAACATGTTCTATAAAAAACGTGAAAAATATTTTTAAAAGTCTCACCCTTTCTTTTAATCAATTACGGCCGTTTTTTTCTCAACTTTTCGCTTAAATCTCATCATTTGTTGGCAGTAGAGATCCGAATCAATGGTTCTGCCCGCCGGTAAAAGCTCATAATGATCAATGCCCTTCCAATCCCACCATAGAAACAGCATCATCTTATTGTGAGTTAACCCAGGTATTGCCACAGTCTGTGAAGCCTGACCCACCTTTGACCACGACGTTTTTCGCACGTTCTTGTCATACGTGATCCACTTTTCATCACCAGTTATCAATATCTTCAAAAACGGTTTGGTTTCATTACGTCTCAATAAAGAATCGCAAATGAGTACACGGTTCATTAGGTTTCTTTCAGTGAGCTCGTGTGGCACCAAAATATCCAGCTTACTTATTGCGTTTTTTTTATCAGAAGTCCCAAAATTTCTACAGCAACGGGATCATGTCTCTACCTACAAGATGGCAGATAATCTACGAACAAAATGACACATATTTACTGTAATTAAATGTAAATTAACTTTGAAAAAAAAAATACCTGAATGTCTAGAAAATGCGAAGAAACTTTTTCCACGACCTATTTTGTAGTTGAAAAATAAAATTGTAAATTTAAACAAACAGCGGGATTATTTTCTATGACGTTTCACATCCGTTTCATGTAGGTATCCTCAGCGTAATAATAAGATTTTTCCCACCATACACTTTAATATGGAAAATGGAATTTCCAACAAAGTTCTTGACCACATCCGGGCAAATAAAACCGCCAACTCTTTCCACTATACAATTCCCCATCTCTTTCATATCCTTTCACCCCGGTCCCCACTCGTACATAGCTTTCGCCTTCAGAGTTTTTCATGAATAGAAATGGTCTCTTCCTAGCGCCTTTGGCAAACTGCATTTCCAGACCAAAGAGCGAAATTCACAAATCCGAGTCAGAGGTTTTCTTTTTTTACTTCTGCTTGTGACGTCGGCAATGGTGATAAATCTATTTTGTTATATGCGCTCCTGGTAGCTGATGGCACAATTATAATTCAGTGGAAATTATTAAAATCAAATGAAAAGCCAATCGACTCTTTTTTAACCCTTTAGAATACTGTTGCGAACTTGAAATACGTGCGTTTATACACACATACATTAAAATGATTACACACACTGAATCACGTAATACCGAACCGTCAAGAAGTATTTGTGCATTTGGAATGACATTCTAGTGATTGCGTGTGCGTAAATGTTCTGGGGGTGGAATAATCCAGAAATTGCGAGAAAGACCTCTCCGGTTTACTATATAAGAGATCAAAATGGAAGGACAGCAGAATCGGAAGAATGCACTTCGCTGAATAACACATATAACCAGTGAATGCCAAGTCGTGAAATAAAATTTAAATTGTGAAAAAAAAAATCTGGCATTTTAATTTTAAAAATCCAGGAAAAAACGAAACAATACATACAAAAAATTATTATAAGTACCTCATACTCAGTTGAAAATTTTCTGATTGTAAATTATTTTCATCAATAACACATAATAAAATTTACGTCCATTTTTCCTAGACTTATAGGTTGGTTTGATACTGTAAATAACGGTTCACTTTGCCAATGTCCCCTCTGTTTCAGGGAAGGTCTGCAACAGTTGCAGGGCCTATGTTCATTTGAGATTGGGTTTTATATTGTAGGTTCACATGTGGCATGTTTAAGCGCAAAGAATTTACATAAATGTGACTGCTTGTGAGAATAATGTAATAATATATCTTTGCAACTTAGATTAGATTAATATTTTTTCGGAAAATAATAATTATTTAAAAATATGTTAAGATAACGTACATTCAATGTGTAAAATTTATTTCAAACCTGCGTCAATTCATTATTTAAAAGCACTTTTATTAATATTCAACAAAATAAAATTCTGCCTACCAGGATCCCAGAAACCCACAGAGTTAGCGCGTACGAAATTCATTGCCGCTCTCTGCAGTACTCCGCGCGTTAGGAATTACCCACTAACAGCGTTCGCCCCGCGATCTCCTGAACTGTTATGTGCTCCTGGTATCCGAGCCTGCGACTCTAATGCGTCATTATCGCAGAATATCGCAAACTCGCTCAAGTGTGAAACTTTACGTTTAAATTTAAACAAAAAATGCATTAAAACTCAAACATTCAACCTAGTGAGCGTTGGAGTTTCTGTATATTTATGGTTTAGTTTATACGTGTTATGGGGAACAGGTGATATTTTCCAGCCACCTCCTCATCGCGGCCTGGTACTGCCATACACTTCTGCCGTCATTTACACATCACTGATTGAGTGACATTACCAATTTCAATTTATGCTCGCCTGATACTTTCAAGTTAATTGATATCGTTTAAAATCATGAAAATGACGTTTGTTTTGATTGCAATTTTATTTTTATATCTAATGATATTCCTTGATTGGTTGGTATGAGGCTGACCACCCATACTGTTAAAAATGGTTTACTTTGCCAATGTCACCCCTATGTTCATTTGAGGTTTGGATTTTATTTGTAAGTACCCATTCAGCATTTGTAAGCGCGAACTACACGTGTTTGTTTGTGGGCATACATTTGAGAGCTTTAAATGAATATATCCTTGCAATTTAGATTATAGATAAGTTGCAAAGATATATAACATTTAAGATTTTTACTAAATGTATTCCCACGAGCAAACACGTTTAAGTTCGCGCTTAAACATGCCGCATGTAAACCTACAATATAAAAACCTGAATCTCAAATGGACATTCACCCTGCAACACCTGCCGACCTTCCCTGAAACAGGGGTGACATTGGCAAAGTGAATAATTTTCTACAGCATGGGTGGTCAACCTCATACGAACCTATAAATAAGTCAAAAAGTAGAAACAGTTAATTACAGTTTGGAATATAAAACAAACAATCACTATAAACAAATTTGACCGGCCCGTTATCTTGTGGTTAACATTACTGACTTGTAAATGGAAGGTTTTGGGTTCGAATCCCGGCGGAGTACAAAAAAAATGTAGCATTTATATTTTCATATACGCTCTTCGCTTGGTGAAAAATTCATATACCTTTACCAAAGACCGGTCACTATAGGTCCATCCAGCCTTACAGCAACTGGGTCTTGCTTGAGTATTGGTGCTTTGTAGCGACGACCAAGCTCGTACACAGCACCTCTGCGGCACTACAACAAGTGTCACAGATCCCTAGAGTCTCTGAAATCTAGGAAGTCTCCCGCAAGGGATTTCTTAAAAAATATATTTACAAAATGGTGTCATCACACGGCCGAGCTGCTAGTGAAAGTGCATACAAATTGTTATTGGTTGCTAAGGGCAGATCTATACAAGAATGGCATTTGCCCGTCTAGAAAAAGAAATTTTCCGAGTCCTTTAAATTTTCAGTTTACTACTTATTTTGTTCCTGTTTTTACAATAAACTCATCAAATTAATTTACACAGGCAAAATTGTGACGCTGCACGGCGGGGCTGCTAGGGAAAAGTTAAACAAATTTAATGTTGGGGTTTAAAAGACCTTAATTTCGGACCTACAAGTCACGTTTGCCCACTAAAAAAAAAACCATAAAAAAATCGTCAAAAATAAGTAAGATAAAGAAAATTATTATTACGAACAAAGGCAAAAAAAAATAAAGCTGTTATAACTAAAATAAATAAAAACAACACACAAATTTAGAATGGAGTCGGAAAATTCCACATATACCTCATTTAGGTCTACGTCACAGATCTAGTTGGCAAGGTCGTTTATCAACTTAATTGATAAATTAATTGAGCTTTTCTGTTTGCAATTCGGTGGGGATACATCACAATTTTTTCCCAAGTATATTTTGTATCAAATCCATCACAATTCATTGTTATGGACTCGGCACAAATATGAAAATGATCTCTTTTTTCGGCGCGTATACGTCACACTTGTATGGGACTATGGTGCTCATTAGGAATGAGAAATACCACGTTCGCCATCTGATAATGATAATAATATTAGGATGATTTATTTGGTGAGCGCTGTTTTTGTGTGTATCACACCTCAAGAGCCATCTCATGTATCATTCAAGGAAAGATTGAGGGGGGAAAAAACTCAGAGACGCCGCAGTACATCGTGGCTGAAACATCTGCGACAATAGTTCCACAAAGGCACCAAGTGCCTATTTCGAGCCGCAGCATCTATAATTTAAAATCTAAAAACTCATATGAAATGCATGCCCACAAACAGTCACGTGTGAGTTCGCGCTTACCAATGAACACGAATGCGTACTTAAAAATTTAAAAACTAATCCTCAAATTAAAAATAATAAACCCTGCAACTTTTGCCTACCTTCTCTGAAACAGGAGTGACATTGGCAAAGTGAACTATTTTTCTACAGTATGGGTATTCAGCCTCATATAAAACTATAAGTCAAGGAATGATCCAAGGTGAAAATAGCCATGATGATCGCCGATCTTCATTAGAAGTGGCAGCGAAAGAAGAAGATGATGGCCCTTAGCAACCAATTACAAAATATTTGTTTTATCTTCCCTAGCAACCCGGCCGCTTGACGTTAAAACTTTATACGCATCATTCCATCAAACCAAGACACCCCAAATATATAAAATAACAATAAAGAATATTAAGATGCTCAAACTCTGCGATGAAATAAATTAAAATTTTCATCGGTCACGGGAGCGTTCAAATACCAGGAGCACAGAATCTCAGAGGAGATAGATAACAAGCGCCGCGCGCCGCCTAGACGCGTAGTACTACCAGTACACACCCATACAACATTACATGCTATCATAAAGGTAGTAAATTCAATGGAGCGGCTACGAGGGTGATGAAGTTTCAATCGAAATGATGCACGGTCTTTGTCACAATACCTTGTTGATCGACGTATGAAATGTTCTTGTAATTTTCTATGTAAGCAACATGTCTTTACTCAGTCTTCAATCTATGAAAATATCACCATAGAAACCATGAAATCACCATGGCAACGGTATTTGTTACTAGTGTTGTTGAAAGTATGAAAATATCTGATAAATTCCGAATTTAAAAATGTTCCGACCTCATTGTGTACGGGATGATTTTCATAACTATCTATTACCGCAAGGATAGAAGTAACATACTTGAAGAAGCAAGTACCTATACTCGTATAATTATTTGAACATCACTAGTTCTAGAAATGGCTGTCAAAATATTTTGACAAAGGAAAAATATTTTTAATCAACGTAATCATATAGAATAGTGATTAAAGTAAAATATTATTCCATGTTCTATAACACATTTAATCTCTTTTTTTGGAACGTTTAGAAAATACCCAGTTCGGCATTTATATTGGTTTTTTTTTCCATTAGCTAACACACCTATTGATAGTTGGAAGGCTACCGATAGACTGAATTTAGATTTTTAATATGATGAGTGGGTTAGCGCATTCCTTATTCTCAAAGCATTGCTTCTTAGCCTATCTAGTTCTCATATAATGATGCATGCCATACAAGTATGCGAGCTCGCCGTTGTACTGAGATAGAGAGAGCGCGGGTAGATTTTACTCCTGCCATATTCTGCTCTCCTGGTACTAAAGGGAAATGCGGTTGCGCACGCTATACGCCTCCCGAAGGAATTTCACAGGAACTGTAAAAATGAGGATGTTGCCAGTTTTTTTAATGAGGAAATGCCAACTGTCAAAAAAATCTCAGTACAATAATGTTTTATTCCTCGGGGAAAATGGCAAACTAATTTTTAATAGGAATTTTCAACACAATATTTTTGACTAGACGGTACACATATCAATGCGGTATCGACACTCCAAAAATTGGGATTATATTGTGGTTCGGTCTGTAGTTTGTGGTTAACACTTCTGAATCGTAAATGGAAGGTTGTGGGCTCGAATCCCGGCGGAGCACAAAAAAATATACCATTTATATTTTCAAATAAACTCTTAGCTGGGTGAAAAATTCATACTCCTTTACCTAAGACCGCTCACTATAATGTCCATCTAGTCTTAAAGTAGAGAATTGACGCTTTTTATAGCGACAACCAAGCTCGCAGAGGGTCTTAAGGTGTGACTCACACAAAAACGGCGCTCGTCAAATAAATCATCGTAATATTGTTAGTATTATTACCCGGCCGGGTTGCTAGGGACTACAATTGGTCGTCAATGCATGCGCTCGCATGATTGCTGGTCAGTCAAAATTTATTAACATTACTCCTCTTCTCTAGAAGCTTCACTGGCTCCGTATCTCGGAGCGCATCGAGTTTAAAGTGTGCACGATGGTCCACAAAGCTCTATTGGGAAAAACACCCAAATATCTCGCTGATTTAATCAAACCAGTCACCCTCGGCAAAAAGGCCTAAAACTGCGCTCGGCTGAAACCGGAGCCAAATCAAAGATTGAAGAACCGATAAGAAGAGTTAACACAATGTTGGGAGAGCGTGCATTTGCAGTTGCTGGTCCTCTGGCCTGGAACCACCTGCCACATCATGTGAGAGAGCTAAAGGACCATGGAAAGTTCCGAAATGCACTGAAGACAAGCAAATTTCTGGCATTATTTGCACAAGTAGCCATGGAATGACTACATCACGAAACGGTGTAACGAGATGAATTTGTTTGTTTAGTAGAATGGAACATTATACATATTTGAATTTGAATAAAAAAAAGGAAAACAAAAGAATGCAAAAGTACAGAAGAAGCTTCCCTGGTGAGAGAGCCATAAGCTGGTGTAAATTATGATGATTAATATTATTGTGTTTGGTTGTTATTGTAATTGTGAAACGAATAAAGTAAACATTTAATGTGGTTGTTGTATTAACAGTGTGTCGTTCATCTGTCAGTGGAAAACCCCTCACAACGGTGCTATAAAGAAATCATCAACTCATCATCATCTCTACAAAACCACATTAAATATTGATTTTAATGAAAGTTTTATACACCCTGTTCAAAATAAACACATTTCTGATATCTAAACATAAATACATATAGAGAAACAAAACTATACTAGTGTATGCCCGTTGCTAAGAACGGTGCAGCGCTTCTGCGGGATTTGAATGTGCGAGTGCTATTCTATTAAACAAGAACGTTGCAATTTCCTTTTGACGGGTATAAATGCTTTTGCGAATTGAACGGCAAGAAAACGGTGCTAAACTTTCGATGCAATTCCACGAAGTTGAACGAACGTAGGAATTTATGTACAGAAGTGGAATAAAACTAATTGATGTCTGTAAATTTGCTATTCTTAGACATTTTGGTCGTACGTTGAGCCCATGTTTGACAAACTAATGATGCCTGGGCTGAAAGTCTCATCAACAAGGTCAGTCTTACCTACGAATTTTTTTTAAAAATTGTATAAAGACTAATCAGCTTTTCACTGAGCAGCTATCTTGGATTGACAGGTCTTCATATAAATGCATCATTAGTTTGTCAAAGCGTGGACTCAACGGACGACTAAAATGTCTAAGAGTAGCACCGTAAAATACTATTTAATAGTAAGTCTTAAATTTACAAGAATAGAATTTACATAAGCTCTGTAAAGATGATGAAACATCGTAAATTAAATTTATAAAAATAATTCACAGTTCTAATCAAGATCATCTTCATAATCATGCTTCACGCTGAAGAAGCCCATCGTAGAAATGGGCAAAACGCTCGAAAGCTCCAGCTCCCATAGACCACGGCAACAGATCCCGGAAAACATCACTCCAGCATCATCAGCTGGCCGTGTATGCCTAAAACTCTTTTCCGATAAAAATAAATGTTGTCGCTCGTGATCGAAGATTGTAACACGAAGTCAGCTCAACTCAACAAAACTACGTATGCTCAAACCCTTTTTATCATACCCGTCCTGTATGGATGTGTCTGAAGGATCCACAGCACATGGACGCTCATGCAAAACTGTATATTTTCTCAAGTGGCGGAAGGCTTTCCCGTGAAGTAAAAGCAACGGCACGACAAAACAGAACTCCTGCTCTCTAATAGTAAGGCGTTGTGTGGTCGATTGCTCAGTTGGTAGAGTGCTTGCATTCCATGCCGTGAGCTCGGGTTCGAATACCGCCGTGGGTGTCAGAAATTATTTCCCGTTTCGGTGCTTATTTCAAACCCCAAATTAAGATACCAGCAAGGTTCACTCAGCCTTCACAACAAAATGAGTACCAACCTCCTTGGGAACTGAGAAACCCCCTCTTCAAATGAGCTGGTTGGCGCCGGCCCCTTTACCTGTTAAATAAATATGTTCAACTTGCAACATGCTGCCCATCCGGGGATAACGCGGCAAGAAGTTACACTGTATGTGTGGCTTAGTTGCGTTGCGTATAAGTGCTTCTTTGCACGTGAACCATAATAGTAATTCCGTACACCGCCCCAACTCTCTCCCAAGACTGTTTTATACATACGTCCTCAGCCCGCAATTCTTAATTAAAGCCGAGAACCGTTATCCAGTCATGCAACTGCCTCACCGCAATACGCAAACAGAGCGGCATCAAAGGTCCTTATATTAATCAAAGCTGGACAGGTCTATGGTCCAGTGGTTACACTTTAGACTCGTATATGGAAGCAGCGAGAGTGGCACAGTTCGGAGAACAACATATTGTACTCTTTTTTCCCCTCCGTCGAGCAGCGCTTGGCCGCAAAGTGGCTTGTCCCGAACCACTTTACCAGCCAGTTTTTAACTGGCCACGGAAACTTTAAAGCCAAACTACACCAGCTGGGTATCCCATCCATCTTATCAGCAGAGTGCCCTTGCGGCGCCAGCTCCCAGGACGTGCCTCATGTATTATGGTACTGTCCATTGCGACACTCTGATCGGGTTGCGCTCCTTGCTGCAGTACGGCCGGCCATTGGCCCAGTCGGTTACGCAGACTTTGTTGCTACAAAATAAATTTCTCCGCTTTTGAGCGATTTTGCGCTTCATTTTGCCAAGCTGCATCCGCAGCGGATTCACAGTAATTATTAAATTAAATTATTATTATTTCGTAATATGTGTATCATTATTCACGCTACTCGTGATCTAGCAACAATCCCACAAGGAGTGCCACCCGAGGTATGCTATTAGCTTCAGTAACATCGAACCATTTACTTTTAGAGTCATGGGCACGCCTCTGACCTAGAGGTTCTTGTTTTGTCGTGCCGTTGCTTTCACTTCACGGGAAGGCCTTTCGCCACTTGAGAAAATATATAGCTTTGCATGAGCGTCCATGTGCTGTGGGTCCTTCTAACACATACATACAGGACGGGTACGAGGAGGGTTTGAGCATACATGGGTTCAAATCCCGTCGCAGCACAAAAAATAGACCATTTATATCTTCAAATTTGCTCTTCTCTGGGTTGAAAATTCATTAACCTTTACCAAAGACTGGTTATTAAAATCCATCCAGCCTTATTGCAACTGGATCTTGGTTGAGAATTGGCGCTTTCTACAGCGACGACGAAGGTCGGCAAGAGATGCAGGGCGTATGTTCATTTGAGATCGTGTTTTGTATTGTAGACTCACGTTTTAAGCGCGAACTTATACGTGTCTGCTTTGAAATGTAATATATGTTTGCAACTTAGATTATAGATTGTACACGCTTATAAATTCCACCATCTGAGAATCCGTGCCTGCACACAAGAGCACTGTAGAGTGGAACACACCCCGCCGCCGCACAACACACATTTCACATTCGATTAATTGTCTACAGTGCATATTCCCGCGCAGGCTGCCTCATTTACAGAATGCCTCCCTGTAACAATGACGCTTACAATCTGGAATCTAAGTTGCAGAGATTTATCAACATGATTGGCGGTCCACAATGGCATATTGGTTCCGACATTAATGTATGGAAGTGAGGCGTGGACAGTTAATAAATGTGAACTGAGTAAAGTATGTACGGTTGAAATGGCTTACCTGAGAGCAATGGCTGGAAAGACACTGAATGATAGAGTACGTAATGATTGGATAATAAACGAGTGTGGTATAAAAGCAGATATGAGAATGAATGTACAAAAAAGTACGATGAGATGGTTCGGACATCTCGAAAGAATGGATGATGAACGACTAACGAAGAAAGTGTACAAAGGAAATGTCAGAGGAAAGCGCGGAAGGGGAAGGCCGAGGAAAGAATGGTTAGACCAAATAGGTGAGATTGCGAAAGAATGGAACCTGCAGAGTGAGAATAAGAGAAGAGTATGTATGATAAAGGTGATGAATATTGAGGAAATGAAAGTGGTTTGTAAGGACAAAAAAAAGTGGAGGCGCATCTGCGGAGGTACCGGCCACCCCTAGTGGAACGGCGGCAGGATACAGTACAGATTTATACGATTTATAGTCAACGACAATACCATGTTGAAAGCACCGGTTCTCATCAGATCACCGAAGTTTTAAGCAACATTGGGCGCGGATGCTACTTGGATGGGTGACAGCTCAGGTACACCGCGTGTTGTTAGCATTTCTTGGACCGGTCCGTAGTCCAGTGGCAACACTTTGGACTCGTAAATGGAAGGTTGTGGGTTCGAATCCCAGCGGAGCACAAAGTATACCATTTATATTTCCAAATGTGCTCTTCGCTGAGTTGAAAAATTCATAAACCTTTACCAAAGACCGGTCACTGAAAGGTCCATCTAACCTTACAACAATTGGGTCTTGCTTGAGAATTGGCGCTTTCTACAGCAACGACCATGCTTGCAGAGGGTTCTTGAGGTGTGATACACACAAAAACAGCGCTCACCTAATACGAGTATATCATCCTAATATTATTATTTATTATACCGTATGCTTAGATATCGACGGTTAAAAGGCAATACGGCATAAGCGACAAAAACAAAATTGTTCAGGAGAGCAGTTTAAAGTTTGAGTTTGCAGAAAAATGGCATAACTTTTTTATTTTGTTATCATATCGTTAAAATCAAAACAGCTCTTAAATTAAAAAAATAAAGGCTTTTATTGGCATTCCTATTAATTTCGTTTTACGATTTTTTATGTCACGAGCGCCTTTAGGACAAAAAAGGTCAAAATCTTGTCGGTTACACCAAAACCATACTTTGAAAAGACAGTTCTTTGCTTGGGCATAAACAACAACAGAAAATCATCGTAGAGCTATGGGAGTTAGCGCATTAGAAAGAGCGGAATATTTATAGTAGGATAGCATTCATAAGCGTACCTATACATGTACAATAGTGTGGGTAGAACAATCTGGTAGTAGTCCATGATGGTGGTAGTGCATAAAACGGCGTTCTGGTGTGAGCGAGAAATCGAAGAATGATCTGGAATATGCGAGAAAGATCTCTTTTGTACCTATATATAGGGACTGCAATGGTGCGGAGAGCGATTAGTCGCTCCAAGCATTTTGCCGTGAAAACCAATCAATATACGCAGAGATTATCAATTATTGTAAATTGTGAACCAAACCGTGTAAAATAAATTCTGTTAAAATAAATAGTTCTAGTTTAATTAAAAGGACCAAACTAAAATCAAAACAATATGTTTTCAACCGTTGTTATCCAACTTGTTATATTACCGCGTACATATAATTTATTTGTGGAGCTTGTGAAACCACGAAAAGGAACATTTAGGCACAGAAAGGAACATTGAGGCACATTTTTCACAAACTTTCCAAATTGGCTCCGCTGTCATGTCACCGAGATGAGTTTTGTTTTTGGCAAAAGTTGTTCTTTTTTTTCGCTCTCAAAATAATGAATTGTTTTTTGGGTCCCAATTAAATTGACCGCATTACAAAACTTGGTTCATTTATTATAACTATAACTGTAACTCTGTCGCTATTCCGCTAGGGGTGGCCAAAGCCTCTGCAGAGCTGCCTCCATTTCTTCCTACCCTTACATACCTCTTTCAATTCATTCATATCCATCACCCTTTTTAAGCATTTTCTTCTTTAACGCTCGCTTTGTATATCCCATTCTTTCACAATCTCCTCGATCTGATCACTCCATACTTTTCTCGGTCGTCCCTTACCTCTTTTTCCTTTCACACTACCTCGGTATACATACTTTGTCAGTCTATCATCATTCATTCTTTCCACATGCCCAAACCATCTCATCACATTCTTTTGTGCCTTAACTTTCACATCCTCTTTCAAATTACATTCTTTCTTTACCCATTCATTCCTAACTCTATACTTCCGAGTTTTTCCTGACATGCTTCTCAAATTCTTCTTGAACCGGTCCGTAGTCCAGTGGCAGCACTTCCAACTCTGAATGGAAGGCTGTGGGTTCGAATCCCGGCGGAGCACAAAAAATATAAAATTTATATTTCCAAATATGCTCTTCGCTGGGTTGAAAAAATCATAAAACCTTTACCAAAGACCGGTCACTAAAAAGGTCCATCCAGCCTTACAGCACCTGGGTCTTGCTTGAGTATTGGCGCTGTAGTTACGACCAAACTCGTACACCTCTGCGGCACTGCAACAAGTGTCATAGACCCCTAGAGTCTCTAGAATCTAGGGAGTCTCCCGCACAGGATTTCTTAAAAAATTTTTTTTTTAAAGAATGCTTCATTTCCACCGTACGTACTTTACTTACTTCGTTATCATTCAACTGTCCATGCTTCACTTCCATACATCAAAGTATCGTGCTGCCATTCTGCTGGGGGGGGGGTCATTGTACCCATTGAAGTCTCTTCACTGTTTTATGTCTTTACACACTTCTTCTAGTCTATGAATTTCTAAATCTTAATGTAAAAACAGGCATATTTCTGCCCTCTTTTCCTTTATCGATCTATTTTGTATTTTACCGAAACCTAAACGAGCATGTTAACAGTAAGTCATTTAAAATTCATCGCAATAAACGCAAAAAAACGCATCTAAGCTACACATATAGTGTAACTTCTTGCCGCGTTATCCCCGAAGGGGTCGCATGTGGCGATTTGAACCTATTTATTTTTACAGGTAAGGGGGCCGGCCTTACGCCAACCACTTCAGTTGAAGTGGAGGTTTCCCAGCTCCCGAGAGTGCTGGTACTTATTTCTTGTGAAGGCTGAGTAAACCTTGCCGGTATTTTATTTTGGAGTTTGAAATAAACACCGAAACGGGAAATCATTTCTGACACCCTCGGTGGGATTCGAGCCCGAGCTTTCGGCATGGAATGCAAGCACTCTACCACCTGAGCTATCGACCGGACAATCTCTTCAGTAATTTAAGAGTCCATACAGGACAAACATACATACATCCGTTCGATTTTATAAATGAGATAATATTAGAAAAATTAAAGAGAAATGGGTCATTTAAATAAGTCAGTTAAAGGTATGACCTGGTTCTATTTTTTAATCAATGTTAAAAATTTCACACCCCCTTTCCAATCATCAAGACCCACGTCATTCTCTTCTGATGAAGATTGATTATTAATATTGGCAATATAGAGCTCTACAGAATATGCGACCATCAAATAATTCTTTGACTTATAGGTTGGTATGAGGCTGACCACCCATACTGTAAAAAATGGTTCACTTTGCCAATGTCACCCCTGTTTCACTGAATGTCGGCAAGAGAATGCAGGGCTTATGTTCATTTGAGGTTTGGATTTTATTTGTAAGTATACAATCAGCATTTGTAAGCGCGAACTACACTTGTTTGTTTGTGGGCATACATCTGAGAGCTTTGAATGAATATATCCTTGCAACTTAGATTATTATTATTATTATTATGGCCGAGGGGACCAAGTGGGCTGATCTTGCCAGCGTATTTGGAATAGAAAACGTTGGTTCGATCCTCGTAAGCTTTCATACTTGGGTTTAACAGAGCAGGCGTTCCACAAGGCTCTCACTTTGGTCCACTGCTAATAATTATTATCTTCCGCCAATATCATTCCTCATCTTATACTGCAGTTAACAATTGTTTAACGTTATCTTGTTACGTTCAGAGCCAGGCTAACGTCCAGATATCCTTAGACGAGTTTATCTTGCCCGGGGCAGGATACAACTAATAATAGACTGTTCTGACGAGGACAGTGCGCAAACTCTTTAGGTCATCTGTTTAGTGCCAAATCTGTTTGCAAAGAATGTGTGGAAAGTGAAAGAAATGTGGAAAGAATGAACGTCCGGTCGATAGCTCAGTTGGTAGAGTGCTTGCATTCTACCCCGTGAGCTCGGGTTCGAATCCCACCGAGGAGGGTGTCAGAAATGATTTCCTATTTCGGTCTAATCTAATCTAATCTAAGCTGCAAAGATATATATCATTTAAGATTTATACTAAATGCATTCCCACAAGCAGATATGTATAATTTCGCGCTAACACATGCCGCATGTGGACCTACAATATAAAAACCCAATCTCAAATGAACATAAGCCTTGCAACTCTTGCCGTCCTTCCCTGAAACAGGGGTGACATTGGCAAAGTGAACCAATTTTTATATTATGGGTGGTCAGCCGCATAACAACCTATAAGTCAAGGAACATACATGACAAATTACATTTTTTTAAATCAAAGAACTGAAAATGGTGACGGCTCATGGATTGTGTCTAGTCGCTCATTGCCGTCATCCTCTTCTTGAACTCCTTGACGATGGATTTGATCCTTTCAATCTGTGGCTCCAGCTTGTCCTCGTACTCCTTGGGTATCTGATGCACATACAGCTCCATGATCTGCTGCCGCCTCTTGTCGTGCTTCAGGGACTCTGCCTGGTACCTCCTCACCTCCTGCTGGCACTCTCGCACCTCCACCAAGTACCTCTCACACTCTGCAGCCAGCTTCTTCTCATCACTGTTGCAAGAGTCCACCACCATCTGCATGTCATGGTTGGCGAGCCCTATCTCCGTCTTCCACTGCTGGTCCGCCGTGTGGTGCTCGGCTATCTTCTCCGTCAGCTCCTGCTTCTCTGCCCTGATCTCCGCCAGCAGCTTCAGAGCCTCTGTGTCAGGATGGTTGGACCTCTCTATCTCTCTGATCCTAGTGGTGACGCCCTGCAGATGGTCCAGGGTCTGCTTGCACTCAGCCAGCAGTGCCTCGTGCTGTGTGAGGCGCAGCACGGTGGCCTCTTTGTCCCACAGCCGCTGGTAGGCTTCTTGCTGGCGCTGCGAGGCCTCGCGGTCGCGCTCCTGCACTGCCTCCAGCCACTTCAGCACCTCCGCTTGTTCACCGTCACTGACCACCAGGTTGCGAAGCTTGTTGAGTTCCTCCTGCAGGGCGGCGTTGGTGTTGTGCTGGGAGAAGAGCTCGGCCTTGAGCTCGCGGCCCTCCCTCTGCAGGGCGTCCAGCTGCCCCTCCTGCTGCCGCACACTCTCCTCCACCTCCACCGTCTCCATGCGCAGCTGCTTCATCTTGCTCTCCAGCTGATGGACTCGGTTCTCTCTGGTAGCATTATCCGAGTCCAGCTTCCACAGTTCATGCTGATACTTTTCATTCTCGGCGTTCAGCTGATCAATCTTATCCACATTCTCTCGGACCTCCCTTTCCCTATCCGTGATGGAGTCCCTGACTATCATCACGTACAGCCAGAAGTTGACGAGGAGCCGCAGCAGCATCATGATGGTGAAGGGCGCCGGAGACAGGAGGTCGCTGACAGTGAATCTGCCGCTCGACGTAGATATCTTCAGCTGGAGAAAGTTGACGGCTTCGGCGAGATTCATTATTGGAATCAAATCACTGAATGCATCCATGTTTTCGCAGTCCTCGATGATGGGCTTCTCGTGAATGATCCCATCTCCATCGATTTCCAATACATCGAAAATTTCAAAAATGATTTCCATAACAAACATTGGTTTGGGTTTCTGTATGTCGTCCACGGTGATTTGATAGTTCGGAAAACATTCGTTCCACAATTTTACAATGTCCAGAGTTCGCTCCATCTTGCCTTTGTTTTATTTTCCAAAATAATAGTTTTTTTTTTAAATTAAAATCTCGCCTTATTATTGTGTCCAACGGTTTGGGGAAAATTTGAATTCGCAGTGGGTGTTTATTTCAAACCCCATAATAAAAATACCGGCAAGGTTTTCTCAGCCTTCACAAGAAATTAGTACCAGCCTCCTCGGGAGCTGGGAAACCCCCACTTCAACTGAAGTGGTTGGCGTAAGGCCGGCCCCTTACCTGTAAAAATAAATAGGTTCAACTTGCCACATGCGACCCCTTCGGGGATAACGCGGCAAGAAGTGACACTATATGTGTGGCTAATTTTTAATTTTATTATTATTATTACACTTCTTTCATTCCAGAGTCATTCCGTTTACTTACTGTCTTCGTTGTAAACAGCTTCACCCAAAGGTCGGATGCCAGATAACGAGTTAAACAAACCGTCGGGTAGGTATATGGCAGTCTTAGGGGAGAGTTATCAGTGGAATAAGAGATAGTTGGTTGCGGGCCCGCGGTGAGGGGCTGACACCCTGATACCAGAGCTTTTGGCTGCAGACGCTAGATGGCAGAGTTATTCAGCGTGCGCTGCTCTCTCACCCTTAAATGAACGGAACCCTTTAATCTAAAATAAATACATATTCTAATTCAGAATTTATTATCGTAATAGCAAAGTTAATACTAATAAAATATTTATTATGATTTTTCAGAGTCATATTAAAGGGAGAGCTTGTATGAAGAAGGTTATGACTCTGGATAAAATGAAAGAAGTATGTAAGGACAGAGGGAAATGGCGGTTGATCTGTTATGTTGGCGGCTAGTACTGAGGTTTATTAAATTACAATTTTGTATTCTGTATTTGTTTAATGTGTATACATATTATTATTTGTGATTTAAAAATGTAACTAGTTGTAAATGTTCCTTGACTTATAGGTTGGTATGCGGCTGACCACCCATGCTGTAGAAAATGGTTCACTTTGCCAATGTCACCCTGTCTCAGGGAAGATCGGCAGGAGTTGCAGGGTGTGTGTCCATTTGAGATTTGGTTTTTATGTTGTAGGTTCACATGCGGCATACGCAAGTGCATATGCCGCATTTGTACGTGTCTGCTTGTGAGAATGCATGTAATGTGAATAGCCAATGTTACATATCTTTGCCACTTAGATTTTAGTTGATTAGGTTGGTGCAACAGATCCTTAATGTTAAGTAAATTAAGTAGATCAGTTTTTTTTCTACAATTTCAGGGTTTTCAAAAACCTCGTGCCACATCTGGCTGGTGCATTTAGCCAGGCTGAGACTGCACAAGTTAAACTAAGTCGTTAGAAAGTTTGTCAAACAATTAATAGGCCTTTAGCTCGGGCCTTCCAATTACTCGTGGAGGGAAAAGGAAGGGAGGCTGGCAAATGGACTAGGGGGGACGGTATCAGAGAGGATACACCATTAAATCATTATCAGTTTATTTAAGCTACACATATAGTGTAACTTCTTGCCGCGTTATCCTCGAAGGGTTTCGCATGTGGCGAGTGGAATCTATTTAAGTTTTAAAGGTAAGAAGGCCGGTTTTACCCCAACACTTCAGTTGAATTTTAGGTTTCCTAGCTGCTCCCGAGTGGACTGGTACTCATTTTTTTATTTTGTGGTTTGAAATAAACATCGAAACGGGAAATCATTTCTGACACTCTCCTTAGGATTCGTACCCGAGCTCATGGCATCGAATGCAAGCACTCTATCAACTGAGCTATAGACCGGACTTATAGGTTAGTATTAGACTGACCGCCCGTACTGTTAAAAATGTTTTTTCTGGCCAATGTCACCCCTGTGAGTTTATGTTTATTTGAGGTTTGAGGATATTATAGTTGGGTTGAAATTATTACTCCTTGACTGGTTGGTATGAGGCTGACCACCCATATTGTACAAATGGTTCATTTTGCCAATGCTCCCCCTGTTTTAGAGAAGGGCAGTAAAAGTTGCAGGGCTTATGTTCATTTGAGATTCGGATTTTAATTTGTAAGTACACTTGCAACGTTTGCAACCGCAAACTACACGTGTTTATTTGTGGGCATGCATTTAATATCAATTGAAAGAGAGAAATGACAACCAGCTCCCCCGGGAGCTAGTAAGCCCAGATTTCATCCGAAAGTGGTTGGTATGAGGCCGGCCCCTTTATCCGTAAAAATAAATAGATCCCGAATCACCACATACGATCCCTACGGGGATAACGCAGACAAGAAGTCACACTGTATGTGTAGCTTAGTTGCGTTTTCAAATGTCAATGTTTCTTTGCGACTAAGATTAATTATAGATTATCAGGTACACCGCGTGTTGTTGGCATTTCTTGGACCGGTCCGTAGTCCAGTGGCAACACTTTGGACTCGTAAATGGAAGGTTGTGGATTCGAATCCCAGCGGAGCACAAAAATAAACCATTTATATTTCCAAAATATGCTCTTCGCTGTGTTGAAAAATCATACACCTTTACCAAAGGACCGGTCACTGAAAGGTTCATCCAACCTTACAACAACTGGGTCTTGCTTGAGAATTGACGCTTTCTCAAGCTCGCAGAGGGCTCTTGAGGTATTATGCACACAAAAACAGCGCTCACCCAACAAATCATCCTAATATTATTATTATTAGCAATAAAAATTATAAAGCGAAAAGAAAACTCAGCATCGACAGCTCTCTCTCTTGTGGGTGAGTATTAAAAGGCAAGTTTGCAGTTTTCACACTTTTAAATTATTGCATTATTATCTCTTAAAAGTTACACCCTCTCTCTCTTTCTATATCTCTATCTATCTCGCTCCTCTTATCCAACTATTGAGAACTCTTTAAATTCTTTTGACATCTTCAGAAAACTCTTTTGTTATCGAAGAATTATTAAGGGTTATATTTTTTTTACCAACCTGATGTATTAACTAGATTTCAAGATTTTAAAATGGAACAAAATTCAGTAGAAACATAGAAAAATGTAGACATATTATTTGAATTGAAGATCTTTAAGTCTATTTTACGTAGAAATAAGTCCAAATCATTGTCTCAGAAAAGTTAACTAAGCCTTCATAATAAATGATAACTAACTCTATCGGGAACAGGAAAATCCCCACTTCACATTTAGTAATTGGCATAAGGTTGGATGCTTTAGCTGTGCAAATAAATGGAGCCCACAACAGTAATTTTTTAGTGAAAAAAAAACTTGTTATTCCTTGTCTTATAAGTTGATACAAGACTGATCACCCACTTACTAAAAAATGGTTCATTTGGACAATGTTCCCCTGTTTCAGGGAAGATAAGCAAAAGTTGCAGGGTTCACGTTCATTTGAGGTTTGTATTTTAATTTGTACTTTGTATTTGCTGTTCTGTATTTGATGTTTAATGCATCATTTGTAAGCGCACACTTATACGTGTCTATTTTTGGGCATGCATTTCAGATAAATTTTAAATGTTAATTACTGATAATGCATATAGTGCGAATCTTGATTGCAACATATATTTGCAACTTTGATTAGATTAGATATTTTGCCAAAAGATAATACAATTTGTGTATTTTCATTTCTAAAACTGAAAATACAACTTAAAACTCTGCCCACGAAATCCAGATATTCCATTTTATTAAAATAAACGCAGGCACATTTTTGATACACAAAATTATCGCTAAAAGGATTTATTACTGGATCCCTACTTCAAAGGCCTACGAAGTTTCAAAATATAAAACTTACCCCTGAAATATCCCTGCAAAGGTAGATAATATGTTTATTTTTTAAATTTAATTTCACACAAAAAATAGGCTTAAACTGTCTAGACATCTTTTTGTCTTTTTTATTTAATTTTTGATTAAAAGTTGTTTTATTTTTTTGTTAAGCTTGTTTTTGAAAAAACTCAATGGTTTAATGATATGAATGCTCTAAATTAAAAAAAAAACTTTTGAAATAACAGATAAATAGAGAGAAAGCGTTTTTGATGTTTAAAAGTTTTAAAAATGAAAAAAAATTGCGGTTAAATTTATAATAATAATCTATTATCTATGTTTCCAAGGCATATTCTAATCTAATCTAATCAAAGTTGCAAAGATATGTTACGTTGGAGATTCACATTACATGCATTTTCACAACCAGACACGTAGGTACAAGTTGGCTCTTGCACATGCCGCATGTGAACCTACAACATAAAAACCAAATCTCAAATGGGCATACACCCTGCAACTCTTGCCGTCCTTCCCTGAAACAGTGGTGACATTGGCAAAGGGAACCATTTTTACAGCATGGGTGGTCAACCGCATACCAACCTATAAGTCACGGAACATTCACGACATATTACATTTTCAAATCAATAAATAATAATATGTACATCAAAACTAAAACAGAAAACAAATTCCAATTTATTAAACCCTAGCCACCAAAATTACAGATCAACCGCCATTTCTTTCTGTCGTTACATACTTCTTTAATTTCCTCCAGAGTCATAACCTTCTTCATACAGGCTCTTCTAAGTTCTATTATTATGACTCTGGATAGATGGAGCCTTAAATGTTAACATATCCTTTCAGCTTACATTACAGATTATTATAAATTAAGGCTACAGTTCCAATCTGTGATGAACTTGGCTGCACGACTGATTTTTGGAACATCGAAGTACTCCCATATCACGCCAATTATGTGGAAGCTGCACTGGATCAAGTTCCCAGAAAGAGTGCTGTATACACTGTGTGTCATGATAAAAGACATTCTAGATGGACAGGCACCAGAATACCTCAGAGAACTGTGTCAGATGCAGCAAGCCACTAGCTCCAGGACTCTAAGGTCAGCTGATGTAGGCTCCGCAAGGCTGAGCTTGCCCCTCAGGGCAACCTCAACCAACTTTGGTGATCGTGCCTTCTCGGTTTCGGGCCCAATGGCTTGGAACGAGTTGCCGTTTGAGGTGAGGAAAGAGCAGGATAGGGCAAACTTCAGGAGGAAGCTGAAGACGCATCTGTTTCAAAGATAATACCCGGAATAAAGAACCCTTGTGACTAAATTTTGGTGTAAACGGCGCTTTGGATAAAAAAAAATCAACCAATTATATATATACAGTAACAGTATTCAATTTAAACGTTGAATTCTAGATGAAAAGGTGACGACTTTTCTGGTGTAAAGTTGAAATCACTTAAAGGTCCGCACAAAGCACCATGATATTGTAGTCTGAGCCCAGCTCACCAGCTACAGTAATGTTTTATTAACCGCCAAGTTGGCGGGAGAAACTTCTAGACTTAATCAGAGAGCGTCTACCTTGGCCCATGTAGAAGAATTACGGCCAGCAAACAGACAACAAAACCGTGGACGTAATATAATGGTTTGTTCACTTTTTGTTAGTTTCGATCAGGGTTGTGTTATGAAGAGTCTTAAGTCATTCGACTCCAATAAAATCCTCACCACTATAGCTATTCTTTAGTTTATTTGGAGAGCGTGCATTTGCAGTTGCTGGTACTCTGACCTGGAACCACCTGCCTCATCATGTGAGAGAGAAAGAGGATCATGGCAAGTTCTGAAGCGCACTACCCAACGAATTTACTACTTCTCTCCTGCGTTATCTTCGAATGGGTCGATTCATAACCTATTTATTTTTACGGGTAAGGGGGCCGGCCTCACACCAACCGCTTTCAGGTGAAGTGGAGGTTTTCCTGCTGGTTCTCATTTCTTGTGAAGGCTGAGTACATCAAATCTAATCTAATCTAATCTAAGTCGCAAAGATATGTAACATTGAGGATTCACATTAATGCATTCTCACAAGCAGGCACGTACAAGTTCGCGCTTGCACATGCCCCATGTGAACCTACAATATAAAAACCAAATCTCAAATGGACATACCCTGCTGCAACTCTCGCCGACCTTCCCTGAAACAAGGGTGACATTGGCAAAGTGAACCATTTTATACAGCATGGGTGGTCAGCCGCATAAGTACACCTTGCTGGTTTTTATTTTGGTTTGGAAATAGTCACCAAAACGGGAAATCATCTCTGACACCTTCGGTGGGTATCGAACCCTTGCTCTCGGCATGGAATGCAAGCACTCTACCAACTGAGCTATCGACCGGACATTGACATCCCAATGGACTATTTCAGGGAAGGCCGCCAGAAGTTGCAGGGATTATGTTCATTTCTAATCTTATCTAAGTTGCAAATATATGTTACATTGGGGTTTCACATTATGTGTATTTTCACAAGTTAACTCGTATAAGTTCGCGCTTACACATGCCGCATGTGAACCTACAACATAAAACCCAAATGTCAAATGAACACACATTCTGCAACTCTTGACTTATAGGCTGGTATGCGGCTGACCACTCATGCTGTAGAAAATGGTTCACTTTGCCAATGTCACCCCGTTTTCAGGGAAGGTCGGCAAGAGTTGCAGGGTGTATGTCCATGTGAGATTCGGATTTTTATATTGTAGGACCACATGCAGCATGTTTAAGCGCAAACTTGTACATGTCTGTTTGTAAAAGTGCATATAATGTGAATCTTTAATGTTACATATATTTTGCAACTTAGATTAGATTAGATTAGATTAGAGGACCATATGCGGCATGTTTAAGCGCAATCTTGTGCATGTCTGTTTGTGATAATGCATGTTATATGAATCTCTAATGTCACTTATATTTTGCAACTTAGATTAGATTAGATATTCGACTCCAGTGAGAGCTTTTTGGCGCAGCCCTGTTCTTGTGTCATTTTGCGGGCAGTGCCGTAGCTTGAAAGTTTCAGGATTTTCGGAAAACTTTTCAATGCGCCACTAAATGATATAAATATTTTCAAAAAGTTTCAAATAAAAACTACAAAGGGCCTTTTCACTCCGGCAAAAGTTGGATGGCAGATTTAGTTTTAAAACTTCCTGAAACACTGATCAAAACGACACAAAGGGGAGTTTTAATGGTGCAATTTTGTTTTGCGGGGAACAATATTAAATTTATCCAATCTAGGATAAAAGTCTCATAAACGCAGCGCAAACGCAACGTTACTAAGCTACACAAATAGTGTAACTTCTTGCCTGCGTTTGCCCTAAGGGGTCGCATGTGGCGCACCAACCACTTTCAGTTGATGTGGGAGTTTCACAGTTCCATGGGGGGGCTGGTTCTCATTTCTTGTGAAGGCTGAGTAAGCCTTTGAGATCGAACCCTTGCATCGACCTTTTTACGAGCTTGATCGTCGCTACTAAGCGCCAATTCTTAAGCAAGATCCAGTTGCTGTAATTCATTGTCATTGGTAAAGGTTTTATGAATTTTTCAACCGAGCGAAGAGCAAATTTGAAAGTATAAATGGTATATTTTTTGTGCTCCGCTGGGAATCGAACCCACAACCTTCCCATTCAGAGTCCAAAATGTTACCACTGAACTACGGACCGGTCATCACCACGGTAATTCTTACCTATCGAATATCGGTAATATTTGTATGAAGACCTGTCAATCCAAGATGGCCGCAAGTAAACCGCTGATTAGTTTTCATCCAAATATTACCGATATTCGGTATGTAAGAATTACCGTGGTGATGAGACTTTCTGCCCTGGAGTTGAGTGGTTTTTTGATTGAGCCAGTCTGATGGATAGCTCAATTGGTAGAACGCTTGCGTTCAATGGGAGAAAACTAGGGTTCGATCCTCACCATGAGTTAGCGCCTAGTTAAGTGGCTAACGATAGAGACTCGTAATTGTAAGGTCGTGGTTTTTATTCATTTATTCTTCAACATATGCTTTTTACCAGGTTGAATAATTCTAATGCTTTAACCAAAGACCAGTCACTAAAAATGTATCCAGCCTAACAGCAACTGGGTCTTGATTGTGGAATTGGCGCTTTCTACAGTGCTGAACAAGTTGGTAGAGGGCTCTTGAAGTGTAATTCACCCAAAACAGCATTATCTGAATATTCATTCTAATCTAAATCTAAATCTAAGCTGCAAAGATATGTATCATTTGAGATTCATATTAAATGCATTCCCATAAGCAGACATGCATAATTTCGCGCTTACACATGCCGCATGTGGACCTACAATATAAAAACCCAATCTCAAATGAACATAAGCCCTGCAACTCTTGCCGACCTTCCCTGAAACAGGGGTGACATTGGCAAAGTGAACCAATTTTTACAGTATGGGTGGTCAGTCGCATACCAACCTATTTACAAGCAATTAATACATTCAAATAATATAAAACAAATAAATTTTAAACAATTAAACAGTAAAAAATATAAAAAATAAAAATAAAACTACAAAACATATTTTAAAAAAAAATAATGATTATTTAAAAGCCTCAGCTTTAACCGCCAGCATTACAGATCAACCGCCATTTCTTTCGATCCTTGCTTTCATTGATTCTATTCTATTTCATTGATTCATTGATTCTAAAATATACTAATCACAAAAATAAAAGAACTAGAGAGCAGGGTAGGCCTTACATTAATTGAAGGGGTCGGCATTCTGCCAGCTCCGTTAACTGTGAAAATAAATAGCTTCCAATCATTATACGAAAATTATTTGCACTTCATATACAGCATAGTTTTGTCATACCTTAATTTTGATAATTTGATAAACATAATTCCAGCATCTTTTGCCGAACTTCCCTGAAACAGAGGTAACATGGGCAAAGTGAACCATTTTTCAGCATTCCTTGACGTATAGGTTGGTTGAAGCTGACCACCCATGCTTATACCAAACACAAGGGTTGTTACGTCCATTTGAGGTTGGTTTTTGAATTGCAAGTACACATGCAGCATTTGTAAGCGCGAAATTACACGTGTCTGTTTGTGGGCACGCATTTAATATGAATTTTAAATAGATTTGTTTTACAATAAAACACTATTCTTTTATTAAACACTGTTTTGAATTTTAAATGTTTACATATAATAATAATAATAATAATATTAGGATGATTTATTTGGTGAGCGCTGTTTTTGTGTGTATCACACCTCAAGAGCCCTCTGCGAGCTTGGTCGTCGCTGTAGAAAGCGCCAATTCTCAAGCAAGACCCAGTTGTTGTAAGGTTGGATGGACCTTTCAGTGACCGGTCTTTGGTAAAGGTTTATGAATTTTTCAACCCAGCGAAGAGCACATTCGAAATATAAATGGTATATTTTTGTGCTCCGCCGGGATCCGAATCCACAACCTTCCATTTACGAGTCCAAAGTGTTGCCACTACGGACTACGGACCGGTCCAAGATGCCAACGACACGCGGTGTACCTGAGCGGTCACCCATCCAAGTACTGTCCGCGCCCAATGTTGCTTAACTTCGGTGATCTGTGGGAACCGGTGCTTTCAACATGGCTAACGTCGTTGACGTTATATCTGTGCAACTTAGATATTTAATTATTATTATACAGGTGGTCAGCCTCATACCAACCTATAAGTCAAGGGATATGAACATGGAAAATATTACGTCTTCCCATGAAGCAGGGGTGGCATTCTCAAGAGTAACAAAAGTCATTTCCCGTTGTCCGAGAAAAAAGGAGACATCTGAAAGGGATTCTCAGCACAATGTAGGGGGGAATTTCTTACAAAATATTGTGTAAAAAGTCAGCTGGAGCGCTCTCAAATGTTCTCATTTGTGTCGGATGAAAGGAATTTAAGAGTGCAACGCAAATAAAATAAGAATAAAAACCATTTTTTCTCATTGTGGCAAACTGCGGCAGCAAACAAGAAACTACCGGCAGAGCAAGGCGATTTTAAAAGATTCTTATTTTTCTTTATCGTTTGAAGATTACAGGGGAAAAGCAAGGAATGTCAGCAAAAATAAGAAAACAAGTTTGTAAGAAAAAAAGTACAATCTAGTGGCATCTGTGTGTATATAAAGCTCTGCAAAAATTTTTATGCAAAAACACGCTGCCCCAGTTCTTGTTTACCGTATACGCCAATCTTGTCAAATATGACTTTTTCATGCAGTTGTCTTAAGAATCAAATTCTACACAATCTGAGCTAAGAAAAACCGTAACACTCGATAATGTGAGAGTTGTTTTAAATATTTTTTAAATAAATTTCTTGTTTTCATAAGACACATTGGTCCAGTACACATGCAAACATTGCTCATGTAAAATTTTCTCAATGGCGTATACGATAAACAAGAACTAAGGCAGCGAACAGTCGCTATCACAGTTTATGGTGATATTTTCCGGTTCTTTGTAGCAGTCACAGGTCAAAAAATAAAATATGAGATAAGGTAACTGACGTCACCTGCATATGTGTGAGTTGAAATGCACAGAAAAAACGTCTCTGCGCATTTTGAGTTACGAATCATTTTCGCTCTAAGCTTCATTAGCCAATCAGAACTTGCGTAAGTAAATGTGTATAGGAGTGAATACTTACGCAAGTTTTCAAATAAATGAAGACACCGGTTTTTTTCTAAGGGATAAATTCATGGCACATCTATTATATTATTTTATCTATGGTGGCAGCCACTTATCTATGGTGGCAGCCACTTATCTATGGTGGCAGTCACTTATCTATGGTGGCAGCCACTTATCTATGGTGGCAGTCACTTATCTATGGTGGCAGCCACTTATCTATGGTGGCAGCCACTTATCTATGGTGGCAGTCACTTATCTATGGTGGCAGCCACTTATCTATGGTGGCAGCCACTTATCTATGGTGGCAGCCACTTATCTATGGTGGCAGCCAATAACCATGATTTCAAATCTTTAATTTTTATTTACTCATAATTTTCTTCAACTGAAATTCTTTGTTCTTCGCCTGTAGTCTTCTCTTCTCCATTAACTCGTGGAAAGTAAAGGATTAGTAAGGATCAGCAATTATTCAAAGCTTGAACGAATATCGAAGCACAAAAGAGCTATGCTACAGATTGGATACGAAATACCGAAATACGTAGAAGATCAGGAGCAACTGACATAGTCAAAAGAGTGGCAAAGCAGAAGTGGTCGTGGGCAGGGCATGTAGCCAGATTGAGCGAACAAAGATGGACGAAAAGAGTGGTAGAATGGAGACCTCGTGAAGACAAAAGAACTAGAGGAAGGCCTCTTACACGATGGTCAGATGATATTAAAAGAGTTGCTGGTGACTGGATGCAGAGAGCCCAAAACAGAGACGCCTGGAGAAATATGGGGGAGGTCTTTGTTCAGCAGTAGACAAGAAGTGGCTCATTAAGGAAGTAAGTAAACCAATATCAAGTGTAATAAAAACTCATTTAATTAAACACTGCGAGCTGGATTCTAGAATTCTAATCCAGCAAAAAGTTACACTATATGTTTAGCTTAGTTACTTCTATAAGGTCCGGTATATTGAAGTGTAGTAATATTTTAGTTAACTATTACTTGAACTTTTATTCAAAATACTCAAGTTCGAGTTCACTAAAACCGAAAATTACCGAAGTATGAAGCCCCGCTCCCAAATCTTGGAAATAATTAAAATACCATTCAAAAGCTTTAAAACAAACAACTATTCATAAAAATCATATGCCTAACCTTCATTAAGCTAGAAAACGACACAAAAAATGTTCAGTTTGCAACAATTTTGATGTATCCTTACATTAAAAAAGAACAGCTGCTGTCAGTGAAGCGACGCCATCTTGAAAATCGTAAGTTAAAGTTACTAAATATTTACTGACCAAATTCGGTGAGTAAAATATAACAATGATTCAACTAAAATTGCATTTTAGTTAACTTTACTTAACTTCAATAGAAAATATAAGTCTAGCAGTATAAATGGGCATTTAGTGAAATCGCCAAAGAAACCAAAGTTTGCAGAGCTGAAAAGAAGAGACTTGGAGATATTTTCATTATTCGCAGAAAAATGAGGGGAGGGGAAAAGTGGGGGGGGGTGAGGAGTTGGTGAACTTTACTCCAAGTGTAAAACTCTACATTTAACTCAACCATATAAAAAAATGTATGAAAACTGAAACAGCGCCTCTATTGAGCGTGATCCTTTTCATGGTTTTTTTTTAGTTGAAACGTAAAGTTGTATTCTTGGGGAAATGGCAGTCCAGCGTGCTTCCTTCAGGAAGTTTGGGCGCCAAGAATGTCGGTGTAACTTTTAAATCAACCCCCTTTAGACAAAACTATCATCAACTAAAATGAAAACAAAACAATTTACTTTATTTTAAGTTAATATAGATGTGAATGAAGTGAGAGAAGTATGTCAGGGGGGTACAGAGAGGTAAGGAGGAGACTCGCCGAGGTTCTGGCTACCCCTAGTAGGACTGAAATAGCGTTACAATGAAAAATTCATATTTTTTCTCTTGCATGTTCAATTAATTTTAACCTATGCACTTTTACATTGTAATATTTTTGTCGTTGACCATCCGCGATTCACTTCCATACATTAATTGATAGTGCTGCTCCAATTTAATCGATTTTTAAGTAATTTATAATTTGTAAAAAAAAAAATCAAATATGTTCTTCGCTGAGTTGAAAAATTCATACACCATTACCAAAGACAAGTCACCAAAGGTCCATCCAACCTTACAGCAACTGAGTCCAGCCTTACAGCAATTGAGTCTTGCTTGAGAATGGGCGCTTTGTAGCGACGACCAAGTTTGTAAAAAGTCCTGTCAATGGCTCATTTGGTAATATGTTTGCATTCCATGCCGAGAACACGAGTTCAATCCCCGCCGAGGGCGTCATAAATGATTTTCGTTTCAGTGGCTATATCAAACCGAAAGAAAAATACCGGCAAGTTATTTTCTGACCTTAACAATAAAAAAGAACCCCCACATAAACTGAAGTGGTCAAAAATAAAAAGGTCTAGAATCGCCATATGCGACCTCTTTGGAGATAACGCTTGGACCGGTCCGTAGTCCAGTGGCAACACTTCGGACTCGTAAATGGAAGGTTGCGGATTCGGATCCCGGCGAAGCACAAAAAATATACCATTTATATTTCGAATGTGCTCTTCGCTGAGTTGAAAATTTTATAAACCTTTACCAAAGACCGGTCACTGAAAGGTCCATCCAACCTTACAACAACTGGGTCTTGCTTGAGAATTGGCGCTTTCTACAGCGACGACCAAGCTCGCAGAGGGCTCTTGAAGTGTGATACATACAAAAACAGCGCTCACCAAATAAATCATCCTAATATTATTATTTTTATTATTATAACGCAGGCAAGAAGTTATACTTATTTGTGATTTTTTAAATCAATTTTCCCCTTAACAATTTCATCAAATTTTCAATCGTACATTAAAAAAACCCAATGAAACATTCACGTCGTCGACTATCAATACATATTTTTTTGTTGATGTTGCATGGAAAGCTACAATATCCCATCATGAAGCGAATGGCCGAAAACTTGAAAATGCCCGTTTGGGCGTTTATTTTCAAAATGAAAATACGCTCAGTGCTGAAGCGGTGCGGAAGGATTGGGGGGGGGGGGCAGAAAAGCGGGGTAGACGAGGGGAAAGCGTTTCCTTTTTCCTGAAAAAACATGGCTGAAAAACTTGTAGCGAAAGATGCGTGTAATCTGAGATAACACGTTCTAATTTTTAATTCAGTAAAAAAAGTTTCAATTCACTTTTACTTATTTTTTGCCTATTAAAGCATCTCCAGGAGCATAATTGAAGACTACAAAAGAAGAACAAGGAATGTCGGTTGAAGAACATTCTAAGTAAATCTTTATCTTGTTATGTTATTTCTTTTAAATTACATTAAAATGAAATAAGCGTGAAGTCAGCGCAATGATGACTGCAGTCACGTCGACGTGGCGGTAGCCGAAAGACGACCGAGTTTTGCCGAAGTGGCACAAAGCGTCACGAAGTCGGTTGACTGACGAGCAGTCTGGAATTACGCGCGCACGAAGGAGGAGGTCGGACACAGCGCTGCAAAGCGGCAATTACTGCCTGGGTTTCCCAGTTGGGGCCCCCGTGGACTTAGCCGCGAGGCTTCCACGTGGGGACATATGCATGGAGCATCCGCTATCCAAGGCACCCGCCTTATGGACCGAAACCTGGTGCAGAGGAATCTCCACCCTGGGGCTCCACGTGTTGAGGCATCTGCCTCATGGATTGCGGCTCTCGGGGGGGCGAAGCTTCGAGCCGTGAACATCACCTCCCGAGCTTAATATAAGTTCGCCTAGGACTCCAGCCTACAGATCAGTGCTTCGTGAAAGTGAACTGCCAGAACTCTGATTGTTTTCGAATGCGTTAGGACAGGTCTGGCCATTTCCTTCTCCACCCTTTCCCTTTTTATGGATTTTACTTTAGTTGATTTAATCTATTTTGTTAACATTAGCTCTTGTGTTATCAATATACAACCCTTCCCAAAGTATTAAGTAAGCAACACAAAGAAAAAACCCCACGCCCTGAGAGTGATGCCGAAGAAGCTAGCTGGAATAAGTATTCTGAATATTTATATTAAATGCATTCCTACAAGCAGACATGTATAATTTCGCACTAACACATGCCGCATGTGGACCTACAATATCAAAACCCAATCTCAACTTTAATGCTCATATCAAATGCATGCCACAAACAAACACGTGTAGTTTGCGCTTACAAATTCTGATTGTGTACTTACAAATTAAAACCAAACCTCAAATGATCATTAACCTTTCAACTTTTGCCGACTTTCCCTGAAACAGCGGTAACATTGACAAAGTGAACATGGTCTTGCTTTTCAACATAACCAACCCAGCGCCACTTTAAACAGGCCACTCACTGTATGACATCAGTGACACCAGTGCGTCTACGGATCTCCTGGTTTGGAACCCTGCCTCTGAGGCTGATTCTCAGCATCCTCCTTTCATTGACTCTTTGGCACGTCCTCAGTCTGTTGGGGCTATACTGAGTGAGCTATTTTCTTTCCCAAGCCATAGGTGGATATTGGAAGCATGCATGACACAAAAGCGTTTCAGGTTAACAGGCATTTTCCGAAAGCTGCCCATGTCAGTCTTTTCCTTCTTGTTATTTCTATAATAATAATAATAATCTAAATTGCAAGGATATATTCATTTAAAGCTCTCAGATGTATGCCCACAAACCAACACGTGTAGTTCGCGCTTACAAATGCTGAATGCGTACTTACAAATAAAATCCAAACCTCAAATGAACATAAGCCCCACAACTTTTGCCGACCTTCCCTGAAACAGGGGTGACATTGGCAAAGTGAACCATTTTTTACATTATGGGTGGTCAGCCTCATTACCAACCTATAAGTCAAGGAATATGAATAATAAATTACATTTAAATATAAAAAAAGAACGAAACCTTAAAAAGAAATCTATACAAAAAAAAAGTGAAAAATTTCCTATGCAAAAAATGTAGCAAATTAATACACCAACATTAGAAATCTACATTGCAGATTAGCCGCCACTTCTTCCTGTCCTTGCATACTTCTTTCATTTCATCCAGAGTCATAACCTTTTTTATACAAGTCCTCCTTTTATTATGACTCTGGATATCCCATTCATTCGCTATTTCAGAGATTTGATCCTTCCATACTTTTCTCGGTCTTCTTCATACTTTGGTAGACCACGACATCCATTTATTCTAGCAACATATACTTTCTTCGTCAATCTTTCATCACGCATTCTCTCCATGTGCCCGAACCATCTTAACATACTTTTTTTTCGGTTGCTTAATTCTATTTACTTTTTGTGTTATTTTGGATAATCTTCCAACAGATTACAACAAGATTTTCAGAACTGAAAAATTGAAACGTGTAACGGGATGGATACATATCAATATGTGAACGAACCGGCGGAAGGGACCTTTTATTTTTATTAAAAAACTCTTTCTGAATAATATCAGGCGTACCGCTGTGTACCCCCTGCTAGTTTTCCCGAATAAACTTACACTCGTGTACCTTCGAACGTTCATTTCTAAAATGTCTGTGAATTTTTTTATTTATATATTTTTTTTATTTATTCAACAAACAGAACCATACAGTAATGTATATATACTACGTACGATACTTATGTGTATAAAAAAAGATAATGATATAGCGTATTGCTCCAATTACATGTTCTAATCTAATCTAAGCTGCAAGGATATATACCATTTAGGAATTACATCAAATGCATTCCCACAAGCAGACATGTATAATTTCGCGCTAACACATGCCGCATGTGGACCTACATTATAAGAACCCATCTCAAATGAACATAAGCCCTGCAACTCTTGCCGTCCTTCCCTGAGACAGGGGTGACATTGGCAAAGTGAACCATTTTTTCACAGTATGGGTGGTCAGCCGCATACCAATGGTGAGCCGCATACCATTAAATAAAATAAAATATACCGTGTACCAGGTCAACGACGACGTTACCATGTTGAAAGCACCGGTTCCCATAGATCACCGAAGTTAAGCAACATTCGGCGCGGATAGTGCTTGGATGGGTTACCGCTCAGGTACACCGCGTGTCGTCGGCATCTTGGACCGGTCCGTAGTCCAGTGGCACAAAAAATATATACCATTTATATTTCGAATGTGCTCTTCGCTGAGTTGAAAATTCATAAACCTTTACCAAAGACCGATCACTGAAAGGTCTCTCCAACCTTACAACAACTGGGTCTTGCTTGAGAATTGGCGTTTTCTACAGCGACGACCAAGCTCGCAGAGGTCTCTTGAGGTGGGATACACACAAAAACAGCGCTCACCAAATAAATCATCCTAATATTATTATTATTATTGTTTTAGTTTGGTAATCAAAAGGCGTTGTGTTCGATTCCCAAGCAAAACACAAAGTTATGGAGCCTGCAAGATACACAATTGAGGTAACAAGTTGACAAAATTATAAAATAAAGTAATGCAGGTCACCAACCTTTTTCCTCGCGCTTCTTTCTGTCGGGCGACATCTGGCATTGGGATTTTTCCTTTTCAATTTCGTCTTCCAAGGAATCCATCCTTACAAGATAGTCTTCCATTCCAAGTAGTTCTTACGAGCACTAACACCACTCTTAGGCGAAGACAGTTGGTAAGTGGTAAGAGGTTCTATGTGTCTTAGTGGTAAGTGGTAAGTTGTAAGTGGTTTTATGTACCTTAGTGGTAAGTGGTAAGTGGTAAGTTCTAAGTGGTTTTATGTACCTTAGTGGTAAGTGGTAAGTTGTTAGTGGTTTTATGTACCTTAGTGGTAAGTGGTAGTTGGTAAGTTGTAAGTGGTCTTATGTACCTTAGTGGTAAGTGGTAAGTTGTAAGTGGTTTTATGTACCTTAGTGGTAAGTGGTAAGTTGTTAGTGGTTTTATGTACCTTAGTGGTAAGTGGTAGTTGGTAAGTTGTAAGTGGTCTTATGTACCTTAGTGGTAAGTGGTAAGTTGTAAGTGGTTTTATGTACCTTAGTGGTAAGTGGTAAGTGGTAAGTTGTTAGTGGTTTTATGTACCGTAGTGGTAAGTGGTAAGTAGTTAGTGGTTTTATGTACCTTAGTGGTAAGTGGTAAGTGGTAAGTTGTAAGTGGTTTTATGTACCTTAGTGGTAAGTGGTAAGTGGTAAGTTGTTAGTGGTTTTATGTACCTTAGTGGTAAGTGGTAAGTGGTAAGTTGTAAGTGGTTTTATGTACCTTAGTGGTAAGTGGTAAGTGGTAAGTTGTTAGTGGTTTTATGTACCTTAGTGGTAAGTGGTAAGTTGTAAGTGGTTTTATGTACCTTAGTGGTAAGTGGTAAGTTGTTAGTGGTTTTATGTACCTTAGTGGTAAGTGGTAAATTGTATGTGATCAATGTTAAGATGTATCCGAGTGGTAAGAGGTACGTATAAAATTGTCAGTGGCAAGTGTTAAATTAGTGAAATGTCGTAAGTTCAAAGATGTACCTTAGTGGTAAGTGTAAGTGTAAAGGTAAGTATTCCCATCAAATAACATACGCAACAATAATGTTGGGTGTAGTCAAATTTCAAATCAAAATGTAAAAAAGTAAAAAAAGTGGTTAAAAGTGCACATTAATACCCCATCTAGTTCACAAATCACAGAACACATAAGGCAAAAGATTTTAAAACCAAATTGGGCTAAAAGAATTAAAAATAGCAAAAGTTATAACCATTTGTAAGGAGCACAAGATTTTGTGTATGTGTTTTTTGACATTTCACTATTTTTAAATTAATAATAATCATTAAATATTATAAATATTTTTAACAAAAAATAATCTGCAAATTGTCAACAGTGAACAGTGTGAATATTTTACAACATTTGGCAATCACATCAGAAAACATGAAGTGCCATATATGCTCGGATGAAATGAGCCCAAAAAAGGCATTAAAATGTTCCAGGTGCTATAAGTCGTACCACCAATCATGCCAGCGTCAATCAGCCGAGAAAATGTCTACAAGGACGAGATCACAATTTATGTGTGACTCATGCAGGCTAGAGGACCCAAGGACATCAAAACTGGGCCCCAGCCCATCTTCTGCGGCATTCACCTCTGCGGCAAATCCACCCGTCCGGCCATCATCACCATCATCACCTCCGACAGCAGACACACTCCTGCTCCTCGGAGAAATGAAAGAATTAAAGAATGAGATACGGGAGATGAAAGATTCTCTATTATTTTTCTCTAATCGCTATGACGAGATGAACTCGACCATTACAAAGTTAAACGAGGATGCGAGGATTGCTGACTGCAAAATAAAAGAACTAAGTGAGTCAGTCAATTCACTTAAAAATACAATACTTAAAAATGAAATTATTTCCCGCCAAAGGAATGTGGAGCTGTCCGGACTCCCGATCGTCTCTGGTGAGGACCTTAGCATATCAATTAAAAATATTGCCACGAAGCTGGGAGTTCCAGAGGTGGCTATGGACGTGGAATCATGTCACAGGATCCGTCGGAGACAACCACCAAATACTTTAGCCAGTACCATGACAACTACCAAACTAAGAGATCCGCCTATTATAATAACCTTCAACAAAAAATGTTCGAAGGATGCACTAATGGCGGCAATAAAAAGGCGAAAGGGCTTAATGGCCAGCGAGCTGGGGATCAAAACAAACAAACGGATCTTTATCAACGACCATCTGACCCTGTGCACAAAGAAACTGCTGGCACAGACCAAAGAGGTACAGAGAAACCTAGGGTACAAATTTACCTGGGTAAGGGATTCCCGAATTTTCGTTAGAAAGGATGAACAGTCTCCTAAGATTTTGATTAGCTCTGTGGAGGTCCTAAATAAATTGAAGTAGGATTTGGATATTATAAATTTTTTATTTTTTTGTATTGCTAGATTTTAACTTTTTATACAATGGCTGTTTATTTGTCATTATACTATCAGAATGCACGAGGATTGCGAACGAAGCTACAAACTTTCTTTGAAAATGTATCTTGCAATGAGTATGACATTATATGCATAGCGGAGACCTGGCTTACCCCTAGTATTTTTGACGGAGAGTTGCTGGATGATCGATATAATGTATATAGGAATGATAGAGATTTGATCTCCACCGGAAAACTTTCTGGTGGTGGGGTTCTGGTTGCTGTCAGAAAGACTTTTAGTTCGTGCATCTGTGGCACCTGGACTCACGCAGGAGAGAATCTCTGGATTAGGATCAAGTCTCCATCATCTAAAAGATCTATAAATGTGGTTTTATCTTATCTCCCAAATGGCTCCTCAAATTTTAGCCAAATATCTACCCTTTTCGACCTAATCTCAGATGTAATGCTATCGGACCCAGATGACATTTACATTGTTCTAGGAGATTATAATCTTCCTTCTATTAGTTGGTCTAATTCTTCATATGGAAACCATTTAGAACCCTTTGGTGATAACATTCAAATACTCTCTACAATAAATGATTTTTTATCTCTAAATAACCTATTTCAGTTTAATTCTTTCCAAAACTCAAATAATCGAATCCTAGATTTAATATTTTTAAATATACCTTGTGAAGTTGCTCAAAGCGACTCGCCATTGACAAATGTTGACCCTCATCACGTCCCTGTAACTTTATCTTTTGTGTACCAGACATCTGTAAAATCAACTAGAGCTCCACCCAGATACTCAAAGCTTTTCAACAAAGCTGATTACAATATCATTTGTGAAAGACTTTCTCAAGTGAATTGGGTGAATGAACTTTCATACCGTGACACAGAATCTGCAACCTTACATTTTTACTCCATTATTGACTCCATCATCGAAAGTTATATTCCATCTGTTTTAATTAAGAATCAGCCAAATTTCCCCATGTGGTACTCTAGCTCGCTCATAAAACTGATAGCCGAAAAGAAGAGAATACATAAAAGGTGGAAAATTTGTGGAAATCCTCTTGATTACCTGTCTTTTACAACCCTAAGGAAGCGTCAGAAGACAATCGAAAAGCAATGCCGTAGGAATTTCTTGCAGACAACAGAAAACTCTATAAAAATTAATCCTTGTCAATTTTGGAAATACGCAAAGTCTAAACGTAACCATCAAGATATTCCTGATGAAGTTTTTTTCGGTAAAAATAAATTCACCAACGGTTTGTCCATATGTAATGCATTTAATGATTATTTTCACTCAAGCTTTGAAGAACCTTTTCCTATTAATAATACCTCTAATGCTGTACAAAATAGTCTTTGTGATATACACTCGATTACCGTCGATAAATCTGATGTATGTAAACGTCTAGTTAGTGTTGACCTAAATAAAGGGTCGGGGTCCGATGGCATTCCTCCCCTGTTCATATCCAAATGTGCAAAACAACTATCCATCCCAATTACTATATTATTTAAATTATCACTGGCGGAATGTACTTTTCCGACTTCCTGGAAAAGAGCTTTCATTACTCCAATTTTCAAATCTGACAACAAAAATGATATAGCTAATTATCGTCCAATTTCAAAACTACCAATTTTTAGCAAGGTTTTTGAAAAAATTGTCTATGATCAACTATATGCAGCAGTTCGCCCCCACATAATTAATCAACAACATGGCTTTATCAGCAAGAAATCCACTGAAACAAATCTGAGTGAATTTACAAGTCACATTTTTGAAGCGTTTAGAGTAAAGGGTCAAGTAGATGCAATATACACCGATTTCTCTAAAGCTTTCGACAAAATTGACCACAACTTTCTCATAAGAAAATTAGGCGACCTTGGTGTGCATGGCGATCTTCTACGCTGGGTATCTTCTTACCTAAAAAATAGAACACAGGCAGTGGCTATTAAGGGATACATCTCAAATTTTCTTCCAGTATCATCTGGAGTACCTCAGGGTTCCCATCTCGGCCCTCTCTTGTTTGTTCTTTTTCTAAATGACATAACATCTTATATTAAACACTCCGAAATATTATTATATGCAGATGATGCTAAAATTTTCAAAAATATCAATTCCCCCATCGACTGCGCCTTACTACAGGAGGATCTTGAGTGTTTACAGATGTATTGCATCAATAACAATATATCCATTAATATTAGCAAGTGTAGTGTTGTCTCTTTCTGTAGAAATAATCATGTTGTTTTCCACGAATATAAATTAAAAAATTTACCTCTTCCCAGAACCAATTTAATTAAAGATTTAGGGGTATTTCTAGATAGTAAGCTTAATTTTCAAGCTCACATATCCTCTACAGTCAAAAAGTCCCTGAGCATGTTAGGATATGTCCTACGATTATGCAAAGAATTTACCTCGTTAGATGTTTTCAAATTGACTTATAACGCTTTTGTTAGATCTCGCTTGGAATACTGTTCAGTCATTTGGAATCCACATTATAAAGTCTACATAACACAAATAGAAAGAGTGCAGAAGAAATTTTTAAGATACTTAAATTTCAGAAATCACCATTATCTTGACTACGCATCTTCATGTAGCCTATACTCCACTCAAACTCTTGAAACCCGTAGATCATATAGAGATGCACTATTTCTATACAAAATTTTAAACAATCAAATTGACTCGCCATATTTGCTTGACAGGATAAAAATAAATGTACCTAATAGGATTTTCCGTGAAAAGATCCTCTTTTATATTGGCATCTCCAGGACAAGCTACCTTCAGAATTCCTTTGTAGAGCGTGCATGCACTGTCTACAACAAGCAATTGAAGCATTTCGACCCCTTTGCCCCTGACAGTATTGGAGTTTTGAAGCATTTTTTTGTCACTGCTAAGCTTTAGGTTTTTATACACTATGCATACATTTATTTATTTTTACTGATTCTTGTTTCTTTTTTTCTGCTGTTGTGCTTATTTTGTCATACTTATATATTATTATCTGTTACACTACACATTTTTTGTTTTTGTTCTTCTTGATTCTTTTTTCTGCTGTTTATACTTATTTTAATATACCTGTATACTATATCTTACACTATGTAATTATGTTTTTGCTGCTTCTTTGTTTCTTTTTTCTGCTTTTATGTGTTTTATATGTTTGCTAAATCTTACACTATGTATTTGTGCTTTTGCTGCTTCAATTTTATTTTTTCTGCTCATACTTACATGTTTTATCTTGTTTTTGACTTAGTTTTCTTGTAATTTATTATTTTTCTTCTTTGGTTTTTTCTATGCTCTTATGTATCATAATATATTGTATTTTATTCATAAATAAATAAAAACTGTTTGAAAAAAAAAAAAAAAAAAAAAAAAAAAAAAAAAAAAAAAAAAAAAAGTGGTAAGATGTAAATGGTAAGCGAGGAGAGGTATTTAAAATTTTACGTCGCAATTAAGTAATGGTAAGATGAACCTTAGTGGTAAGTGGTAAGATGCGCCTAGGTGGTAATTGTTAGTGGGAATTGGTAAGTGAAAAAGTGGGAAGTGACTAGTGATAAGATTTATGGTAAATGATAATTGGGAAGTTGTAAGTGGGAAGTAGGAAGTGGAAAGTTGTAAGTGTGACGTGGTAAATGTGAAGTGGTTAAGGTGAAGTGGTAAATGTGAAGTGGTAAGTGTGAAGTGGTTAGTGTGAAGTGGTAAGTGTGAAGTGGTAAGTGGGAAGTGGGAAGTAGGAAGTGTGAAGTGGTAAGTGTGAAGTGGTAAGTGTGAAGTGGTAAGTGGGAAGTGGGAAGTAGGAAGTGTGAAGTGGTAAGTGTGAAGTGGTAAGTGTGACGTGGTAAGTGGGAAGTGGTAAGTGTGACGTGGTAAGTGGGAAGTGGGAAGTAGGAAGTGTGAAGTGGTGTGACGTGGTAAGTGGGAAGTAGTAAGTGGGAAGTAGTAAGTGGTAAGTGGGAAGTGTGAAGTCGTAAGTGGGAAGTGGTAAGTGGGAAGTGGTAAGTGGGAAGTAGGAAGTGTGAAGTGGTAAGTGTGACGTGGTAAGTGGGAAGTAGTAAGTGGGAAGTAAGAAGTAGTAAGTGGTAAGTGGGAAGTGTGAAGTGGTAAGTGGGAAGTGGTAAGTGGGAAGTAGGAAGTGTGAAGTGGTAAGTGTGACGTGGTAAGTGGGAAGTGGTAAGTGTGACGTGGTAAGTGGGAATAGTGAAGTGGTAAGTGGGAAGTGGGAAGTAGGAAGTGTGAAGTGGTAAGTGTGACGTGGTAAGTGGGAAGTAGTAAGTGGGAAGAAGTAAGTGGTAAGTGGGAAGTGTGAAGTCGTAAGTGGGAAGTGGTAAGTGGGAAGTGGTAAGTGTGTCGTGGTAAGTGGGAAGTAGTAAGTGGGAAGTGGGAAGTAGTAAGTGGTAAGTGGGAAGTGTGAAGTGGTAAGTGGGAAGTAGTAAGTGGGAAGTAGTGAGTGGTAAGTGGGAAGTGTGAAGTCGTAAGTGGGAAGTGGTAAGTGGGAAGTGGTATGTGGGAAGTAGGAAGTGTGAAGTGGTAAGTGTGACGTGGTAAGTGGGAAGTGGTAAGTGGGAAGTAGGAAGTGTGAAGTGGTAAGTGTGACGTGGTAAGTGGGAAGTAGTAAGTGGGAAGTGGGAAGTAGTAAGTGGTAAGTGGGAAGTGTGACGTGGTAAGTGGGAAGTGGTAAGTGTGACGTGGTAAGTGGGAATAGTGAAGTGGTAAGTGGGAAGTGGGAAGTAGGAAGTGTGAAGTGGTAAGTGTGACGTGGTAAGTGGGAAGTAGTAAGTGGGAAGCAGTAAGTGGTAAGTGGGAAGTGTGAAGTCGTAAGTGGGAAGTGGTAAGTGGGAAGTGGTAAGTGGGAAGTGGTAAGTGGGAAGTAGGAAGTGTGAAGTGGTAAGGTGACGTGGTAAGTGGGAAGTGGGAAGTAGTAAGTGGTTAGTGGGAAGTGTGAAGTGGTAAGTGGGAAGTGGTAAGTGGGAAGTAGGAAGTGTGAAGTGGTAAGTGTGACGTGGTAAGTGGGAAGTAGTAAGTGGGAAGTAGTAAGTGGTAAGTGGGAAGTGTGAAGTGGTAAGTGTGATGTGGTTAGTGGGAAGTAGTAAGTGGTAAGTGGGAAGTAGTAAGTGGTAAGTGGGAAGTGGTAAGTGGGAAGTAGGAAGTGTGAAGTGGTAAGTGTGAAGTGGTAAGGGTGAAGTGGTAAGTGTGTCGTGGTAAGTGGGAAATAGTAAGTGGTAAATGGGAAGTAGGAACGGGGAAGTGGTAAGTGGTTGGTGTGGTAAGTGATAAGTGATAAGTTGTAAATAATCAGGAGTTAGAGGTAAGGGTAATTGGTAAGTAGTTAGATGTGCCTAAGCTATAAGCGGTAAATGATAAGTGATGGACAGAGGAAACGGGAGAAAAAGAAGTCCGAGAAAACTATGTCTGGATCAGATTGGCGAAATTGTAAAACAATGGGCTATAAAAAATGAATATAAAGCAAGGAACTGTAGGTATAATGTATGAAAAGTGTGAAAAAAATATTTGTTGCTGTTTTCATGAGTTTTATTTTATGAGAAATAACTGTGACGTCATCCAGCCGAGAGATTTTATATTTTGTATGAAAGAGTGTTGGATATAAATGCTTTTGAGGGCATTGATATCTCAATTGGTAGAGTGCTTGCATTCTTTGCAAAAAGCTCGGGTTCGAATCCCACCGAGAGTATCAGAAATGATCTCCCGTTTCGATGTTCATTTCAAGCTCAAAATAAAATACCGGCAAGGCTTACTCAGCCTTTGCAACAAATGAAAGCCAGCCCCCGAGGGGGCTGGGAAACCCACGCTTCAACTGAATTGGTTGACGTAAGACCAGCCCCGTGTATCTTTAAAAATAAATAGGTTCACTCAACACATGCGAGCTCTTTTGTGAGAACGCTACGGAAAGTTACCCTACATGTGTAGCTCAGTTGCGTTTTTTTTTGCGTGCAGGGATTAGGAAAAATTGATGGTTTGAACTAAATTTGTCGGTGTTATGGCCGAGGGGGCCAAGTGGGCTGATCTTTCTAGCGTGTTTGGAATAGAATAACGTTGGTTCGATCCCCGCCTGGGTCATTTTACCATAACTTATACCCTGGTTTAACAGATGTTACTGGGTAATCTTTTTTTTTTTTTTTTTTTTTAATAGATTTGTGGAAAGGAATGCAATCCACCAACCTATTTTGCCTGGCCAGTTGTCTTCATGCGAAAGCAGAAGCTTGTGTACATGCAACGGCATCTGTTGAACCAGGGTCGAAGTTATCGTCGCGGGATTCGAACCAGCGTTAGCCGGTTCCAAATAACCTGTCTTGATCCCCGCGGCCATAACACCGACATTAATATAATTCATTAAAATAAACAATAAGTATTTATTAATTGATGATATTAATACCTGTTTCTGGCCAGGCAGAATACGTTAGTGAATTGCATTCCTCTTCACAAATCTATTTAAAATAAAAACGTCTTTTTTACAGTCTTCGTATTTCCATCTGAAGACGTTTCTCAAATAAAACTAAAAATAAAATTCTCGTACAGACAGATCACAAGTATTTTATATTTTTTTGAGAAAATATTTCCACCATTGACGACACGGCATCTTTATATTTCTTTTGATGTCGGCAAAGGTTCGTCGAACCTCCACCAGAGCCTTTCTTTCTTTTATCTACCGCTTTCACGAGATGGTTTACAAAGAAGTCTATGAAACAACACAAAAAGAAACAAGTGCCTTTACTTGAAGGAAAATATGAAGCATATAGAGTCAAAGGTGGCAATAAAGGTTTTGTTACGAAAATCAGATAAACGTTACCTTTTTATATAGATTTGTGAAGACGTATGCAATGCACCAACCTATTCTGTCAGGCCAGAAACAGGTATTAATAACATCAATTAATAATTACCAGTAAGAAAAAGACCGAGAAAGGTATGGATGGACCAAATTTCCGAAATTGCGAATGAATGAAATATCCAGGGCCACAATAAAAGAAGAGCTTGTATGAAAAAGGTTATGACTCTGGATGAAATGAAAGAAGGGTGTAAGGACAGAAAGAAATGGCGGTTGATCTGTGATGTTGGCGGCTAGGGTTTTTTAAATTAGAATTTGTTTTCTGTCAGTTTTTGGTGTCAATACATGTTATAATTTGTTGATATTAAAAATGTAATTTGTTGTGTATGTTCCTTGACTTATAGGTTGGTACGCGGCTGACCACCCATGCTGTAGAAAAAGGTTCACTTTGCCAATGTCACCCCTGTTTTCAGGGAAGGTCGGCAAGAGTTTCAGGGTGTATGACCATGTGAGATTCGGGTTTTTATATTGTAGGATCACAGGCGGCATGTGTAAGCGCGAACCTGTGCATGTCTTTTTGTGAAAGTGCATATAATGTAAATCTTTAATGTTACATATATTTTGCAACTTAGATTTGATTAGATTAGATTATACCAGGGCCTGCTAGATGATTCTAAGCTACGTGCATTAGTGTGTGTAGTCATTTTGATGTACCCATGTGTGTACGAGCGCCTGTACTCGAAGTTCGCAACAATATGAATGAATTGAAAGAGGTGTGCAAAGATAGTAAATAATGTAGGCAAATCTGCAGAGGCTCTTGTCACCCCTAGTAGAACCATGCTATACTAGAATTCCGATTCTGCACCGCACTGTGACACACTTCAAGTCCCTACAATTTCGAATTTAATAGTTTCTTTTTTATAATCCGATAAACAAACTCCCACATACGAGTTTGGCAAACGATTTTCGCACATAAATCGATCACGCAGTATTTAATTTAAGCTCTCAATCAATTGTATATGCACACCACGTTTAAGCTCGGTTTCCTGTGGATTCGATTCGCGCCCCCTTTGCACTGCGCCCACCTGTGTGCAACTAAGCCCTCCACGGCCGCATCGGAGCTTAAATAAGGTGGAAATATCGATAGATAACAACTAGATGGGCTGAGAAAGCATCCTGTGAGAATTAGGAATGCGCTAGCCCACCATCTAATAATCTAACCCACTAAAATGGTTTGGACACATGGAAAGAATGAATGACAAAAGACTGACGAAGAGAGTGTACGCTGCAACTATGAATGGAAGCCGTGGTAGGGGAAGACCGAGAAAAGTATGGATGGATCTAATTCCCGAAATAGCGAATGAATGGCATATTCAGAGTCATAACAAAAGAAGAGAGTGCATGAAAAAGATTATGACTCTGAATGAAATGAAAGAAGTATGTAAGGACCGAAAGGAATGGCGGTTGATTTGCAACAATGGCGGCTAGGGCATTAATTCGAAGTGTTATATTAAGTTTTATTTTAATTTAACTTTATTTTAATTTTAATTTGTAATGTGTCTCATTATGAATTTCTGTAAATCATTTATAATTTTTTGTGCTCCTTGACTGATGGGTTGGTACGAGGCTGACCACCCGTGCTGTAAAAATCGGTTCACTTTTGCCAATGCCACCCCGGTCAGGGAACGGTGGCAGGAGTTGCAAGGTTTATGTCCATGTGAGGTTTTCTTTATTTGTATGCATACATGCAGAATGTGTAGGCGCGAACCTACATGTGCCTGTCTGTAGGCATGCATTTCATATGAGCCTTAATTGTTAACATATCCTTGCAGCTTAGATTATAGATTATAGATTTATCTGTAAAAAGGAATTGTTTTGTGGAAAATTGTCAGTGGTAAAATTTTAATTAAGACAAAAAGTTGTTGCTTTAATAATCTTTATAGATAATCTATAACCTAAGTTGCGAAGAAATATTACATTTAAGATTTGCATGTGAGCCTACAATATAAAACCCAATCGCAAATGAACATAATCCCTGCGACTCTTGCCAGCCTTCTCTGAAAAAGGGGTGACGTTGGCACAGTGAACCATTTTTTACAGTATGTAAGCAGTTACCTTATTGTAAATAATCCATATAAATGTCAAACTGGATATTTTGTAAACGTGCTAACAAAAGAAAATAAATATACCTAGGTACCTAGTATAAAATGTGGAACAATATTTCACATAAAAAAACTATTTTATATGATTACGTTCATAATTTTTTTTTTATTTGTCTAAACATTTTGTTCGCGAAAGTGACAGCTATTTCTAAAACTATAAGTAATATTTGAGTGTGAAGGTTCTAGTTTATTCAAGTATGTTTCTTCTATCGCGGTTATAAATATTTGTGAAAATCATCCCGCACAAAATGAGGTTGGAATTCGGAATTTATCAGATATTTTCAACAACACTAGTAACAAATACCGTTTCCATGTGATTTCATGGTTTCTATGGTAATATTTACATGAATTGAAGATGGAGTAGAGACGCGTTGGTTACATAGAAAATGACAAAAACATTTCATTTGTCGTGAGCAAGACAGTATTTTCAAAACTGTATGGTGTCAAAGACGGTGCATCATGTTGATTGGAACTAAATCACATTCATAGCCCCTCCATTGAATGACTACCTCCATGCGTGCAGGTTCGCGCTTAGGTGTGGGTGGAATGCTGTGTTTATGGGGGAGGCGTGTGAACTCTCACAGTGCTTGTAGATCCGATCTGACCCTGGATTTGCAATATGAGGGGCGTACAAGCTTACAGAATATCTTTTTTAAGGGGGGCAGCTGCTCCCCTGGAAGAGAAAAATTATCCTAAATAAACCAAAATTAGTATTTAATTGTATTGCAATTACTAATAATAAAAATAAACTAGATTTATATGCGCCTTTTTGTGATTTACATCACTACAAAGGCGCTTGTGGGCTCTAGCGAGTGGGCTCAAAACAAGAATGCTTTATGAGCATCTTCCTGAAGGCTGTCTCATCCTCCTGGACTCTCAGCCTCTCTCGGAGAGCATTCCATGCCGCTGGCCCGGCAACACGGAAAGAGCGGTTCCCGAAGACTGTGCGTGGCATGACCCAGCTGACCTCAGAGTAGCTCCCCTTTTAAGTTCTCCTCGTGAGTTCCACCAGGTAGTCAGGAGCTAGCCCATGAAGAGTCTTAAAGACCATCGAGCAATGCTTCTAGTCTATTCTTTCTGAGATGCAAAGCCAGTGCAAGTCCTCAAGCAGAGGAGTTATATAGCAGTACTTGGAGTCGCCGTGTATCACAACCTAGCTTAAAGGGACTTAAATGACCATTATTCGATCATGTCTTGTGATCTTCAATTTTCCAAAACCTGCCCCCCCCCTCCCCTAGATTTGATCCTGGGTACGCCCATGCTGGTGTGTAACTGGAATAGTATTTTTTTTTTGGAACAGCTACTATAATTATAACATAGATTCGTCAACGACGTTAGCCATGTTGAAAGCACCGGTTCCCATAGATCACCGAAGTTAAGCAACATTGGGCGCGGACAGTACTTGGATGGGTGACCGCTCAGGTACACCGCGTGTCGTTGGCATCTTGGACCGGTCCGTAGTCCGTAGTGGCAACACTTCGGACTCGTAAATGGAAGGTTGTGTATTCGGATCCCGGCGGAGCACAAAAAATGTACCATTTATATTTCGAATGTGCTCTTCGCTGAGTTGAAAAATTCATAAAACCTTTACCAAAGACCGGTCACTGAAAGGTCCATCCAACCTTACAGCAACTGGGTCTTGCTTGAGAATTGGCGCTTTCTACAGCGACGACCAAGCTCGCAGAGGGCTCTTGAGGTGTGATACACACAAAAACAACGCTCACCAAATAAATCATCCTAATATTATTATTATTATTATAGATGATAGTAGACTGCTCTGATACAATCCACTGTAGAAAAATCTCAAACACGCAAGAATCGTCACTTTCGTACCCATGTATACGATCAGATATTCTTCTTGAGTCGCTTGAAACATTGTGACGTGAAGTCGATACAAGCAGAGCAAGAAAAGTAATCAGTACATTGTAAGCCGTCATTGTGCTAAATAAATATTGTTCAATAAATAAATCGCAATTTAATTAAAAAGAACCCCAGTAAAATAAAAAAGTATATATTCCACAAAAGAAATATTTTTGTCCAGTTTTTTCTTTTGTCAACTTAATTTGCACACCCCACTGCAAAATAGAATTTCCTTCAAAAAATTGAGGTACGAGAAAAACGTGAGTGCCAGATATTTGAACAATATAATAGTATAAATTTATATCGACGGTTAAAAGAAAGTAAGGCATAAGCGACAAAACCACATTGTTTAAGAGAGCAGTTTAAAGTTTGAGATTGCAGAAAAATTGCAACACTTTTTTTTATTTTTATCATATAGTTAAAATCAAAACACCTCTAAAATTAAAAAAATAAAGTCATTCATTAGCATTCCTATTAATGTGGGTTTACGATGTTTAACGATTTTTTTTTATTTCACAAGCGCCTTTAGGACAAAAAGGGCCAAAATCTTGTCGGTTACACCAAAACCATACTTCGAAAACGCAGTTGTTTGCTTGGGTATACTTTACTTTTACTTTCTTCGGCTCATAATCCTTGAAGGCTCAGGGCCCCCCGCACCACAATCCTCCAGGACTCTGATTGTGCTGGTTCCCTCCATGGTCCCCTCACTCCCAAAACTTCGACGTTGTCTGCCCACCGCATCCTGGGACGTCTGAGTGGTCTAACACCTGAGGGGGCACCATCCAAGACTGTTCTGATGATCCTGGAGTTCTCTGTACGTGCTATATGTTCGGCCCACTGGAGTCTTCTTGATTTCATTACTGACACTATGTTTGGGTCTTGAAACACTTTATTGGGTTTAAACAACAACAAAAATCATCGTGGAGTTATGGGAGTTAGCGCATTAGAAAGAGCGGAAAATTTTAAGTTGGATAGCATTCATAACTCATTTTTGACCAAAATGTCGCTTATGCCCTGCTTCCTTTTAACCGTCGATATATATTTTCGGTTGAAAATATCATTTTTCGGGTCAACATTGCGTGAGAAGGGGCTCGAGCTAAGACAACACAGAAAGTCGGAATGCTCTGTTTGACTTTGCTCACTTTCCCTTCCGTTGGAATAATATTGACAAACTTACCGCGAAAGGGAAAAAATGACATCAAAAATGAATGATTTATCGGTTCTTTTTTTTAAGAATTTTTTAGACGACCCTCTTAGGAGAAAAACTCACTTCATTCTTTGTCTAAACTGAGCAACATATATAATCTATAATCTAAGTTGCAAAGATATATTAACATTCAAAACTCATATCAAATGCATGCCCACAAACAGACACGTGTAATAAATGTTTTAAGGCTTTCACGGCCAGATTCAGATGCTTGATTTTGTGTTTCCGGGCTTTGACCGTGGCCCATAGTTTTTGCATCTTTTTTTCTTCTTTTTCTTCTTCTTGAAGACTTCAGCTGACGTGTCGTCACCTCTGTGTGTGACTTCTTCGGAGCTTTGCTCACTTTTGAAGTGAGCAAAGAAAAGAAGCAAAAACTATGGACCACGGTCAAAGCCCGGAAACGCGAATTCAAGACCCGTGTAAGTTCGCGCTTACAAATGCTGAATTTTTACTTACAAATTAAAATACAAATCTCAAATGAACATAAGCACTGTAACTTTTGCCATCCTTCCCTGTAACAGGGAATTGATTGGGATCATTGTGCAAGGTGAACCATTTTGTACAGTATGGGTGGCGCTAAAACAAGTGAAAAAGAAATTCGGGTCTTGCTTGAGTATTGGCGCTTTGTAGCGACGACCAAGCTCGTAAACAACACCTCTGCGGCACTTCAACAAGTTCCAAAGAGTCTCTGAAATGTAAGGTGTCTCCCGCACAGGGTTTCTCGAAAATCATTGAACTTCATTTTTTAATACGAATATAACCCTGAAATTAAAATCCATTTCAGTTTACTAGGAATCGAATCCATTTTGTTTTTTTTTATGAAGTACGGAAATTTTTAACAACAAAAATATAAAACAACAATAATTCTTTGACTCATACTCGTAGGTTGGTACGAGGCTGACCACCAATTATTTTCAAAATGGTTCACTTTACAAATGTCACCCCTGTTTCAGGAAAAGGTCGGCAAGAGTTGCAGGTCTAATCTTCAATTAAGATTTGGGTGTTTATGTTGTAGGTTCACATGCTTAAATGTTTAAGTGCGAACTTATACGTGTCTGCTTGTGGGAATTCATTCAACATAAAACATGAATGTAATATACCTTTGCAACTTAGATTATAGATTATAGACCACTGCCAATTTTCCCCGAAACAACTCATTTTTACAGTATGGTTGATCTACCACAAAACAACCTCTTTTAGGATATACAACTTGAATGCATCAGCTGTCAATGTGGTCGGGAATTAATTGAAAGAAATTCGAGCAACTTGTAAGTTTACTTCTGAGGAACCCACCTTTGATTTGTGCACCAGCCATCAACTCTTGACAACCACTTCCTTATCATGTTTTAGCGTCTTCCGACAACAACTTAGCAAATCAGAATACTTAGCGGAACGCATGGTATTTGGATAATGCCGGATTTAGTTGAACAAAAGCCTTAAAATATTCCTAATTTCATTTCTATATCACCAAATCATCTCCCATTCATTGATAGTCATCCTTATCTTCTTCTTCAAACGGTCTTCTTTTTCTTCTTATACGGCCATCTCTATCCACTGCTGGACATAGCCATCCCCATATCTCTTCATCCATCTCTGTCTTGCACTTTTTGAATCCAGTCTACAGCAAGCTTTCTTATAACATCCGACCATCTCGTGGGAGGTCTCCCTCTGCTTCTCTTATCTTCCCGAGGTCTCCAATCTACCAATATCTTCGTCCATCTCTGGTCGGTGGTTCTAGCAACATGTCCCGCAAAGGACCATTTTAGCTTTGCCACTCTCTCTATGACATCAGTTACTCCCGACTTCAAATGGTACTGCAGCTCAATTCAAGCCTTAGGGCCTGTTGCAACAGCCTTCAATCAATATGTGATTGACACATCAAATTGGATTGATTAATTCTGGTAAGGACCTTGGTTAAATATTTCTCGGAAGTGGACAATAATATGAAGGAATTTTAACAGGAAATGATGATGATTTTTTTGAGAATTCACATTAAACTGAACCTCATGGTGTTCAACGCTCTGCAAGGAATGGCGCCGGAGTACTTGCAGGAACTAGTGCACCCAAAGGATATACAGGAGAGAAAACTGTCGCTGCATTCGGCAGAGAGGGGCTCCAAAACGTTGGTGAGCGAGCCAACCAGTAGATTAACCACTGTGTTTGGCAATCGTGCGTTTGCTGTTGCGGGTCCCTCTTCGTGGAACCAGCTGCCACCGGAAGTGCGAGCAGGGAAAACATCAAAAAATCCCTCAAGACACACTACTTCGCAGCGATAGCACAGCAAGCGCCCTTGGAGAGACAATCTTCACGAAACGGCGCTATATCGTTTCGTGATGTAGTCACTTCAAGGGCGCTTGTGCATGTACTGTACTGTACTGTATCCTGCCGCCGTTCCACTAGGGGTGGCCGGTACCTCCGCAGATGCGCCTCCACTTTTTTCTGTCCTTACAAACCACTTTCATTTCCTCAATATTCATCACCTTTTTCATACATACTCTTCTCTTATTTTCACTCTGCAGGTTCCATTCTTTCGCAATCTCACCTATTTGGTCTAACCATTCTTTCCTCGGCCTTCCCCTTCCGCGCTTTCCTCTGACATTTCCTTTGTACACTTTCTTCGTTAGTCGTTCATCATCCATTCTTTCGAGATGTCCGAACCATCTCATCGTACTTTTTTGTACTTTCATTCTCATATTCTCTTTTATACCACACTCGTTCATCACCCAATCATTACGTACTCTATCATTCAGTGTTTTTCCAGCCATTGCTCTCAGGTAAGCCATTTCAACCGTACATACTTTACTCAGCTCACATTCATTAACTGTCCACGCCTCACTTCCATACATCAATGTCGGAACCAATATACCATTGTGGACCGCCAATCTCATATTCTTCGTAAGTTTCCTATTTCTTGAAATTCTTCCAATCGTTCCCATTACACTTCTTCCTCTACTAGCACGCTTTTCCAATTCTTTCGTCAATTTCCCATTCGACTCAAACTTGCTTCCCAGATAATCAAATTCTTTCACGACCTCCACTCTTGTTTCATTCAGTCTTATCTCAATTTCCTCGCATTCCTCAGTCCTGTCAAACACTAATACTTTCGTCTTACTGGCATTCACTTTTAAACCGTTCTTACTAAAAGCATCATTCATTTTGGTGAGTATCATCTGGAGCTCCTCCGCTGTATCAGCCAACACTACGGCATCGTCAGCATAGAGAAGAACTCCAACATTCGTCTCACCCACTTTCACACCATAATGAGAAATTTCTGCATCTTTCATACAATTGTCCATGATTATGTTAAATAACCACGGACTCATTACACACCCCTGTCGTACTCCCTTGTAAACATCAAACCATTCGCTACATTTACCATCCACTCTTACACACGCCAAACTATTTTCATAGATGGCGCGTATTCCATTCAGAAGCTTGCCGTTCACACCGTACTTTAGGAGTACTTTCCACATCATACCTCTGTCCACCGAGTCAAAAGCCTTCTCGAGATCCACAAAAGCCGTGTAGACCTTCCGACCTACAGCCAGATGTTTTTCAACAATCTGTCTGAGAGTGAAGATCTGGTCTACACACCCTCTTCCTGGCATAAAGCTAGTCTGGATATCAGAAACCCCATGACCGGTAGACAGTCTCACTTTTTTTTATGAGAACCTTACACAATACTTTACCAGCTATACTGAGAAGACTGATGGGCCTGAAATTTTGGCAGTCCTTTTTGTCACCTTTTCCTTTGTAGATAGGAACAATGACCGCCTTTTTCCAGTCCATCGGCACTTTACTCTCTTTCACACACATCTTGCACAGTTCAAACATCCATTCAACCATGCACTGATGAGTGATGCAGTGATGCCAGAAAATTGCATGTCTTCACTTTTCTTGGTCCTCTAGCTTTCTCACGTGATAAGGCAGGAGGTTTGAGAGGACCAGAGGACCAGCAACTGCAAATGCACGCTCTCTAAACACTGTGTTTACTCTTCTGATTGGCTCTTCAATGCGTGACTTGGTACGGTTTCTGCCGAGCGTATTGTGAGGCTTTTTTGGCCGAGGGCGACGGGTTTGATTAAACCAGCGAGATATTCGAGTGTCTTTTCAAATAAAGCTTTGTGGACCATCGAGCATACTTTAAACTCGACACACTTTGGGATACGGAGCCAGTGAAGCTTATGGAGAAGAGGAGTAATGTAATTAAATTTTGACTGACCAGCGATCATGCGAGCACATGCATTGACGAGAGCACTTGTATTCGGTTTAATTGGCACTTTGGTTGGCCTGCATATAAGCTATTGCAATAGTCTATTTTCGACGAATAGAAAAAAGAAGAATAATTACGTGAAGACAAGAAATTACTCAGGAAACTTCGTGTAGCACAACGAAAGCACGAAAGAGCAATGCTACACATAAGACTGTCAGATCGGATACGAAATACCGAAATACGTAGAAGATCGGGAGTTACTGACATAGTCAAAAGAGTGGCAAAGCAGAAGTGGTCGTGGACAGGGCATGTAGCCAGATTGAGCGAGCAAAGATGGACGAAAAGAGTGGTGGAATGGAGACCTCGTGAAGACAAAAGAACTAGAAGAAGGCCTCTTACACGATGGTCAGATGATACTAAAAGAGTTACTGGTGACTGGATGCAGAAATCCCAGGACAAAGACGCCTGGAGAGATATGGGGGAGTCCTATGTCCAGCAGTGGACAAGAAGTGTCTGATTAAGTAAGAAATTACTGTTGAATTCGCCTGTATGTATGTAAGCGGTTACTGCACATTCATTTTGCAGTGATATGTACCTTGAGAAATCACTGTAACACGAACACCGTCTAATTTCTAACAAAGTGACGCATGTAACAAGCTACCACGAAGTCTGCGCAACCCGCCAACTAACTGGGTTGCAACTTTTTGATGAGCGAACATACACGTGGATACAATCTAAGTTGCAGAGATGTATTAACATTTAAAATTATTTAAAAAATTCAAATGGAAACAAAGTTTTAATTCACTTATTTATTTCTTTTTTGCTCGAATATTTTCGCCTAATGAGGCATCTTCATTTGTGTTTAAAAAAAAAATTATCTATGAATTTTGTTTTTGTTTTGGAAAACAAAATTGTTTTGAAAATTATTTAAAAATATATTTGTAACTATTCTGCTCCCGAAGATGCCTCATTAGGCGGAAATATTCGAGCAAAAAAGAAATAAATAAGTGAATTAAAACTTTGTTTCCATTTGAATTTTTTAAATAATTAAAAATGGACTTTCACTGTGTTAATAAATCCACCCTAAAAAATATAATTAACATTTAAGATTACATGTGGCATGTATTTTAAGACTTTATATCGACAAGGTACAAAATAATGTGATGAGATGGTTTGGGCATGGGGAAAAAATTAATGATAATAGACTGATAAAGAATGTAGGTATACAGAAGAGGTGTGGAAGGAAAAAGAGGTAAGAGACGGCCGAGAAAAGAATGGAGTGATCAGATTGAGGAGATTGTGAAAGAATCGGATATACAAAGTGAGCGTAAAAGTGGAAAATGAATAGAAAGGTGATGGATATGAAAAAATTGAATGAGGTATGTAAGGATAGGAAGAAATGGAGGCAGCTATGCAGAAGCTCTAGTCACCCCTAGCGGAATGGGAGACAGAGTTACAGTTTATCTACACCTTAAAGGTTAAACTGAGTAAGTCACATAATAAGCTAACAGTGAGGCTGGAGAGATATTTTTTGGGATCTGTTGCCGTAGTCTATGGGAGCTGAAGCTTAATAATAATAATACAGTATTTTTATAGCGCCTTTTCATGACTCTTGGTCATCCCAAAGGCGCTTGCTCATATGAGCGCGCGAACAGGTGGGTCTTCAACCCCTTTCTAAAAGTACTCTCCAGATCCATTTCGCGCAGGTCATCTGGGAGGCCGTTCCATATCGTTGGAGCAGCCACCTTGAAGGCTCGATCTCCAAAAACGGTATTCTTTTTCCTTCTTGGAAACTCTATCTGACTGCGACATGATGCTGCTGATCGCAGTGTTGCTGTTCTGCTGCTTGTGGTGGCTGGAGTTATCATATCCTTTAAATATTTCGGTGCGGTCCCACGCAGGCTCTTGAAGACCAGCAACCCTATCTTATACTGGACCCGTTCATGAATCTTGAGCCAGTGAAGAGACTTCAGGTGCGGCGTAATATGGCAAAACTTTGAGTCACCATGTATAAGTCTGGCCGCGGCATTCAGTACAGACTGGAGTCTCTTCAGCTGGCTCTGGGGCTGTCCGGCGTATACGCCGCTTACGCGTATACGCTTCTAACTGTTTCGCACATGTCTACGAAAGGCTTCTTCAGCGTATAAAAGGAGTGATGGAGATGATCTTGATGAAAACTGTGATGATCACATCACACAGTTTTCATCAAGTCGAAGTCATTGTCGGTAGGACACGTCGCAGGCCGGGTTCGAACCGGCGTTAGTGTCAATAACGCAAACTCGAGTGCCAACGCCTTACCCCTCGACCAACCCAGTGACCCATAAATCCTTGCAACTTAGATTATAGAACCTCCCACTTGATAAGAATAGTAATATTAGGATAATTTATTTGGTGAGCGCTGTTTTTGTGTGAATCACACGTCAAGAGCCCTCTGCGAGCGCCAATTCTAAAGTACCTAATACCCAGTTTCTGTAAGGCTGGATGGACCTTTTGATGGCCGGTCGTTGGTAAAGGTTTATGAATGTTCAACCAAGCAAAGAGCAAATTTGAAAATTTAAATGGTATGTTTTTAGTGCTCCGCCGAGATTCAACCCCACAGCCTTCCATTTACGAGTCTAAAATATTACCATTGGACTACGGTCCAGTCTTCGTTGCACTGTAGAACTTAAATTATAAAACCTTTAAAAAAATAAAAATAAAAAACAACTTGTGTTAGGTTACGGGGCGAGTAAAATTCAATAAGGTACGACCGGTTTCGGAAACAATGTTTCCATCGACAGGTACAAAATATTACAGTAATATTTTGTACCTGACGATGGAAACATTGTTTCCGAAACGGTCGTACATTATTGAATTTTACTCGCCCCGTTACCTAATACAAGTTGTTTTTTATTTATTTTTTAAATGAAAGGTTACAAAGTGAATGCCTCATCAATAAATTATAAAACCTTTCACTGGGTTTTAAGTATCATATCCATCCAAAGGTCCATCCAGCCTTACAGCAACTCGGTCTTCCTTGAGTATTGGCGCTTTGTAGCGACGACCAAGCTCGTTCACCTCTACGGCACTACGTCAAGTGTCATAGACCCCTAGAGTCTCTAGAATTAACGGAGTCTCTCGTACAGGATTTCTTAAAAAAAAGTATATATAGTTTACAGTTTGCACAAACACTTTGAGATCAAAGGTTTTCATTGATAAAAAAGAAAATAAAAAATACTCGTACCATACGCTTCTGCATTTTATTTTTATATTTGTTTGTCGTATAAAATAAATAACAATTTTCGTTGCTCCGTCGAGACACCCCCAAAAACTCGAGGGTCGGGGTGGGTGTACTTTTTTTCCATCCGCAAGCTTTTCCAATGTCAAATTTCCATACGGCCACTAAATTTCGTCTCATTCAATTTGCAGACACGAAAATGAAATTCCACCTCTTGGAGGATGATGATAATATTGAGTCTATGTGGGTGGTGAATATGGGATGGGAGAGGAGTGGAGTGGGAGTTGGGTAGATGGTCATGGTGGCAGAAAGAAATATTTTTAGTTGAAAGACAGGAATACGGTTAGAGTCATGGATATATAGAACTGGATAGGCTAAGAAATCAATCCTTTGAGAATTAGAAATGCGCTACCCCACTCATCATACAAAAATCCAAATTCATTCTATCGGTAACCTTCCAACTGTGAACAGGTGTGTTACCTAATTGGAAAAAAAATACATATAAATGCCAAACTGGGTATTTTCTGAACGTGCCAACAAATGAGAGTAAATGTGTTATAGAACATGAATAATACTTCACTTTAATCACTATTCTATATGATTACGTTGATAAAATTTATTTTTCGTTTGTTGAAATATTTTGTTCGCGAAAGTGACAGCCATTTCTAGAACTAGTGATGTTCAAATATATAGATACTTGCTTCTTCGAGTATGTAACTTCTATGCTCGCGGTAATTGATACGTCTTGTGGAAATCATCCCGTACACAATGAGGTGGGAACATTTTTGAATTCGGAATTTATCAGATATCTTCATACTTGCAACAACACTACTAACAAATCCGTTACCATAGTGATTTCATGTGTTTCCTTGGTGATTTGTAAATAGATTGAAGACGGAGTAGAGACACGTTGCTTACATAGAAAATGAGAAAAGCATTTCATATGTCGTGAGCGAGACAGCATTATAAACAGTGTATGGTGTCAAAGACGGTGAATCATGTTGATTGGTACTAAATCACATGTACGACCCCTCCATTTAATACTTCCTCCATGGTTAGAGTAGCAAATTGGAATAGTGCTTAGAATAGTAGTTAATAAGATGTAGCTAGATGTGTGGAATTAAATAAAGCAAATGGGAAGCATATAGATGAATAGAGTGGTGCATTCATAAAAGCAAATAAATGACAAAATAAACTATCCCTATCTAGACCGGTCCGTAGTTCAGTGGTAACACTTTGGACTCTGAATGGAAGGTTGTGGGTTCGAATCCCGGCGGAGCCAAAAAATATACCATTTATATTTTCAAATTTGCTCTTCGCTGGGTTGAAAAAATTCATAAACCTGTACCAATGACCGGTCACCAAATAAATATATTTTAGTACTTGCGAGTAAGAAGGCATACGCGCCATCTATCAAAATGGCACGGCGTCTGTCAGGGTGGAGGGAGAATACAGCGAGTATTTTAATGTGTACAAGGGTGTGAGACAGGGTTGCATAATGAGCCCGTGGTTATTCAATATAATCATGGATCATTGTGTTAAACTAGCGAATCTGGAACGACATGGCATACAGATTGGTGAGAGAAAAGTCGGAGTTCTGTTTAATGCTGATGATGCAGTATTAATTGCTGATTCAGCAGCAGAACTTCAGGCAATGCTCTCTAGTCTGAACCATGCTCTGTGTGTCTACAAGTTGAAAATTAATGCAAGTAAGACGAAAGTACTGATTTTTGATGTAAAAGAATAAACTTGGACCGGTCCGTAGTCCGTAGTGGCAACACTTCGGACTCGTAAATGGAAGGTTGTGGATTCGGATCCCGGCGGAGCACAAAAATATACCATTTACATTTCGAATATGCTCTTCGCTGGGTTGAAAAATTCATAAGCCTTTACCAATGACCGGTCACCAAAGGTCCATCCAGCCTCACAGCAACTGGGTCTTGCTTGAGTATTGACGCTTTGTAGCGACGACCAAGCTCGTACACCTCTGCGGCACTACAACAAGTGTCATAGACAAAGGTGATGGATGAATTAAAGCAGGAAATAGGAAAAAATGTAGGCAACTCTACCGAGGCTCAGTGCTATAGTTACAGTATGGAAGTTATATAGTGGGTAGATTGGTAGATTGTAGATGAATAGATGGTAGATTTCAGTTTGCAGTTGGCTAGGTGATAGAGAGGCAAGGTTACAGAAGGGTAGCTGGCAGACGGGGTGTGAGGTGGCAAGGGGGGAGAGGTGGATACTTGCCTCGCTAGAACAAAAACCTTCTCCTTTCTCTCACGAGCTTCTGTTCACAGAAGAGCAACTTGAGGAGACCAGTAGCGTATACTTAACATTATTTGAAGAATACAGGGGAAAAAACATGGAATATCAGAAAAAATAATAAAATAAATTCATTAGAAAATATGACATATGTGTGTATCTTAGGCTCTGCAAAAAATGTAAGGCAATAACAGTTGCAAAGATATCTTAACATTCAAGGCTCATATCAAATGCACGCCCACAAAAATACACGTGTAAGTTCGCGATTACAAATGTTGAATTTGTACTTATAAACTAAAATCCTACCTCAAATGAACAAAAGCCTTGCAACTCTAAAATTTACTAAAAATTAATTTACTAAAATTGACTAAAAATTATAACAATAAATTTAAAGATGTCGATCTGTTTCACGGTAGTTCTAATTTATTTAAAAGATCAATTTTAGATATACTTGAGCAGTGAGTATCCCTTCCCCTTCCCCTTCCTTTCTTCCCTACTACTTCTATTTATATTATTTTATTATTGTTGTTTGAATTTTTGAATGTTGTATTCCGTTTTAAAAAAACAAAATGTTTTTATCCTTAGTATGTAAGTGAAATTATCTTGATATTTTTGTGTGCTTTTTTTATCACATTGTATTACGCTTACACCGGTAATGGGGTGCAACATGATTTCTTCTTTTGTTAATTTGCCTAATGTGCTATTTTTATGTTGTGCCTGTTGGTGTATGATTGTGAATAAATAAATAAATAAATAAATAAACTCTTCCCGACCTTCCCTGAAACAGAGGTTACATTGGCAAAGTGAACCATTTTTTACAGTATGAGTAGTCAGCCTCATATCAACCTATAAGTCAAGGAATTGAATAAGTACATTTCTATAATAATAATCTATAATCAAAGTTGCAAAGATATATTAACATTTAAAGCTCATATCAAATGCATGTCTACAAACAAACACGTGTAGTTCGCGCTTACAAATGCTGAATGTGTACTAACAAATAAAATCCAAACCTCAAATGAACATAAACCCTACAACTTTTGCCAACTTTCCCTGACACAGAGGTGACATTGGCAAAGCGAACCATTTTTTACAGTATGGGTGGTCAGCCTCATACCAACCTATAAGCCAAGGAATAATTTTAATAATTTATAGTAATTATAATAACATTAATAATCATTATATGAATTATAATAACATAAATTCCACAAAACCAGCGAAGAGCATATTTGAAATTGTAAATGGTGTATTTTTGTGCTCCACCGGGATTCAAACCCACGGTTTTCTATTGACGAGACCGAAGCGTTACCATTAGACTACGGACCGTTGATAAATGTGTGTTGTTTTTCATTTAAGTAATTTACAAAATATGCATTATTCGGAGTTGTTTCACAAAGTTACGGCACTGAGCAGCAGTCTACCTCAGTATACACCGGTGGCCTATTCTGCAAATACTTGTTAGTGAGGCTTTATTTCCCTGGTGAGAGGCTGGGTACTAGATATACGCCACGCCAGAAGCTTCCAAACACACGCGGAGGAGACGCCGCAAATTATTTTGATTCTCCCACCGCAAAAATAACAACCAATTCTGTAGCTGATACTCTGGAACACGAGCAAAATCTGGATAGTTTCACATGTGAGTAAGCTCTTTTACTATTCCACTAGGGGCTCGCTTTGCCAATGTCACCCCTGTTTCAGAGGACGGCAAGAGTTGCAAGGTGTATGTCCATTTAAGATTTGGGTTCTTATGTTGTAGGATCACATGCGGCACGTGCAAGCGCGAACTTGTACGTGTCTGTTTGTGAGAATGCATATAATGTGAATTCCCAAGGTAAAATATCTTTGCAACTTAGATTAGATTAGATTAGGTGGCCATACACCCTGCGACTCTTGCCGGCGTTCCCTGAAATAAGTGTGGCATTGGCAAAGTGAACCAATTTTTAAAGTGTACGTAGTCAATCGCTCGATAGTCAGTTCGGTTGACAGCTCAGTTGGTAGAGCGCTTGCATTCCATGCCGAGAGTTCGGGTTTTAAACCTGCTTGAAATAGGGGTGGCATAAGCAAAGTGAACCAATTTTCACAGTTTGTGTGGTTAATCGCTCAAAAGTTAGTCTGGTTAGTAGCTCAGTTGGTAGAGCGCTTGCATTCCATGCCGAGAGTTCGGGTTTTCGACCTGCCTAAAAAAAGAGGTGGGTGGCATTAGCAAACTGAATCATTTTTTTACAGTGTATGTGATCAATTGCTTGATAGTTAGTTCGGCTATTAGCTCAGTTGGTAGAGTGCTTGCATTCCATGCAGAGAACTCGGGTTCGAATCCCACCGAGGGTGTCAGAAATGATTTCACGTTTCGATGTTTATTTCAAACTTAAAATAAAATACCGACAAGGTTCACTCAGCCTTCACACGAAAAAAGTACCAGCCCTCTCGGGAGCTGGGAAACCACCACTTCTCCTGAAGAGGAAAAACGCGGCTCAACTTCTCTCCTACAGAGAACTTAGGTACTTATTTTATAGCAAGAATAAGGATCATTCTCGAATCATTGAGAATTGTTACATGTGAGACTTTATTAGAGCATCCAACCAAACTCTCGAGCTGATCTAATCGAATCTTATCTAAGTAGCACTGAGAATTCACATTTAATGCATTTACACAAGCAGACACGTATAAGTTTGCGCTTAAACATGTCACATGTGGATTTAAAATGTAAAAACCCAAATCTCAAATGAACATGGGTACACTCTACAACTCTTGCCGACCTTCCCTGAAACAGGGGGGACATTGGCAAAGTGAACCATTTTCTACAGAATGGGTGGTCAGCCGCATACCAGCCTATAAGTCAAAGAACATACACAACAAAAAGAGCAATCTCGAACAATACAAATCAATATCAAATACAAATTACGTAAGTACCAGACTCAGTGGCGAAGGGTGCCAAACAACTCGATTCCCATCGGCTTCCCTTTTAAAATGAGCCAACAAAGTAGTTAAAAAATATAGGCACAAAGTAAAAAAAAAAAAATTTAAACCAAAGAAACAATCCGTATTTGTCCCCCATTAAAACCATGCAGTCTACTTTATTATTATTTTTGCCTCATTTTAAAACGGAAACTGATGGGAATCGAGTTGTATGGCACTGGTACCTACATATATCTATTTATTTCTAGAGAGGCGTCACAGACTTTATTATCAACTCCCACATACAAACAAAACACACAATTGCATATTCATAACAATACACTTACGAAGTTAGTTGTACTTTAAACTGTGGGAAGTGTATCTCAACCCTTGACTGACAGCTGCTTTCTTCGACATGACGTGAGTCTGTTAGTCAGTTCGGCCCACGCAAGTCTGACTTACACCAAGTTTTCTGACTTATCAGGTGATCCAGTCTAGTGACGGTTTTAGCACTACCAGCGCCCTAGGCAAGATTTTATAGGGTGTCCCCTATTTACCATTCAAATCCATACGAAAAACTTAAAAAGGGCGTAGTAATGGGCAAATAAAAAAAAAATCGATACATTTGTTTACAACAGGTGTTGACAGGTATCAAGATTTGTTTAAAAATACCATCAACAAAGGGGGGGAGGGTAGAAAAATAATAAATAAAAATAATATAAATAAGAATTTTAGGCTAACACGACCGGCTGATGACGCTGGAGAGATATTTTCCGGGATCTGTTGCCGTGCTCTATTGGAGCAGGAGCTTCTTCGGCGATGATGAAGATGATCTTGATGAAAACTGTGATGAATGTGTGTGTACACTCGGGGCTTAAAAATATGAAAAATGATGACACTCTGCTAAAAATGTGAATTATATCTGCAGATCATCTTCGTCATCACACTTTACGCTGAAACAGCCCATCGTAGACATGAGCAAAACGTTCGGAAGCTCCAGCTTCCATAGATACGGCAACAGATCCTGGAAAACATCTCTCCAGCATCAAAAATAATATAGTCCCTAGAGTGGAAAACATACTCAAATTTCAGTTCCAAATCACCCTCGTTGACGGAGATGGCGGAGGGCTGACAGCTATTTCCAAAATTACACTCCATAATCTATATCGCTATTTTAAATATCACACAAATATCGATAATTTTAAAGAGATAAATCGCTACAGCGCCCTATTACATCTAGCGCCTTGGGGTTAAAGTCTCATCACCACGGTAATTCTTTCCTACCAAATATCAGTAATATTTATATAAAAACTAATCAGCTGCTCACTTGCGGCCATCTTGGATTGACAGGTCTTCATACAAATGCTACCGATATTCGGTAGGTAAGAAGTACCGTGGGGATGAGACTTCCAGCCCTGGGACGGTCGCCTAACCGCAACCTACCCTAACTGCGGTACTGTTCCTGCCTGGCTAATCTAAGCTCACTTTACGAGTATGCTGAACATTAGTTGATGGTTATTAAGGGAGATAATTCTGCGAACATGCAACCGCCAACATATAGTTCAAGGTCAGAAATGTGCGGGGGTATTATTTGCAGCTGTATCTCAGGGGCGTGCATAGCATTTCAGTCACGGGTAGGCAACTATATTTAGTGTTTAATCTAAGTAACAAAGAAATACTAACATTTGTCTAAAATAATAATCTATAATCTGAGTTTCAAGGATATCGCTGCCTTAGTTCTTGTTTGCCGTATAGACCATTAAGCTAATTTGACATGAGCATGAGAAAGGAACTTTGCAACTCCTGCCACCTTTCTCTGAAACAGCGGTGGCATTGGCGAAAGTGGATCAACTTTAAAAGCGTGGGTGGTCAGCCATATTTTTGTCAGCCATTATGTAAATCATTATCCACTCTTTTTTTTGTAAAATTGCAAATTCAAAAAGAGGACTAATTGATTTAATTCCATTAAATAAAAATATGTTCATTTCAAACGAAGCCAATAATCAAGTTATGTACTGAACTATATCCTCATACACATAGGTACTATGTGCATATTTAATGTATGGGGGAGAAACAGTCGTAGGGTTGTACAAATGATATAAAAAATGAGGAGAAAAAAGGAGTAAATGTTGATACATTGTTTGACTCTAACGAGGCTATTCTTAGACATTTTAGTCGTCGGTTGAGCCCACGTTTTGACAAACTAATGATACCTGGGCTGGAAGTCTCATCCCCACGGTCATTCTTACCTGCCGAATTTTGGTAATATTTGTATGAAGACTAATCAGCTATTCACTTGCGGCCATCTTGGATTGACAGGTCTTCATACAAATGCATCATTAGTTTGTCAAATTGGGCTCAACGGACAACTAAAGTGTTTAAGAATAGCACGGTAATAATTGTTTGCAAGAGTTTCAGGGTGTGTGTTCATTTGAGATATGATTTTTTTTTTGTTGTAGGTTCACATGCGGCATGTGAAAGCACGAACTTATACGTGTCTGATTGCGAGAATGTGTACAATGAAATCCTTAATATTACATATAAATGCAACTTATATTAAATTAGATTAGACTAAATCTCCTGAGTAAGTTTCTTTATAAATAAATTTTCATGAGCATCAACTCTCTTGGAGGTTTTTTTTATTTGCCACATAAATAATATCATATTGCCTCCAAATATACTCCATTTACCCACGGATTTCATATCTGAGAAATTAAAATGTTTCCCTAATTTCTAAAATCACTTGTATTCTTACTCCATTTTAAAACTACTCTTTTCTCATGACTTTGAATTTAAAATCGACTCCAGATTTACTCCACATTATTTGCAAGCCACCACTTTGCTTCCCGGTTTTTTTTTAATGAATTTCAATATGTGATTGAACCCATAAAGTACGGTCCAATCAGGAAATGTAGGTCGTTGATTTAAAAAAATATCTGTCGTATTTTTTGGCGGCCATTTGCAAAATTAACGTACCTAGTAACATTGACTTATGATATCTGAGGACTAGAAATTATTTGGACGAAAATATACAATACATATCTGATTAAAGATTTTAAATTATTATTACAGTCGTAAGACATTTTTTGGAATGAAAAAAAAAAGATTTTACAGATCGTGGAAAGAGAAGAACGATTTTCTCTACGTTTTGTCAGAGTCATGTCCGACGTCTTCAGGAGGCGTGTGTCTTCTACAAGGAAGAAACACGAACTGTTGAATTATTGTTGTTTGCTCGAGGTCGAAGGTTGTAGGTACATTTATTGACCGTCGGTGGTGTATTTATAGATGTCGCATATAAATATATACATATCTGTTTCAACTTACTTCCGAAAATGGTCATTAGTAAGAAAGAGAACAAAGAACTACACAGTTGAATTTCCATGTGTACAAAAAAAACTCGAGCGAATGTTAAAATGTTTCTAGAAATGTGGCAACATTGCCGCGAGCGTACTATGTCCGGACCAGTCCAAACATTGACGAATGCGGTATAAATCTTGTGATCGATAAAATTGATAAATTTTAAAGGAAAAAAAACATTATTTTAAGACATTATTGCATGTGTTATCATTGGGTGTCAAAGCACAAAATGGAGAAAGAACGAAAACATAAAATTTTACACGCAAAAACATGTTTTGTATGACTACACAACTGCAACATTTGACAGGACTGAGACAAAAATGGTCGATAGTATGTATCAATGCAGTAAGTAGGTTTCTGCTCCTCTATGTTATTACTCAATGCCAAGTATACTCCAAATGTAAAACATTACTTTTAATCTCAACCGTAGCGCTTATCAAAAAATGTATGCGGACCAAAGCAGCGCTTCTATTGAGTGTTTTGGTTTCCATGTATTTTTGGTGAAGCACTGTACTTTTAGTGATGACAGTATTCGTATGACGGATGGCTGCGGTGAAATGCGTGCCCCGATTTTTAAATAGTTGGAAAATAAATGTGAAAAATTGGCAAACCTTTCTGATATTTCCATTTTTTTCCATACACTTGTTAGTCCGAGTATTGAAAAAGGATAATAATATATTTTTCATCATTAGCTTTCTTTTTATGAAAAAAATTATGACTCTGGATGAAATGAAGAAAGTATACAGAGGTAGTGTGAAAGGAAAAAGAGGTAAGGGACGACCGAGAAAAGTATGGAGTAAACAGATTGTGGAGATTGTGAAAGAATGGGATATACAAAGTGAGAGGGAAAGAAGAAAATGCATGGAAAAGGTGATGGATATGAATTAATTGAAAGAAGTATGTACGGATAGGAAAAATGGGGGCAGCTCTGCAGAGGCTCTGGCCACTCCTAGCCAAATTGCGATAGAGTTACAGTTACAGTTACAGTATGCAAAGACAGACAAATATGGCGGTCGATCTGTAATGTTGGCGGCAGCGACTAAAAAAACGCAACTAAACTACACATAGTCTGGTCCGTAGTCCAGTGACAACACTTCGGACTCGTAAATGGAAGGTTGTGGGTTCGAATATCGGCGGAGCACAAAAAATATAACATTTGTTTTTTCAAATATGCTCTTCGCTGGGCTGAAAAATTCATAAACCTTTACCAAAGACCGGTCCCTAAAGGTCCATCCAGCCTTAAATCCACTGGGTCTTGATGATGATGATGATGATTATGATGATTTCCTTTTCAGCGCCGTTTCGTAACTCAATGTCACTCCAAGGGCGCCTGAGTATTGGTGCTTTATAGCGACGACCAAGCTCGTAAACAACACCTCTGCGGCACTACAATAAGTACCATAGACCCCTAGAGTCTCTGAAATCTAGGAAGTCTCCCGCACAGGATTTCTTAAAAAACATATAGTGTAGCCTGCGTTATCCTCGAAGAGGTCGCATGTGGCGATTCAGGACCTTTTTATTTTAACGGGTAAGGGGCTCAGCCTCACACCAACCATTTTCAGTTGAAGCGGGACTTTCCCAGCTCCCGGGGGGGCTGGTTCTCATTTTTGCGAAGGCTGAGTACACCTTGCCTTATACTTGGCTATACATTTCATTCAATGTAATTTAATTTGAATATCATTTATATCTATAATATTCCTTGACTTATAGGTTGGTAATTCCTTGACTTATAGGTTGGTATGAGGCTGACCACCCATACTGTAAAAATGGTTCACTTTGCCAATGTCACCCCTGTTTCAGGGAAGTTCGGCAAAAGTTGTGGGGCTTATGTTCATTTGAGGTTTGGATTTTATTTGTAAGTACACATTCAGCATTTGTAAGCGCGAACTACACTTGTTGGTTTGTGGGCATACATCTGAGAGCTTTAAATGAATATATCTTTGCAACTTAGATTATAGATTATATATATTGGGAGGTGACTTAAAGGCTGGTATGCGGCTGACCACCCATGCCATAGAAAATGGTGTACTTTGCCAATGTCACCCCTGTTTTAGGGAAGGTCGGCATGAGTTGCAGGGTGTATGTCCATTTGAGATTTGATTTTATGATGAAGGTTCCCATACGGCATGCGCAAGCGCGAATTTGTCCGTGTCTGCTTGTGAGAATGCACGTAATCTGAATCCCCAATGTTACATACCTCTGCAACTTAGATTAAATTAGAAATGTATAGGGATAAGTTTAAAGATTTATTTGTTTGTGTGTGTGTGTTTTTTTTGTCAACGAACAAAAGAAATGGCGGTTGATTTGCAATCACGGCTACGCCAACGCAACTAAGCTACACATATAATGTAACTTCGGGACCTATTTATTTTTAAAGGTAAGGGGGCCGGCCTCACACCAACCACTTTCAGTTGAAGTGGGGGTTTCCCAGCTCCCGGGGGCTGGTTCTCATTTCTTGTGAAGGCTGAGTAAACCTTTGAGATCGAACCCTTGCTCTCGGCATGGAATGCAAACATTCTACCAATTGAGCTATCGACCTTTTTTACGAGCTTGGTCCTCGTCGCTACAAAGCGCCAATTCTCAAGCAAGACCCAGTTGCTGTAAGGCTGGATGGACCTTTGGTGACCGGTCATTGGTAAAGGTTTTATGAATTTTTCAACCCGGCGAAGAGCAAATTTGAAATTGTAAATGGTATATTTTTTGTGCTCCGCCGGGAATCGAACCCACAACCTTCCCATTCAGAGTCCGCAGTGTTACCACTGAGCTACGGACCGGTCATGGCTAAGGTTTTTAATTTAAATTAAATCTTAAAAATGTATATACAGAAAAACAATAAGTCCATATTTAAATTATTTTAAGATTGGGTGCAACTTTCGTACGAAATTCATCAGGTACATGGGATTTCGGCAAAAAATGGAGTGAAACATATCCCTTGAATAAAGCATTTTAAATTGCTCGAAAAATGGGCGGTTGCGCCACTGCTAAATAAGCAATTACACACGTTTTAATTATGCACTACGTTTCCAGTGGCGTACCTTTTCACTCGTCCCGTTTATTTTCAGCGGGCAAACGCGTAATGGCCAAAATGGCCGCCGCGATGGGGGTGGCCAAGCAAATTAAAGGCAAATAATAACGTCATTAGGGAGGAAATTTAATATACCCCGGAGAGTGGAAGCGGCCTCGTGACGTCATCCTGCACAACAGGGATGCCAGCTGAAAAACTCGCGGACTCTGCATTCCAATTTTTTTTATACTGCCAACTGTCTTCACTTAACAATGTTATGCCTGTCGCAGGTTCTATCCCCTTTGCTTGAATAAAGAAGGTTATGTCTCTGGATGAAATGAAAGAAGTACCTATGTCACGACAGAAAGAAATGGCCCTCCCTCTCTAACCATGAACACTTAAATCTTCTTGGTGTTTCTCTGTCATCAGAGTTAAAATACCATGATGCTATTGAGTCTCGCACAACTTCCGCTTTCCGGCGACTCGGCATATTATACAGAGCCCGTAGGTTTTTTACTTCAGCCCAGTTATTGACTCTGTATAAATCCCAAATCCGCCCCATTATCGAGTATGGCAGCCATCTCTGGTGTGGTATGTCCAAGAAGTTGAGTGACCAACTTGATTCTGTGCAAAGGAGGGCAGTGAGGTTGATCAATGATCCTTCTCTGACATCCGATCTGCAGCCGCTCCAGCACAGAAGAAAAGTTGGAATGCTCAGTCTTTTTTATCGATATTACCACGGAGCTTGTTCTAATGAGCTCCATTCAATAATCCCTCCCCCTCTCATTTCAGAAAGGGAAACTCGTAGTACGACTCTCATTCATCCCTTTGCAGTCGATCTCAAAACTATGAGAACTTGGCGTTTTCATGACTCATTCCTTTGCCAAACTGCCCGTTTATGGAATGGTCTACCAGTATCTGTGTTCCCTTCCCAATTTAATCCGGTTTTATTCAAAACCAACATCAATCACCACTTCCTTGCAGCGCCTCACGACAGAACCAAGAACTCAAGCAACACCTCTGCGGCACCCTTCCAGGGTGACATAGACCCCCAAGACTCACAAGAATTGGGGAGCCTCCCGCACAGGATTCCTTAAAAAAAAAAAAAAAAAAAAAAAATGGCGGTTGGTCTGTAATGTTGGCGGCTAAGGCTAGGGGTTTTTTTAAGTTAGAGCATTGTATTTTGTGCATGTTTTTAATGTTGTACATATTATTGTTTGTTTATTTCAAAACTGAAATTTGTTGTGTATTTTAATTTGAGATTTGGGTTTTATGCTGTAGGTTCACATACGGCATGTTTAAGCGCAAACTTATGTCTGCTTGTAGGAATGCACATCGACGGTTAAAAGATAATAGGGCTTAAGCGACAAAAACTAAATTGTTCAGGAGAGCAATTTAATGTTTGAGATCGCAGAAAAATGTATTGTTTATCATATCGTTAAAATCAAAATAGGCATTTATTGGCATTTCTATTAGTGTGGTTTTACGATTTTTTTATTGTCGCAAGCGCCAAAAAATAGCCACAATCTTGTAGTTTACACCAAAACCATACTTTGAAAACGCACTAGAAAAAGTGGAAATTTTTAAGTAGGATTGCATTGATTGTTTCGGTGTTTATTTCAAACCCCAAAATAAAATACCGGCAAGGTTTACTCAGCCTTCACAAGAAATGAGTACCAGCACTCTCGGGAGCTGGGAAACCTCCACTTCAACTGAAGTGGTTGGCGTAAGGCCGGCCCCCTTACCTGTAAAAATAAATAGGCTCAACTCGCCACATGCGACCCCTTCGGAGATAACGCGGGGATAATAAAAAAATGAAATATAAAAAAAAAAAAAAAAGTTACACTTTATGTGTAGCTTAGTTGCGTGCGTTTTTGCGTTTTGCATGCATAACTCGTTTTTTACCATAACGTCGCTTATGCCCTACTTCCTTTTATCCGTCGATATAATATGAACTCCCAATGTTATATATCTTTACAACTTAGATTATTTTATGGACTCTTATAATTTTTTTTACCCCACCACACATCCCTGTTTTTTCTGCTCTTATTTTGACACAAATGTGAGCGTTTAAATCCTTGAGTTATTAATTCACCAGGAGTAACTTAAATCGGACGATTACAGGCAAGGCAAGGAATGCAGGTTATTATTTATCATGTGGAGGATTACATGACTGAATATACAGTCACGAGATTTACATTCAAATGTATGGAAATTAGCAAGCATGTAAATAATGTTATGTAAGTTTAATTAATTTATGTAAATACTGTAATGTTTTCTCTCTTAATTAATTTTAAAACATTGTTTTGATTTACCGGGTTCAATTTAATAAAAATTGCGGTTATTTGTTTTGGACAATTTATTTTCAGATATGGTTCGTAACACTAGTTTTGAACTCTCGACGGCTCAAATACAAGTCTGGCTGTAAAGCATCTCGGTCCCCATTTATAGGTGTATAAGAGTTATTCTCGAAACATTGGGGGCCGGATTTTTATTTTGTTATTACACATGTAGTATGAGTGTAATCTATTTATTGTTGCAGGCAAGGGGGCCGGCGGGATTCGATGGGGCTCGAACCCGGGGTCACGGCTTGGAATGCAAGCACTCTACCATCTGAGCTATCGACCGGACAACTGTAAAAAAATGGTTTACTTTACCAATGTAAGGCCGGCCCCCTTACCTGTAAAAATAAAAAGGTTCCACTCGCCACACGGCGATATAAAGCTTACAAGAGGGAGAGATCTCTTCATTTAACAAAATATAAAACACAAGAAACTTTCGAAAATTTATGTTAAATTGTAAACGCTGTAACATTTTTACATAGACGAGCATTTCTTTGATTTTTTTTCACTTTAGAATTGCGGGAAAATAAAAAACGTTTCTCTCTGAATACCGCACGTGCGGAATTTTCCAACAATTTTGCACTCATTCATTTTTTTCCGCAAACCGCAATTAGTCTCGGTGAGATTTCCGACGAACGTTAAAAGGGAAAATGCACCAAAAAGACAACTCAAGTCTCTGCTAAGAATTAATTTAGTGTAAAAAATATTTTTCACCTGTACTCCGAGTAGAAAATATTAACATTACTCCCTCGATTGTTTAAATAGAAAAATAGCACGAAACACATAACAGCAAACCTCGTGACTGATTAATTTTCAGTCTTTTTTTCTTATTAACGTGATTGAGGGGAGTACACGCAATTTTTTTTACTCGGCGTATTTAAGTGTTTATTCAATGTTTGAATTAAAATGAGAGAGATTTCATGAGTTTTTTAGTTGAAATAATTAGTTCTTACAAGAAAATCTATTTGTTTTGCACATCTAAAAAAAACATTATGTAATAACATACAGGAGCAGAAACTAGCTTCCTGCACTGATACATACTATCTACCTCTTTTGTCTCAGTCCTGTCAAACGTTGCAGTTGTGTAGTAATACGAAACATGTTTTTACATGTCAAATTTTATGTTTTCTTGCTTTCTCGATTTTGTATTTTGACACAATTGCCATACACATGCCATAATGTCTTAAAATAATGCCTTTTTCCTTTAAAATTCGTCAATTTTATCAATCACAGAATTATGTTCGGACCGCTCCGGGCAGCGTGTTCCCATTCCACCACGCAAAAGGAATGATCACTCACACATGCACACGGAAGTATTGCAGATGAGTGAACCTAGCTGAAAACCAACTGTTAGGTATCAAATAGCTATATACTGGCACGCAAGCAATTTAATGCACATACACAGTTATGAGTGTTGAAAATTGGTAAATAAGACAGCTTGATTACATTTAATGAAAAGTTGCAGTTTTTTTTATTTAATTTCTATATAAATGACTCTTGAAAATGACGACAGTCGAAAGTACTCGAGGATAAAATAACAAATATTAAAAAAAGAAAAAAACTTACGTTATATAAGAAATTCAATAGATGAAGATGAATTTTCACTAAGTAAATGCACAAACCTTTTTTAAGTTAAAGGTATTTCGTTTCGATATCGAGGTAGAATTGAATTATAGCCCAATGTAATGAATTCGCTGCAGATTGTATTAAAAACTTTATAAAATTGGATCAGCAATTTGAAAAAATCGAAAGTTCACCAAAAACAGCACGAAAATGTTCTCGAAAAGCAAAAATATATTTACTAGTAACAGTGAAACCCGTGTGCATGTGTGAGTGATCATTCCTTTTGCGTGGTGGAATGGGAACACGCATCCGGGCATAGTACGCACACGGCAATACATTCGCCCGAGTTTTTTTGTACACATGGCAATGTTACTGTGAAGTTCTTTGTTGTCCTTCTAATTATGACCCTTTTTGTAAGCAGAATGAAACAGATGTATTATGTTTATTTTCTTTAAAATATTTCTAGTCGACAGATATCATAAGTCAATGATAAAAAAAAATATTAAACCCGTCGATAGTCTAGGGGTGAACACTTCGAAGTTGTCATCAGAAGGCTGGGGGGTCTATTCCTGTCAGAGCACCATACCAGACAGAGAGCTAAGGTTCAATCTCCAGCAAGGGTGTCAGAAATATTTACCATTTGTATCTTTATTTAAAACTTCCGTTCCGTTGTCTCGTGGTTAGCGCTTTGGACTCATAAATGGAAGGTAATAGGTTCAAATCCCGACGGAGCATAAAAAATATACATTTTTTATTTCCAAATATGCTCTTTGTTGGGTTGAAAAACTCATACACCTTTACCATAGACCGGTCACCAAAGATCCATCCAGCCTTACAGCAACTGGGTCTTGCTTGAGAATTGCCGCTTTTTATAGCAACGACCAAGCTCGCAGAGCGCTCTTGAGGTGTGTGGGATTCACACAAAAACAGCGCTCACCAAATAAATCATTCTAATATTATTATTATTAAGGTTTACAAAAAACCGTCTAGATTTACTCAAGCTTCACAAGAAATGAGAACCATCCCACTTGAGCCTTACCTTAGTGGTCACCCTCCTTACCTCTGGAAATAAATAGGCTCTACATATCGTATAAGATTCGTTCAGGAAAAAATGCAGTAATAATTTGCACTTTATTCACACATAACTAGCGTTTTTTTTTTTTTTAAATAAATAAGAGGAGCCTCTAGCAAAGCGTTCATTAATTTTTTTAACCTGAAACTTAACTTTTTTGTATTTCTATTTTTGTCCAAGTCTTCATTATTATTTTTTTCATATTGTTCATATTCCTGAATGGATTGTACGCACATAAGTTTCAAAATGGTTTCATGGTATAAAAATACATTTGAAAAAATAAATAAAAATAATAACACTTGAAAAACTTTGTTGGGTCACAGATGAAAAAAAAACGAAAACTTAAATAATAAAATCATCAAGCAGAGACATAACACATCAGAAAATGTCACCCCGGAGAAGAATAAAAAAACCTGGTTTTTCGGAAAAGAAACCACAGAATGGGCGCCCAGGGTACTTTCTAGAAGGAAAAAAATTATCGCCCAGATAGAATAAGTTAAACAAAATAAAAGTGAAACAAAAACTGCGGCCTGAACGAAAACATGAGGCCGAGATAAGAATAGGGGTTGGTTTTTTTTGTTTTAATGTTTATTTTTGGGGTGATTTTTATGCGTTTGATATAACCCAATGTGAATTTCGGGACAAAAACCTGTAATTGAAATATTTTATTACTTTTGTTGTGTTTTTTAGGGTTTGGTAGTTCACACAGTTAATGCCCTTTTTATACATACCTATTATTTTTGGCTTATATGTAGGTTAGTATGAGGCTGATTATTTTTAAATAGATTTGTGAAGAGGTATGCAATTCACCAACCTTTTTTGCCATGGCAGAAATAGGATTAACTGTATCAATTAGTAAGGCATTATTTAGTATTTTTAACAAATTATTGATTAATAATTACCTTATGAAATTTCGCCCCTTAGTGATTGTTTGTCTTATTTCCAAGAGAGGTAAGTTCACATGAGCAATGTTTGTATAAGTTCTTAACCAATGTGTCTTATGAGTATTGGTAATTTATTTAAAAAATATTGAAAGCATCTCTTACATTCTGATGTTTTGCTTTTATTTATTAATTCTGGTTGTGTAGAATGTGATTTTTAAGACAATTTCATTCACAGGTCATTATGATAGATAAGCCAAACAAGCATTGAAGGGATGATCTGTTGAACCAGGGTCGAAGTTATTGTGGATAGGGCACGACGTAGGCGGAATTCGAACCGGCGCGGCGGTAGTGTAAATAACGCAAATTCGAGTACTAACCCCTCATCCCTTTGACCATCTTAGCGATTAGGCCAATGCTATTGCTGTTTCAAGGAAGGTCGGCAAAAGTTGTAGTGTTCATGTCATTTGAGATTTGGATTTTAATTTGTAAGTATACATGCAGCGTTTGTAAGCTCGAACTTGCACGTGTCTGCTTGTGGACGCGCATTCAAAATTAATCAAATTGATTATAGATTAAATAGTGAAAAAAATCTGATTGCAATTTTTAAATATCACAAATAACATTGGACCCATGTGTGACCCTTGAAGGACTCCACTTTTTATGCATGAAATTTGTAAATATCACAATTATTGGATTATAGATTATGGATTCTATCTACAAGTGAAGTGAAATCAAGTTACAATAAGTATGACACACTCGAGTTGGAATATTATTTTGGCAGGCAATCGTGCAAGGCTTCCCGATTTCACGGCATTCTGAGTGAATGGAGAGGAATAATGCTATTCCGATGGTGCTTTGTTGCCGAAAGCACCGCACCCATTCTGTTATACTCTTTCCGACGCTAAATCCATTAGTTTTTTGCGAGGTTTCAGGTTTTTTCGGCGCCTTGAACATTTAAATACGAGGTTTGGTCAAAAAATAAGTCTACTCGTGACTTCCAAAACAATGCCAAATGTTTTGATTCGAATTGCTTCAAGCAAACGTTGCAAATCTTTAAGGTAATATTCCTTATTGATCGTACAAACTTTGGTACATCAAATAAAAACTAAAATTTGCGTTTAAAATTTCATGAACTAATTATATTTGATATTCTATTTTTTTGTATCAATGTTTGAACGGTTTTTCTATTTCTAATCTTTAAACTAAATTCAGGTTTCTAATAACCTACATACATAATACTACAATAACCTACATTAAATTAAATATATTCACATTTAAGTTTCATGCCAAATACATGCCCACAAGCAGACACATGCAAGTTCTTGCTTACAAATGCCGCATGTTAAAAACCATACTTCGGAAACTCAGTGGTTTGCTTCGGCATAAACAACACAAAAATCATCGTAGAGCGATTCAATGAATACTATCCTCCGGAAATTTTCAAGTAGGATAGCATTCATAACTCATTTTTGACCGAAATGTCGCTTCTGCCCTTTTAACCGTCGATATATTTATTTGTGAATATTTTTAATGAAATATAAATAGTCACATTCTTTCTTGAGCATGCCTTGTACGTCTACGACGAAACAAATTTGGCCGCTCTGGAGGGAAAAACTTCCCGCGCTTTTTTACTTCACTCGGAAACTTTGCACGTTTTGTCTCTGCAATATCTACCATAGACATTCTTTACAGCGGAGAAAACACAAACGTGCTTTTAAAGTAAATACACATATTATATAGTTTAATACTTTTACGTGTTAAAAAAAAATCTCAAATAGCGAATGAATGAAACATCCAGAGTCAAATTACAAGGAGAGCTTGTATGAAGAAGGTTATGACTCTGGATCTAATCAAATCTAATCTAATCTAAGTTACAAAGATATGTTATAATAATAATAATAATAATAAACACAGAATTTATATAGCGCCTTTTATGACAATGTGTCACTACAAAGGCGCTTGTCCATATGATTGGACGAAGAGGTGAGTCTTGAGACTTCTTTTAAATTGCGTCTCCAAATCCAGTTCCCTCAGTGTGTCAGGAAAAGCATTCCAGGTCATTGGAGCGGCTGCCTTGAATGCCCTGTCTCCAAAAACAGTGTGGGGTCTTCTTGCTGGGACTTCCAGGCAGCTGCTTCAATGTTCCATTGGAGATTCGCATAACATGCATTCCCACAACCAGACACGTACAAGTTCGCGCTTGCACATGCCTCATGTGAATCTACAACATAAAAGCCAAATCTCAAATCGACATGCACCCTGCAACTCTTGCCGTCCTTCCCTGAAACAGGGGTGACATTGGTAAAGTGAACCATTTTTACAGCATGAGTGGTCAGCCGCTTGCCAACCTATAAGTCAAGGAACATACACGACAAATGACATTGTATAAATCAATAAATAATAATATCTATCTCTGAAATATGGATGAAATGAAAGAATGTGTAAGGACAAAAATAAATGGTGGCTGATCTGTAATGCCGGTGGCTAGGGCTAGGGTTTTTTTAATTAGATTTTTTTTTAATGTTTATCCATCTTATTATTTGTTTATTTCAAAAATGTTATTTGTTGTGTATGTTGCATGACTTATGGGTTGGTATGCGGCTAACCATCTGCTGTAGAAAATATTTCACTTTGCCAATGTCACCTAATTTTCAGGGAAGGTCGACAAGAGTTGCAGGGTGTATGTTAATTTGAGATTTGTTTTTTTATGTTGTAGATTCACATGCGGCATGTGCAAGCGCGAACTTATACGTGTCTGCTTGTGAGAATGCATATAATGTGAATCCCCAATGTAACATATCTTTGCAACTTAGATTAGATTAGACGTGTTCTTGTTTCTCAGCCATTCTCAGTCTTCTCTTAGACGTCGAACTCCTTGAAGATCTCCATGCCTTCAACCGGCTGTTATGTGATTTTTTTTTAATAGAGCATTTCGATCTTTAGTGAGAGAGGGTTGGCGATAAGTCACTGCATTTGCCAGACGGGTTGGTGGCTACCTTTTGGTCCGCAAAGATTTTTTTTATTATTTCATCCCTACCCTCCAATCAATCCTGGCAAGCATTCCTCTTTCCACCACCTTTGATTAAAATCGGTTAAACACTCCATTACCATTTTCAATTATTTACGCGGTCGAGCGAAATTTACGCATTGGGAGTTTGTCAGGATAAGAAAAAATGGAGGCAACTCTGCAGAGGCTCTGGCCACCCCTAGCGGAATGGTGACAGAGTTACAGTTACAGTTACAGTCAGGATTCCATATGGAACATTTCATTTATATACATACACAAAATATTTAAAATAAGAAATAAAAATTCTATGACGTACTTTTATTTTCACAATAATATTTTTTACCTCAAGTACTTTCGACCTTCAATTTTCAGGTCATTATCAAGAGTGATGTATGTCCACACACCCTACAAAATCTAATACACAAAATAACTTGGAAATATGCTCACCTGGTAGCTTTGTCATCTGCTTGGCTATGGAACCAAACCTCTTCGCACTGGCTCCTTTCTTCAACGCGCTCACAATCGTAGACGTTGTCGAGGAAGAAGCAGAAGATGTCGCGGCAGTGGTAGAAGTCTTGTCCGCCATTTTGGCGTCAGCTGTTTTACCGGCCGCCATCTTGTTCACAGCTGCGCCCACCATTTTGTTAGCTGTCAAATCTTTAACTTTTTTGTCTTCTTTCGTTCCATGTTCAACTGACTTTTCCAAGCCAATTTTAACATTTTCCTCCGCTTTCTTTTCTGCACTTTTATGTATTAAGCCTTCGTTTTCCTTTTCGTTAACGCCATTTTTGTTTATCATCTTTCCCGACATGAGTTCGGCAACTTTTTCTGCCACCTTTTCGGCCATTTCGTCCGCCATCTTGCTGTGAAGGTTCTTTAATCCTTGCATACTTCCAAAACCTACAAAAAACAATAATAGGTACAGTTAGGCTTACGTTAGAATTACGGTCGTTTGACATTTTGACAATTATATTAATTTTAAAACTAAACAAATTTCAAAACTTAATTTAACTCGAATATTTCACGAACCGTTTAGAGAGAACTTCCATCATTCTCATTCATCCTCAGTCGTCGTGCAGAGAGGATGTTCTCCTGAAGACGTTGGCTACGTCACCGACGAAACGTCGAGAATGATGTAAGTTCTCTCTAAACGGTTCGTGAAATATCCGAGTTAAATTAAGTTTTGAAATTTGTTTAGTTTTAAAATTAATATAATTGTCAATAAAAGGTACAGTTAGTTTTAATCTTCATAAATATTTATTAAGACCGACTGACAAAAAGAGTGTATAAAGGGAATGTAATTGGTAAGCGTGGAAGGGGATGACCTAGTAAAAAATGGATTAATCAGATAAGTGAGATTGCGAATGAATGGAATTTACAGAGTGGAAACAAAAGAAGAGCATGGATGAAAAGAGTGATGAAACTAGATGAGATGAAAGAAGTATGCAAGGATAGAGTCAAGTGGAGGCACTTGTGTGGAGGTACCGGCCGCCCCTAGAGGAATGGCGGCAGGATACAAGAACAAGAACAAGTTATAAATAATAATTAACTCACTTTATATCGTAAAAAACACACACACAAAAAGTGGCGTCGATATAAAAAAAAACATGGTTTATCAAATTTGCTAATAAAATACTTGCTTCTAAATAAAATCGTGTTTTTGGTTTCTTAGGACCCTAGTGTCATAAGCCTGTGACGTCATATCGTTAGGAGCTAACTCCTAACGTCTGGAGTCATCTCTCGATAATGGTTGAATCTTTGGAATCATACTAAATTCACGCCCACAAGAAGACAACTAGTGCAAGTTCGAGCTTACAGATGCTGCATGTGCACTCACAAAATAAAGACCCGAATGTCAAATGAGCTTGCGCAGACCTTCCCTGAAACAGGGGTGACATTGATAAAGTGAAGCATTTTTTACAGTAGGTATGGGTGGTCAGCCTTATCCTAACCAAGTCAACGATATACAAAAATCTTGTAAAGTTTTTATTTTAGTAGGTAGGTACTAATTTATTTTCTGAAATTTATTAAAAAAAAGCTCAAAAAATCGATGCCGTATTAAACACATTTATTGCCAATAAACCAAAATAGCACTATTCAACTTTTTACAGGTTTTAAGTGTTTTTTATTGTTATAAGTGCTTTTTTTTTTGGAGAGGTATAAATACGTTTTGTATAGATATAATACAAAAGGCTTTACAAAAGTTTTTCAACGTGTTTGTACCGATTGAATTGCCATGCAAACAATAGATGATACCTGCCACATGAAAATATTTTGCGACGTCCAATTTAAAAACCACACAAATGTACTTGTCTGTTTTTTACAATTTAGAAAAAGTTATAAAAAATGCATTTATATAGGGTTTATAGTGAGTGTTATGGCCGAAGGGTAGAGGCGCATGTTCGACTAGCGTATTTGGAACCGAATAACGTTGGTTCGAATCTTGCGTCTAGCCCACTTGACCATAACTTCGACCCTGGTTCAACAAATGCCATTGCATGCACACAAGCTTTTGCTTTCGCATGAAGACAACTGGCCAGGCAAAACAGGTTGGTGAATTGCATTCCTTTCCACAAATCTATTTAAAAAAAAAATCAGGAAAAGGTTTTTCTGCAAGGCAAGAATGCTTGCGCTCAAAACCAGAGGTATACGGTATTATTCTCACAAAAAGTGTTAGACATCCATAATATTTTTCTTTAATCTAAGTTGCAAAGATATATTTATTAAAATTTCATATTAAATGCGTGCCCATGAATAGAAATTTGAAAGTTCGTGCTTGCAAACACTTCATGTAGGTACTTGCAAATTAAAATCCAAGCCGCTTGGACCGGTCCGTAGTCCAGTGGCAACACTTCGGACTCGTAAATGGAAGGTTGTGGATTCGGATCCCGGCGAAGCACAAAAAAAGATACCATTTATATTTCGAATGTGCTCTTCGCTGAGTTGAAAAATTCATAAACCTTTACCAAAGACCGGTCACTGAAAGGTCCATCCAACCTTACAACAACTGGCTCTTGCTTGAGAATCGGCGCTTTCTACAGCGACGACCAAGCTCGCAGAGGGCTTTTGAGGTGTGATACACACAAAAACAGCGCTCACCAAATAAATCATCCTAATATTATTATTTATTATAAGCCCTACAACTTTTTAGTCCACCTTCCCTGAAACAGAAGTGACATTGCATAAGTGAACCATTTTAACATGACTTAAGTATGGATGGTCAGCCTTACACCACTTTTTAAGTGAAGGAATAGAATAAAAGTATATGGTTCGTATTTTTACTACACTCTCTTATATTTTAAAAGTTTGTTTATACCTATTTATAATTATTTATTCAGGGACATACATACCACACTCTAACTTAAGTGGTTGACGTAAGGCCGGTCCCTTCTCTGTAAAAAAAAAAATTTCACTTGCTAATTGCGACCCTTTCGTGGAAAACTCGACAAGAAATTACACTATATGTGTTGCTTAACAGCGTTTTTTTAGCGTATAATAATAATCTATAATCTTGTAAAGTTGCAAGGATATATTCATTTAAAGCTCTCAGATGTAAGCCCACAAACCAACAAGTGTAGTTCGCGCTTACAAATGCTGAATGTGTACTAACAAATAAAATCCAAACCTCAAATGAACATAAGCCCCACAACTTTTGCCGACCTTCCCTGAAACAGGGGTAACATTGGCAAAGTGAACCATTTTTTACAGTATGGGTGGTCAGCCTCATACCAACCTATAAGTCAAAGAATATGAATAAAAAATTACATTTAAATATAAACTAAAGAACAAAACCTTACAAAAAAATCTATACAAAAAAAATCAGAAATGTATCGTTTTATCTATTTAAAGATTTTTTTACTACAGTCACTTTTAATCTTTTATTCTCGTGTTTATGTACAAAAATGCTGTTTTTTACCAAATATATATTTTTTTAAATGTTGAAGTAGATTTTGAAAAACAGGCGTACATTTTTCTTTCGTAAACGACGCTCACTCCTACTTATCATACAAACATTTTTTACAAGCACGTGATTCAGCATATTTTCGCGCGTTTTTTTGCGTCTCACTCGAGTCCCACATATATTTGATTGTTGGTCGAAAGTTTCGAGGTCGCAGTGTTAAGGCCTCTATTGATTGCCAAAAGGACAATAAAGTTCACAAAATTTAGAGGTCGTGTCGATACAGGCATTTTGGGAATTATACCCGGCCTAAGTTGTCAAAAAAAAACTTACAATAAAAAGAAGTGTTGGTAAACTTGAACGATGTTTTTCTTTGTATTTCAGTATGTAGTTGCGTATACATATTGTTACGTTTTTAAGCGGGTTCTTTTTAATACAGACTGCTGTTAATTTATTTTACACAATCTTTTTTATCAATTTTGGGTTTAAAGGTACATTTACAAATTACACAGTATATTAAAACGGTTCATTGATTTCTGAGGCTACATGGAATTTCAGTCCTTAATTTATACTGTAATGTAAATAACAAATACTTACATATATATGTTAAGTAGGTAGGTAGGTGTATTAGTTATAGCCGATGAGAGTTGGAGTAATTATTATAGGTACCTAGGAAAGAGACATTCAATTATGTACCTACTGGAAGCTTTATGTTCTGGAAGGTTCCAGCAAAATTGGTTTCTAGTAACTACTGTCTTTGGGAGTATAAAGGGCCGCAAGCGGCTCGCAAGAGTGAGTATATATACTCCGCTCTGCTTTTGAACAAGAAAGACATTGTAAGTAAAGCCGGTCTCCTTATCTGTGAAAATAAATGCTTTTCACAGGACGCACATCCCTTCGAGGACAATGCGATAATAAGAATAGCTACTTTAATCTTTTATTTCATATTTTGTTTTTTTTCTATTCTCTAATGGTTAATTTATAATTTGTATACTTTTATATTAAAACTGTTTTGAAATTAATAAATTAAAATATATACATAATATGTACATGTAAGTAAGCTAAATAAATATTTTAAATCAAAATAATATGTATTACAAAATAATACGGATTATTTAGGTTGTATGTCCTAACAAAATCAATTTATAAAATGTTTCAGCGGAAACTTTGTAGAACTCCATTTTAAATTAAAAAATTGTAGAATAAAACAGAGATTATTTTCATTTTTTTAATAACGAAATAAAACGAATTCTCACGAAATTATAGTTTTTTTATTAGAATAAACATTTTTCTTTTTTTTGCATGCACGTAAGAATACAAAAAAATACTTGAATACATTTTGTATTAAACATTTAATCTAGATTTAATTTTCATTTTTTTGTTGTTTTTTTACAGCACCCACAAATCAATGGGATAGCAAAAAAAGGGACGAAATTTTCTCCTTTTTCGCGCGCAAATTCATAAAAGCAGATTATCCACCGCATAAAAGTGCCGCCCTTTGTAGGAAAAGGGACAAAAATATCACAACACAAAGCCTAATGTGGGCTGTTAATTAAAAAAATAAAAAAAATGGCTTAAATACGCAAAAAAATAATGCAGAGTAACAATGAAATAAAATAATTTAGTAATTTTTTGTTTTTTTTTTTTTTTTTAAGTTGGTATGAGGCTGACCACCCATTATGTACAAAATGGTTCACTTTGCCAATGTCACCCCTGTATCAGGGAAGGTCGGCCAAAGTTGTAGGGTTTATGTTCATTTGAGGTTTAGATTTTATTTGCGAGTACACATTCAGCATTTGTAAGCGTGAATTACACGTGTTTGTTTGTGGGCATGCATTTGATTTGAGATTTAAATGTTAATATATTTTTGCAACTTAGATTATAGATAGGTATAGGTATCCCCGACTTCAACTGAAAGTGGTTGGTGTGAGGCCGGCCCCCATACCTGTAAAAATAAATAGGTCCCGAAGCACAACATGCGACCCCTTCGGGGAAACGCAGGTAAGAAGTTACACTATATAACAAACTTTAATAAATTACCGACTGAACTAAAAAATATAAAAGATTATCATGTATTTAAAAATAAACTTAAAAAACATTTCGAAAAATATTAGATTTGTATACCAATTGATATTATTGCATGTGCCTTGTATTGTTTTTTTGTCATTAGTAGACCTCTATAAATCATATGTATGTATGTTTTTATTTTATTATACTTTGGTACCTACTTGCCTATATTATCTATGTTTATATATTTGCTTTTGTTTATTATACAGTTTTTTCTTATTTTAATTTGATTTCTCCACATATCAGATCTCTTCACACTGAAAATACACATCATAAGTATTTGACTTAAGTGTATGAAGTAACTTAAATAAATTTCTAGTTTATAATTTAAATATATTAAATAACTGAAATAAATTTGTTATTACTATTGACTAAATTAATTGTGAATCCCTCACCACACACAAGAGCTTTGACTCTTTTTGGTGAGGTATAGCATATAAAACAAATGAATATTATGTAATAGAAATAAGTTTGAAAAATGTAATGTATGTACTTAAAATGTCTTATATTAAATAAAAAAAAAAAAAAAAAAAAAAATGTGTAGCTTAGTTGCGTTGCGTTTTATAGGTAGCACTTGTTTCAGGACGGTCGGCAAGAGTTGAAGGAGCGATGTTAATTTGAGATTTGTTTTTTTTTTTAGTTGTAAGTCTTGGGGGTCTATGTCACCCTGGAAAGTTGCCGCAGGGGTGTTGCTTGCGTTCTTGCTTCTATCGTGAGGCGCTGCAAGGAAGTGGGGATTGATGTTGGTTTTGAATAAAACCGGATTAAATTAGGAAGGGAACACAGATACTGGTAGACCATTCCATAAACGGGCAGTTTGGCAAAGGAATGTGTCACGAAAACGCCAAGTTCTCATAGTTTTGAGATCGACTGCAAAGGGATGAATGAAAGTCGTACTACGAGTTTCCCTTTCTGAAATGCGAGGGGGAGGGATTAATGAATGGAACTCATTGAAACAAACTCCGTGGTAATATCGATAAAAAAGACGTAAGTATACAAATTCAGCATGTGTAAACACGAACAATGCATGTAGGCATGCATGCAATATGAATCTTGAACGTGAATATACCTATGTACATATATTTGCCCAATTTCAGAATATTTTTTTACAAGTATTCAGACAAAAATCAAACATGGAAATTCGATATAAAATAAACACTCTCTGGAACATGTATGCATTTTATTTTCAACAATATTAAAGCTGTAACTGTAACCATGCCGCCATTCCGCTAAGGGTGGCCAGAGCCTCTGCAGAGTTTAGGTGCCCGTACTACGAATCCATAGTTCATAACACTATATTTCGTGCATTAGTATTGTTATGTAAATATGAAATATAAATATTTAAAATAAGTAGGTATTAGTTATAGTTATAGGAATTCTGTATTGTATTGTGTGGGTAGGAATCATTGAATAAAAATACTTGAAGCATCGAGAAATAATAATTACTACGCCTTTCTGGAACTGTCTAGCGAATATAGATCTGGATTGTACTGTTTTGAAGAGTATAAGAAGGGTGCGAGTCGCTTGCAGAGCCAGTGTTCTACCAGCTTTACAACTACATACATTGTACCAAAACCAGTGAACAGAAACCAAGTGTAATGGAATAGTCGAGACTACCTTTGTGAAAATAAATTATTAAAAGTTTAAAAATAAACAACTGTATAAGAAGACCAGTATTTTTAATTGAAAGACTTTTGAACCCTAAATTCGTGACAGTATCAATGGTGCAAATAGCTACGGTGATCGCCAGTCTATAATACAAGAACATAGTTTTTTCACCCCTTCAAAATAGTTAACCCTTCGACGAGCGTATCAACTTGAATCGAACCTTGGATTTAAACGCATTGTCCCCGATTATTCCATCTAAATTGGTTTCAGATCTTCATCTATGGCACTTAGCGCGTAATGATTCCAGGAGCGCGGAGTACTCCAGTGCGATTAGATAGAGATTTATAGTGGCGGAAGGTCGTATGTGCCCAAGAGGCTAAATAAATTGCACGTAGACCAAAATTCTCAAGCTTTTTCGACTCGTAATAAAATTTATTTTTGTTTTTCTCTTTATTTTCTTTATCTCCCGGTCCGTAGTCCAGTGGTAACACTTCGGACTCGCACATGGAAGGTAGTCGGTTCAAATCCCGGCTTAGCACAAAAAAATCCATTTATGTTTTAGGTTGGTATGCGGCTGACCACCCATACTGTAAAAAAATGGTTCACTTTGCCAATGTCACCCCTGTCTCAGGGAAGGACGGCAAGAGTTGCAGGGCTTATGTTCATTTGAGATGGGTTCTTATAATGTAGGTCCACATGCGGCAAGTGTTAGCGCGAAATTATACATGTCTGCTTGTGGGAATGCATTTGATATAAATCTTAAATGGTATATATCCTTGCAGCTTAGATTAGATTAGATTAGATTAGATTTTTTCAAATATGCTCTTCGCTGAGTTGAAAAATTTATAAACCTTTACCAAAGACCGGTCACCAAAGGTTCATCCAGCCTTACAGCAACTGAGTCTCGCTTGAGAATTGGCGCTTTGCAGCGACGACCAAGCTCGTAAAAAGTCCGGTCGATAGCTCAGTTGGTAAAATGCTTGCATTCTATACTGAAAGCGAGGGTTCAGTCCTCACCGAGGGTGTCAGAAATGATTTCCCGTTTCGGTATTTATTTCAAACCCAAATATCGGCAAGGTTCACTTACTACTCAGCCTTCACAAGAGCAAACTCGGGAGCTGAGAAACTCCCACTGAGGTGGTTGGCGCAAGCCCGGCACTCTTACCTGTAGAAATAAATAGGTTCCACTCGCCACGTTTACAGACCAGTTGTGGAATCACTGACTCAGAGCATTAAGGGAAAGCAATTAAGTGGGTTAAAAGTACAGAAAATAGAGGACGCGTGGGACCCCACTGTGGCGAGCTTTGTTTAATCGAAGACGGAAATAATGAAGCCATTCATCCAGCTCTCACATATTTTTAAAGCCTTAATTAATTTATTTTTTCTTAAAGTACTTTCTATTCCAGCCGGTATTTTAGAGTTTTTGCAGTATTTGTCAGCCTCACAAAAACCCGTCATTTTATTATACTGTAACTGTACTGTAAGTGTAACTCTGTCGCCATTCCGCTAGGGGTGGCCAGAGCCTCTGCAGAGCTGCCTCCATTTTTTCCTATCCTGACATACCTCTTTCAATTCCTTCATATCCATCACCTTTTTTATGCATTTTCTTCTTTTACGCTCACTTTGTATATCCCATTATTTCACAATCTCCTTAAATCTGATCACTGCATACTTTTCTCGGTCGTCCCTTCCCTCTTTTTCCTTTCACACTTTCTTTGTATACATACTTTGTCAGTCTATCATCATTCATTCTTTCCACATGCCCAAACAATCTCATCACATTCTTTTGTACTTTAACTTTCACATCCTCTTTCAAATTTCATTATTTTTTTACCCATTCATTCCTAACTCTATCCCTCAAAGTTTTTTCTGTCATGCTTCTCAAATGCTTCATTTCCTCCGTACATACTTTACTCATTTCGATATCATTCACTGTCCATGCTTAACTTCCATAAACCAAAGTCGGTAACTATATTATAATCAATCATAATCTAAGCCCAAATATCCTTATTATTGGAGCTCAGAATTTTTCCGAATATTTGACACCTGAAACGTTTATGTATAGGAAACCCAACAATATATTTCACCTAATCTAATCTAAGTTGCAAAGATATATTAACATTCAAAACTCATATCAAGGACATGCCCACAAAAAGACTCGTGTAAGTTTGCGTTTACAAAATCTGAATGTGTGCTTACAAATTAAAAACAAACTTCAAATGAACATACACCCTGCAAATTTTTGCAACGTTCCCTGAAACAGGGGTGATATTGTCAAAGTGAAGCACTTTTTACAATATGGGTAATCAACCTCATACCAACCTATAAGTCAAGAATAGATTAAGTGAAATCGAAAGATTTTTTTGTCGACAGGATTATTCCTTGACTTATAAGTTGGTATGAGGATGACCATCCATACTGTAAAAAAGGGTTCACTTTGCCAATGTCACCCCTGTGACCGGAAAGGTTCGCAACAGTTGTAGGGTTTATGTTCATTTGAGGTTTGGATTTTATTTTAAAATACACATTCAGCATTTGTAAACGCGAACTACACGTGTTTGTTTGCGGGCATGCATTTGATATGAGCTTTAAATGTTAATATATCTTTGCAACTTAGATTTTAGATTATATAGACAGGAATATGAAAAAAATCCAAATTTAATTTTATAATCTTACCTTTTAATAAGCTGCATAAAAAGATAGTTGAAAGGCATACAAAAAAAAATATCGGAGATGAAAGTATGAAAATAAAAGTCGTTAAAAATAAAAAACTGAAAGAAGTTGAAAGTTTCTGATGTCGGATATTCCCTGTCCGCAAAGCTTTCTCCACCCGGGGAGGTTCGATTAAAAGTTAATTAAATTTATAAGGGAAAAAATACCATGGTAATTTATATTGAGATATAAAGCCTCAACGAGAGCCTGATAACTGTATTGGCATATTTTCTTTGCAAAATTAAAACTCAATATTGTATGAAAAGAATACAAAAATTATTAACTGAACGTGATAGTTTTTTGAAAAACAAATACAAAAAGCTTTTGACAAATTTTTGACTTAATTGAAGAGTAGCGTTTTTTAAGGATGAATGATATTAAAAAAAAATTAGGATGATTTATTTGGTGTGCGCTGTTTTTGTGTGTATCACACCTCAAGAGCCCTCTGCGAGCTTGATCGTCGCTGTAGAAAGCCTAGTTGCTGTTAGGCTGGATGGACCTTTTGATGACCGGTCTTTGGTAAGGGTTTATGAATTTTTCACCCAACGAAGAGCATATTTGAAAATATAAATGGCATATTTTTTGTGCTCCGCCGGGATTCGAACCCACAACGTTCCATTTACGAGTGCGAAGTGTTACCACTGGACTTCGGACCGGTCTGATAGGTATAATCATTTTATTTTTATTATAGTTTGACTATAATAATAATGTATAATTAAAGTTGCAAAGATATATTAACATTCATAGCTTATATCAAATGCATGCCCACAAACAGACACGTGTAAAAGTTCACGCTTACAAATGCTGCATGTGTAATTACGAATTAAAACCCAAACCTCAAATGAACATGAACCCTGCAACTTTTGCCGACCTTCCCAGAAACAAGGGTGACTTTGACTTTTACAATATGGATGGTAAGCTTCATATCAACCTACAATTCAAAGAACCAATAACAAAATATAAGTTTAACTTTTCCAAAGCAACCCAGCAGTGCGACGTCATTTTTTTTTTGTCTATGCAGTACTCTTAGTACGAGTTGCAAAACTTGAGTAATGTAAAGTTTACGGCAATTATTAAAGAGTGATTTCCCCCAAAATCTGCCGTTTTTGTTTATTTGAACTTGATTTTCTTCATCACTGTAACTCTTTTGCTAAGACCATAAAGTGTAAGAAACAAAAACGGCAGATTTTGGGGGAAATCACTCTTTAATATTTTCCGTAAACTTTACTTTTCTCAAGTTTTGCAACTCGTACTAAGGGTACTGTTCATTGTTAGTGCTTCTTTTTAGCTAAAAATTCGGTGCGGAAATAAAGAAAGAAAAGAACAAGAGAAAGAAAGATAACTTACCAAAACGTAAAAGAAAGTACTTCTTACACTTCGCACTTAAAAAAAAATAGGTAATTATATTTATTCTTAGTTTACAAGTCCAAATTTTCTGCAAAAATACTATTATTACCCGTCAATCCAACTATTAAACCTTCAGTAACAATTGTAGTTAATTTTAACCACGAACTTATTTACAAATGATGTACATTAGTTCAACATAAGTTTGTGTAAGATTTTTTTCGGTAGATACACGATTTATGGTGAACCGTAAGTGAGAGATTAACCGTAACTAACCGATAGAACGATCGGTTAACGGTTTTCGGTAAGCTTCTATGTTTAGACCTCTCGGATCGACGCTTTGTAAGGCACTCAATCCTCCCTTGTACGGACTAAAGTTTAAGGGGTAAAGTAAACGTCAAACTACTCACTTCTTGGATACAAGCAAGGGTGCTAAGGTTCGTCCACAACCTAATCTAATATATTTTAAAATCAAACGGATATAATATGTATTGTTATGTAAATAGTAGATTAATACATCGTAGGTAGCAATAATTATAGACCTAAGAAATCTAGAAATTAAATGATCGTTTTGTACTCTTGAACTTGGTAGAATATTCGGTAATGTGCTGGCAAAATTAGTCACTGGAAAGTCCTGTCTGTGAAGTATATAAGGCGGAGAATTGAGTGTGCTGAGCCAGTGCGATAGTTGGCTTTGATTTGAAGAGTGTAAGCGATACTAAACTGTGAAAAATAAATTTGTGTTACCAAAAGAGTTAAAAATAAATTTAAATTGTAAAAATTAATTAAGTGCAAATAAAGATCCTGAAAGAAGACCTGTGTGTTTTAATTTATAGACTTTTCGAACCAAAATCACTACAGTATGTTTGTTTGTCCTGTATGGACTCCTAAACTATTGAACCAATCGCGATGAAACTAAGGCTCAGTATTTTCAACGTTAGCTTACGTGACTTTAAACTGATAAAAAAAAGCTACCCACACGTTTGACATAAGTGCGTCCTTTTTCATTCAGTATAAAGTCGCTATGCTAACGTTGAAAATACTGGGCCTAACATGAGTAATTCTTTACATGCCAACTTAGTATTCTGTATAAAAAACTGGAGCGATAAAGGAAAGGAGAGCAGAAATGTACTTAAACTATTTTCACTCTATGACAGGGATTTTTTTAGACTAAAACAAGTGTGTAAAGATACAACACAGTGGAGACACATCTGCAGAGATACTGGTTACCCCTAACAGAACGGCGGCATGATATAGTACGACGGTAAGACGAGGGTAAGGAGTCGTATGTGGCGAGTGAACCTATTTACTTTTTATAGATAAGGTGGCCGGCCTTACGCCAACCATTTCAGTTGAAGTGGGGGTGTCCCAGCTTCCGAAGAGTCTAGTTCTCATTTCTTGCGAAGGCTGAGTACACCTTGTCTGTATTTTATTTAGGGTTTGAAATAAACACTGAAACAGGAAATCATTTCTGATACCCTCGCGACGATTCTCAAGTAAGCCCCAGTTGCTGTAAGGCTGGATGGATCTATGGTGACCGGTCTTTGGTACAGGCAGATTAATTTTTTAACCAAGTGAATAGCATATTTGAAATTCTTGTTTTTGCTCTGCTGGGATAAGAACTCTCCACCTTCCAATCACGAGTCAAATGGGGCTATTCTCAGACATTTTAGTCGTCGGTTGAGCCCACGCTTTGACAAACTAATGGTGCCTGGGCTGGAAGTTTCATCAGCACGTTCCTTCTTATCTACCGATTTTTTTAAATATTTGAAGACAAATCAGCTGTTCACTTGCGGTCATCTTGGATGGACAGGTCTTCATACAAATGCATCATTAGTTTGTCAAAGCGTGGGCTCGACCGATGGCTAAAATGTCTAAGAATAGCCCCGAAAGTGTTAACCTCTAGAGTACGGACCGGTCTGAGCTTAGATTCAAACAACACAACAATTTTTTTATGGATTGTGAAGAGGAATACAATTTAACAACCTAATGTCACCTGTCCAGAAGCAGGTATAGACATTATCTATAATAATCTATAATCTAAGTTGCAAGGATATATTCATTTAAAGCTCTCAGATGTATGCCCACAAACCAACAAGTGTAGTTCGCGCTTACAAATGCTGAATGTATACTTACAAATAAAATCCAAACCTCAAATGAAATAACACCCTGAAACTTTTGCCAACCTTCCCTGGAACAGGGGTGACATTGGCAAAGTTAACCATTTTTTACAGTATGGGTGGCGCTAAAACGAGTGTCAAACTTCCGAATAATGTTAAATCTGGAAAGTCTCTCGCACAGAATTTCTCAAGGTATTGTTACGATTTTTGGGGGTTCGAAAGTCTTTCAATGAACAACACTGGTCTTCTTTTACAGTTATTTATTTTACACTTTTAAAATTTATTTTAACAAAGACAGTCTCGATTATTCCATTACACTTGGTTTGAACATAAGCCCTCTAACTTTTGCCGACCTTCCCTTACACAGGGGTGACATTGGCAAAGTGAACCATTTTTTTACAGTATGGGGGGTCAGCCTCATACCAACCTATACAACAACAACAACAACTAAGCTACACATATAGTGTAACTTCTTGCCGCGTTATCACCGAAGGGGTCGCATGTGGCGAGTTGAACCTATTTATTTTTACAGGTAAGGGGGCCGGCCTTACGCCAACCACTTCAGTTGAAGTGGAGGTTTCCCAGCTCCCGAGAGTGCTGGTACTCATTTCTTGTGAAGGCTGAGTAAACCTTGCCGGTATTTTATTTTGGGGTTTGAAATAAACATCGAACCCGAGCTTTCGTCATGGAATGCAAGCACTCTACCACCTGAGTTATCGACCGGACTATAAGTCAACCTATAAGTCAAGGAAATTTATTTTTTATTGTAATGAATTGTTAATTTATAATAACCCAATGGCATTGTTGAAGCCGAATGAAAGTTATCAACAAGGAGGCTGACGGGACTCGAACCATCGTTCTTTTATTTCTTTACCTGCTTGGACAAAATATGTTCCAGGTTCAGTCTCCAATTTTTGGTCTAAATTTTTCAGTTTCTTTTTTGTGATTTTCCGCACACTTCCATCATGGACGTGTCCTAACCTGGCATGGCGTTTGATACGTCAGCTGATTGCATGGGGGCGCAACAATAATATTATCAAGAAGCAAAATCGTGACAATGAAAAACACCTGACGGTACCGTGCCACCCCACTCCATTACATTTTATGGCTCCTAGCTCATAACACCTTCAGGGATGGTGGAGACTTGAAGACATAATTATTTTACACGGCTATGATGGATAAAAGACGGATATTTTATGGTATAACAGTTGTAAACTTGAGCTTCAAGCGTTTCTTTAATGTTTTTTTAACAGTTTGATATGACATTAAAAATAGCAAGCTTGAAAAAAGTAGGGTATGTTTTATAGTTCTTAGTAAATTATGTACCTTGTTCATTTCTACGTTTTTTTTATGTAAAAAATAGAAAACACAGTTTGTATTAGCTTTGTGAAGAATAATATGCATATTTAGAATTAATGTTACATGTGAAAGCTAAGATTGGAGTTGCAGCCGGGAGTTCACTCTCACATAATATATTGTTATGTAAATATTAATATTGAAATAAGTATGGGTAGTTAAAGTGTTATGTAAATATAAATATTGAAATAAGTATGGATAGTTATAGTTATAAGAATCCTCAAAAGTATTGGTAGGTAAGATCGATAATTATGTATAAGTTTAGAATTCTCTAGGCTAAGTAGGTATTTGTTATAATTATAGGAATACTGTATTACATTTGTAGGTAGGATTTTGGTTGTATCTCTAGGTAGTACGTGAAGCGTCGAGAAGTAATAATTACTCTGGAACCGTCTGGCGACTTTAGTTCTGGATCATACTGCTCTGAAGAGTATAAAGGTGCGAATGGCCTGCAGAGCGGGCCAGTATCATAGAGACTTACAAACACATCGAAGTCATCTGATCAGTGAACCAAAACCAAGTGGAATAATCGAGAAAGTAGTGTGAAAATAAATTTTGTAACTGTGTAAAATAAATAACTATTGAAGAAGACCTGTGTATTTTTAATTTGAAGACAATTGAACCCTAATTTCGTAACAATTGGCGTCAGGTGCGGAATTGTCAAGAAAAATTAAGATCTTCTGTCTAAAAATAAATAAAATAAATTAAATAAGTGTTAAAATGAACTTTATTCAAATTGAACTTTGTGTGAACTGACTTTTGTGAAAACAAGTGTTTAAATAAATTTTTGTTAAAAGAAAAGACGCAAAAGCAAGTTGCTTATAAATTCTGGAACATCATATGGAACATAATTCTGGACATAACATAATGACTATTTTACCGCATTGAGAAAGTCATCAAATTGGACCATAGTTTTTTTATTATTGTGTGTGATTAAAAAAATAAATAAAAATCTTGAAAAATATTACAAAAGAACGTTCCAGATTCATCGAGAAAAAGTTTTTGAATAACTATCCTTTGTTTACAAGTGTGTGAATGTACATTAAGTACCTACCTGTGTGTTTGAAAGACTTGAGACGAAATAAATAATTATGTACTATCAGACATTATTATGTTAAAAATATTGGTGAATTAAAAATAAATATTAAAAGACAGTACCTACCTACCAATCAGTGTAATCAGACAAATTATTATTTTTGCTAAAGTACGTATTCAAAATAACTTTATATATAAAACTCATAACCCGTATTAAATAAATTTGCAAATATTTTTGTTTTGAAGTTTGTTAAAAAAAAAAAAATGGCTAAGGTGAACATCAAGGACCTCAAAGTCACTGAGCTTAAGAATGAGCTTCTGGAGAGGGACCTGGAGACCTCAGGAGGGAAGGCGGCCTTACAAGCACGCCTCATGGAAGCTCTAGAACAGTCAGGCGAAGACCCGGCATACTTTGTCATGGCATCTGGGGGAGACCGCGCCCTTGAGGAGCTGAACCTCAGCATCAATGGAAACTTGAAGGAAGGCCTCACTACCATGGAGGAGAAGATGACCAGTAACCTGACAGGACTGAAAGTGGAGATGGCTGACAACGCCAAGACCCTGGAGGAGAAGATGGCTGACAACGCCAAGACCCTGGAGGAGAAAATGGCTGACAATTCCAAGACCCTGAGGGAAGACCTGAAGGCGGAGATGGCTGACAACGCCAGGACCCTGAAGGCGGATAGTCTCACAACCCTGAAAGGAGAAATAGAGGAGAAGATGACAACCAACCTCTCGGCCCTGAAGGGGGAAATGGAGACTCGGATGTCAAACCTGGAAGACCGTCTGCGTGCCGAGCTGGCTGACAAGTGCCAGATGGAGTCCACCAGAATCTCCCCCAAAGGCGGCCTTCACGACGAGACCGACCAGGGATGCTCAACTCCAACCAGGATCACAAGAGGGGATGATGACCCTTCCCTAGCCAAGCACAACCTCCCAACCTTCGACGGGAAGACGTCGTGGGAGGAATACTTGACCCTCTTTGAGACGGCTGCCATGATGGGAGCCTGGAGCCAGCAGAAGAAGGCTTCGGTTCTCAGCCTGTCGCTCCGAGGAGACGCTCTCAGGGTTCTGCAGGCCATACCCCTGGACAACCGTGGTGACTTTGGGCAGCTGAAGCAGCGCTTGGATATGCGCTATGGCCACAAGTGCCTGGAGCAGCTGTACAAGTCGCAGCTGAACACAAGGGTGCAGAAGCCCAACGAGAGCCTCCAGGAGTTTGAAATGGACATCGCCCGCCTGGTACGAGACGCTTACCCGACAGCCTCCGACGACATCTGTGAGAGCTTGGCAGTGGACAAGTTCCTAAATGGATTGCGGGAATGGGAGACGCAACAAGCCGTAAAACTGGCCCATCCCAAGGCTTTGAACGAGGCGCTCAGCCAAGCTCTCGAGTTTGAGGCTGTCAAACAGTCCATCAGGGGCCACGCCAGGGTTCGTGCAGTCGAGGCAGAGGAGGTCAAGCTACCTACAACCGAGGAGCTAATTGAAAAAGTGCTGGAACGTCTGAGACCTCGAAGACGAGACCCACGCTGCTGGAACTGCGGACAGCTGGGCCACCTTAGCACCAAGTGTCCCAAGCCTCAGAAACCCAGAAAACAGGCTGCGGAAAACTAGAAAGGGTTAATGGGAAGGGGCAACCGTTGACCCACGCTGGAGAGGCCCTGAAATCTGCTGCTACTGTCGCAACCGTGAGAGGAAAAGCCAGCAGCATTTTTATCAATGGCATAATAGATGGAGTAACTCGTGAACTACTGGTGGACACGGGAGCAACCAGGACAATTCTGAGACGCGACATAGTGGCACGAGGTAAGCAGATTGCACCAACAAAGTGGTCTCTGCACACCGCCACGGGAGAGTCAGCACAGGTGTATGGGGAGACGATTGCCACCTTCCAAATTGGCAGCACCACTTTTGATCATCGGACGTTGGTGGCCAACATTGAAGAAGACGTTATATTGGGAATGGACATACTGGACAGATTTGGGTGCAGTTTAAATTTAAAGAAAGGGTCCATTAAAATTGGAAATGAAGAAGTCATCCTGCAAAGACGGAAAGAACTGGCTGCACGTGTTATCCTAGCCAAGAATACCGAAGTGAAGGGGCGATCCGAGATGATAGTGAGTGCCCGCCTGGATTCCAGTAGTACAAATGACCAAATCTGTATGATAGAACCGGAGAACATGGACAATGTTAACAAAGGAGTCATGGTGGCAAGAACAGTGATTCGCGCAAAGGAGACCATTCCTGTCAAGATCATGAATGTGAACAGCTACCCAGTTAAAATGAATGAAGGTTTTGTTTTGGGCAGATGTGAGAGGATAACTTCCATTGTGCAACAGATGACAAACATGTCATGCGAAGGAAACAAATTGTCAACACAATTGGAAGCCCTGGTCCACGACGCTTCCCAAGGTCTAACCGAGGAAAACAAACGGAGAGTGAGGAGTTTGATCTGCCGCTACCAGAACATTTTCGAGGACTCTAATGGCCGTCTGGGAAGAACCAAGGTAGTGCGACATAGCATAGACACCGGAGAAGCGAGACCAATAAAACAGGCTCCAAGAAGACTACCCTTTGCAAAGCGGGAAGAAGCTGACAAGATCATCAAAGACATGAGCAAGGATGGCATCATAGAACCATCAAGTAGCCCTTGGACATCCCCGGTGGTACTGGTGAAAAAGAAGGATGGTACCACGAGATTTTGTGTGGACTACAGACTGCTCAACGATGTTACGAAAAAGGATAGTTACCCTCTGCCAAGGATTGACGACACCTTGGACACATTGGCAGGATGCACCATTTTTTCCACATTGGACCTGAAAAGTGGCTACTGGCAAGTTGAATTGGATGCCAAAGATAAGGAGAAAACTGCATTCTCGACTGGATCTGGACTTTGGCAGTTCACCGTGATGCCATTTGGCTTATGCAATGCCCCCGCCACGTTTGAAAGGCTGATGGAGAATGTGCTGCGAGGACTATCATGGGAAACCTGCCTGGTATACTTGGATGACATAATCATCCTGGGAAAGGACTTCAACCATCAGTTGAGAAATCTGGAGCAAGTTTTCGGGCGACTACAAGACGCTGGACTGAAGCTCAACCCGAAAAAGTGTAACCTGTTCAAGAAACAAGTAAATTACCTGGGACACATAGTTTCTCAACGTGGAGTTGAAGTTGACCCTGCCAAAATCAAGGCAGTAAGAGACTGGCCCGTGCTGAAGGACAAACATGAAACTAGGAGTTTCCTGGGGCTGTGCACTTATTACAGGAGGTTTGTGCCAAGATTTGCGGACATTGCAAAACCGCTCACCAAGCTTACGGAAGAAAACACTCGCTTCCATTGGAGTGATTCCTGCGCACAAGCATTTGAAGAGCTTAAGGGAAGATTAACAAGTGCCCCCATTTTGAGCTACCCACGAAAAGATGGAAAGTTCATCCTGGATACCGACGCTAGTAATGTGGGGATAGGAGGCGTCCTTTCCCAAATACAGGATGGGCATGAGACTGTTCTGGGTTACTTCAGTAAAGTGCTTTCCAAGCCAGAACGAAATTATTGCGTGACCAGACGAGAGCTTCTTGCCGTGATAAAATCAGTGGAACACTTCCGCAAATACTTGTACGGGAGAAAATTCACACTACGGACTGATCATGCTGCACTGGTTTGGCTTCTGAAATTCAAAAACCCAGAAGGGCAAGTGGCTAGATGGATTGAAAGGCTCCAGGAGTATGATTATGACTCCGAACATAGACCTGGCACGCTTCATCGAAATGCGGATGCATTATCCAGACGACCATGCGCCAGTGACTGCAAACATTGCAGCAAGATGGAGGACAAGGTAGCAATTGTCCAAAGGACGACCACCGAAGATGAGGACTGGCAAGATGAAAAATTGGCGCAAGACCAACTGAATGATCCGGACTTGAAGTATGTGATGGAATGGGCGCGAGAAGGAGAAAGGCCAACCTGGGAAAAACTCGCCCCCTTATCACCAACTGTCAAGGCTTATTGGGCTCAATGGGGATCCATAGTGATAGAAGGAGGGTTCCTGAAACGAAAGATCGAGAAGGAAGACTGCACACTTAGAAGAAAGCAAACCCTCGTTCCGAGGAGCCGAGTACCGGAAATCCTTGGACTGCTGCATGGAGGAACTTCTGGAGGACATCTAGGCGTTAAGAAGACGCTGGAGAAAGTGAAAGAGCGATTTTACTGGATCAACTGCAGCGAAGACGTCAAAGATTGGTGTCGAAAATGTGTAACCTGTGCAACGGCCAATGGACCGCAAAGGAAAAGGCGAGCACCAATGCGTCAGTACAATGTTGGCAGCCCCTTTGAAAGAATTGCCATCGACATAGCTGGCCCATTTCCTACAACTGAGAAGGGTAACAAGTACATCATGGTGGTGATGGATTACTTCAGCAAGTGGGTGGAAGCTTACTCAATCCCTAACCAAGAGGCCGTAACCGTGACTGAAGTTCTAGTTACCGAATTTATCAGCAGGTTTGGCGTACCCCTGGAATTACATTCTGATCAGGGAAGGAACTTTGAAGCTGCTATCTTCCAGCAAATGTGTGAGCGGCTAGGGATCTACAAGACCAGGACCACTGCGCTACATCCACAGTCTGATGGAATGGTGGAAAGGATGAACCGTACCGTGGGGAGGTACTTAGCCAAAGTAGTGTCCAGCCATCAGCGGGACTGGGACCGACATCTGCCTTTGTTCTTATTGGCTTACCGGTCGGCTGTTCAGGAAACGACGAAGAAGACTCCCAGCAGCATACTGTTTGGGCGAGAAATGCGACTTCCTTGTGATCTCAAATTTGGCTGCAAACCAGGTGAAGACCTAGCCGGAGAAGACTATGTGACAGACCTTCGCAGGAGGCTGGATGACATCCATGATCAGGTCCGCATGAACATCGGGGAAGCCAGCGATCAAATGAAGGAGCGCTATGACACCAGAGCTGACAGCATGGGGTACAAAGCTGGTGACTGGGTGTGGCTTTTTGACCCCAAGAGGCGCCAAGGATACTGTCCGAAACTTCAGCGTTCCTGGGACGGGCCGTACGAGATCTTGGAGCGCATCAACGATGTGGTCTACCGCATAAAAAAGAGACCAAACGGAAAACCAAGGGTCGTGCACTACAATCGCCTCTCACCATACCTAGGCGATAATGATGACCAACCAGCCCAAAAAGTACGACAGTGCGTCGCATCCGAAAGATCACCAGCCTTTGAGACGTTTTGGGAGAACGCGAAGGCAGGGCAGAAGTTTCGCCATGGAGTGACCACAGAAGTCCACAAGGACTTATTTGAGGTCACTAGGGACCACACACTGGCATGCAGTGTACCGGAAGATCTAGATATGTCTAGAGGAATTGCACGGGTCTTCCGATACAAATTCGGAGAACCGCAACCCTCAGCAACCCGCAAGGAAGAGCTCTGAGACTACCGAAGGGGCGTCAACAAGCATACTGCCTGGTTGTCCCGGATTCCAGCAACCTGGAAGAGGACTACAAGGCATTGTGGGACGGCCTTGTTGAGCTGCGTGACTACATGTTGGAGGATCAGCAGGCGCGTCTGGCAATACCGAAGATGGGTGGCGGCCGCGCTAATCGAGACTGGCGGATAATCCGGAGTATGATTGAAGCAGTGTTCTCGGGAGTCGGCATCAGCGTCATGGTGTGCTGCGAGCAAGCGCAGCCGAGAGCCAGTGGGGAGAAATCCGTGGACTGCCACTTCTTCCTGACCACAGGGTGTCGACGTGGATCAGCATGCCCCTACCTACACAGAGTCAAGACTGTTCCGGGACGAAACAGTCTAGGTGGGGGGTAGTGTTATGTAAATATAAATATTGAAATAAGTATGGGTAGTTATAGTTATAAGAATCCTCAAAAGTATTGGTAGGTAAGATCGATAATTATGTATAAGTTTAGAATTCTCTAGGCTAAGTAGGTATTTGTTATAATTATAGGAATACTGTATTACATTTGTAGGTAGGATTTTGGTTGTATCTCTAGGTAGTACGTGAAGCGTCGAGAAGTAATAATTACTCTGGAACCGTCTGGCGACTTTAGTTCTGGATCATACTGCTCTGAAGAGTATAAAGGTGCGAATGGCCTGCAGAGCGGGCCAGTATCATAGAGACTTACAAACACATCGAAGTCATCTGATCAGTGAACCAAAACCAAGTGGAATAATCGAGAAAGTAGTGTGAAAATAAATTTTGTAACTGTGTAAAATAAATAACTATTGAAGAAGACCTGTGTATTTTTAATTTGAAGACAATTGAACCCTAATTTCGTAACAATATGTAAGTATTACAATCTTTTCAGACACTCTCTCTGTAAAAAAATTAAGGAAAGATTTTTGTCAGAGAAACTAATAAAATATTGAAAAACACATATTTCATACGTTTAAGCTTGAAGTCTCAGCTGCTTCTCCGATCTTGGCTTTCACATGACACATTTATATATTTTGCACATTTGTTGTACATCTACAGCTGAATTGTGTATTGTTTTACTATATTTGTAAAATTACATATTTTTTGGAATACATGAATAGAACATTTTTGTTATAATTAATAATTTCACGTAGTTAATGTCTCTGTGGGTAAAAAGCAAAATTGAAGTGAAAGTTTTTCTTATTTCTCGTGAAATCAGAATATTTTTATTCAAAAAATATATCAAGAAAATTGTGTGCAATGCGCTTAATAGCAATTTCCACTTAAACGTACATAAGATTGCCTGATGCAACCAGAATGCAAATAATATACCTAACCTTTGGGCGCCATCACTCAAGTATTTCTTTTTTGGTCTGGCGACACTTGGTAATATTTCCTGGAAACGCGATATGCAGGGTTACCAACCTGTAAAAAAGCTGTCGAATATAAATCATGAATAACATTTTTTGTCTTCTTTTTTTTATATTTTTTTTTTTATTATTTAACAAACAAACAGTTATATATGTAATATACATAATGTGAATAACAACATAGTTATAACAATTCAAAAACCAGCAAAGTTCTTTAATCCACATTTAGAAAAATATATAATTCTTTCAAGTAAAAATGAATAGCTTTCAGTGCTAAACAATATACGCTTAGCGGCCTAGCAAATCCATGGCTTATTCGCCTCCTAAAGTGAATTGTTCATACTTAACTAACAATGATCCATGGATCGTCTATAGATCAAAAGATTTTGTGAATAACAATGCTCCCAATTATAAAGTAATATTCAAGGCTCAGATTTGTTATTCTTTTTATCCGCAATCGGGTAATTATTTTTTCTAAGGACAACAATTTATTTTTGGTTATCCATTGAGTTATAATATTCTTGCTTTCTCCATTTTTTATGTCAATACGCAATAATTACACGCGTCATAATGTTTCACAGATTACAATAATGCCTTTTTCTTTCAAAATTGACAATTTTACCAACCGAAACACATCACAACATTTATAAAGCGTGCGCACAGCGTTTGCGCAGGCATGAATTTGAAAGCAGTCAGCTTTCTAGAAAGATTTCCTTGACTGATAGGTTGGTGTGAGGCTGACCCTCCGTGCTGTAAAAATCGGTTCACTTTTGCCAATGTCACCCCGGTTTCAGGGAAAGGCGGCAGGAGTCGCAAGGTTTATGTTCATGTGAGGTTTTGTTTATTTGTATGCACGCATGCAGAATGTATAGGCGCAAACTTACATGTGTCTGTTTGTGGACATGCATTTAATATGAGCCTTAAATGTTAACATATCTTTTCGGCTTAGATTATAGATTTCGTAGTTTTTTACTTTCTTGCTATAGCCGAAGGCTATAAAGAAAGTTATGATTTGGTGTGAAAAATTTTTTTCGAGGTTTTCACGGAAATGAGTTGTCCTGGTGCAGGACATGCCAAAAAACACTATCTTTCAAAAACGTCCGTCTGTATGTATGTATGTATGTATGTATGTATGTATGTATGTATGTATGTATGTATGTGTGTGTGTCACTTTCCAAAGTATAAGACCTAGAGATACCAAGTTTTGGCTATATCAACTTTTTTGAACATGTATTAAGTATGAATAACATGGCATTACACCAACTTGAAAATTCAAGATGGCTGCCATACAAAAAAAACATAAAATTGCACTTTTCTCAAAAACGGCTCCAATAATTTTTCTTAAATTTTCAGAGTTGCTATTAATTAATTTTTAACTTAATAAATTAGTTATGGCAACACTCTTACTAATCTGTGTCTATGGGCTGCCATATGAAAAAAACAAACGATTGTGATTTTCTCGAAAGTTAAGGAGTCAAAAAAAATATAATGTTCAACAATATTATGGACAACATAAATTTCTACAAATTTACAAAAAAATTTTTTTGAAAAAATTAATATAAAGCACCGTTTACACGACCTGAAATTTTAAATCGAAAATATTACAAAAACCTATTAAAATGCAAGATATTTAAATTTGTTTTAGATTTGATAGAAAGAAAAAGCTTATCACTTTAATTCGTAATCATTTTTTTTTTACTTTTTTGAAAATTCAAGATGGCTTCCGAAGAGCTGAAAATTTAAAATGCGATTTTCTCAAAAACGGCTCCGACGATTTTTCTTAAACTTTTTGTGAATCCATTTATATAATAGTGCTATCTAATAATTATAATCATTTCTTCATCATAATCTCGGTTTAGGGAGTTGCCATACAAAAGAAAAAAATAATGGAAAAATTCTCGGCAGTTAGAGGGTTAATAAAAAAATAATGTATCAAAAATGTAAAATAATAATAATAACCTATATATTGCCATCATTATTTTTTACAAAAAGTGAATCAAAAGTATAGCCGCCATACAAAGTGAAAATTTTCCATACAAAATGTATTAGCAATTTTCTTGGTAGTCAAAGGGTTAAAAATAGATAAAAGGCTGCGATTCTTAAAATTTTATAAATACAAATAATAATCAGTCGTTACTTTTTCAAAATATAACTAAAAAGTTTACCCACCATACAAAGTACTAGTTTGCATACAGAAGGGTTCAATTTTTTTTTTTTTTTTTTTTTAAAAAATAGATTTGTGGAAAGGAATGCAATCCACCAACCTATTTTACCTGGCCAGTTGTCTTCATGCGAAAGCAGAAGCTTGTGTGCATGCAACGGCATCTGTTGAACCAGGGTCGAAGTTATCGTCGCGGGATTCGAACCAGCGTTATCCGGTTCCAAATAACCTGTCTTGATCCCCGCGGCTATAACACCGAACATCATAACAATGACCATCTATAATAATCTAGAATATAAGTTGCAATGAAATATAAACATTCAAAACTAATATGAAATGCATGCCCACAAACAGGTACGTGTAAGTTCGCGCTTACAAATGCTGAATTTGTACTTACAAATTAAAACCAAATCTCAAATGAACATAAAACCTGCAACTCTTGCCGACCTTCCTTGAAACAGGGGTGACATTGACAAAGTGAATTATTTTTTACACTTTGGGAGGACTGAGAAATGCGAGAAAATTGAGATAAGACTGAATGAAACAAGAGTGGAGGTCGTGAAAGAATTTGATTATCTGGGAAGCAAGTTTGAGTCGAATGCGAAATTGACGAAATAATTGGAAAAGCGCGCTAGTAGAGGAAGAAGTGTAATGGAAACGATTGGAAGAATTTCAAGAAATAGGAAACTTACGAAGAATATGAGATCGGCGGTCCACAATGGCATATTGGTTGGTGGAAGTGAGGCTTAATAAATGTGAGCTGAGTAAAGTATGTTAGTACGGTTGAAATGGCTTACCTGAGAGCAATGGCTGGAAAGACACTGAGTGATAGAGTACGTAATGCTTGAGTGATGAACGAGTGTTGTATAAAAGAGAATATGAGAATGAAAGTACAAAAAAGTACGATGAGATGGTTCAGACATCTTGAAAGAATGGATGATGAACAACTAACGAAGAAAGTGTACAAAGGAAATGTCAGAGGAAAGCGCGGAAGGGGAAGGCTGAGGAAAGAATGGTTAGACCAAATAGGTGAGATTGCGAAAGAATGGATTCTGCAGAGTGAGAATAAGAGAAGAGTATGTATGAAAAAGGTGATGACAGCAAAAAGTGGAGGCGCATCTGCGGAGGTACCGGCCACCCCTAATGAAACGGTGGCAGGATACAGTACAGTACAGTACAGAGGTTAGCTTCATACCAACCTATGAGTCGAGGATCTTTCTTGTGTAATTGGTACTTTTTCAAATAAATCAACAAAATATTTATATTCATTTAAGTATTTATATGCCTATATCCATATTGTACGAGTATGCAGGTACACACCGCGGTGGAATAAAATTGATTTATTATTGATATATTATATTTTTATTGAAACGGCATAAGCTGGTAGATGATTCTAGCTTTACATACGTCATACAGTGGGTTAATTTTTGCAAGAAAGTCGAGTACAGATTCTGTGCAATTTATTTAAGTTTTTGTTTACAACACAAAAACATTTCGCCACATAAAACTTTCTAGATCCGTTAGATGTTTTCTTGATAAAGGTGTGATAATATTGAAAGAAATTAAACAACTCGTGAAGAAAAATGAAGTAAGGTAGGCTAAAAATATAATATTGTATTAAGATCCGGATGTTAATAATATGATTCGTGTCATTTAATCCAGTTCCATTTTGTGAACGCTCGTCGCTCACTTCGTTTTATTTTCATCGCAGCTGTCAATTTATCAGCCAGTCAGTTTGATTTTTTTTATATTCAAAATGCGTCTCAAGAAACTCTTCCACTTGGACACCTTCACAAAAATTGACCCAAAATTTTGCTGTGAAATCTCAGAAGACAGCTGTTTCTCCGTGATCCTCAAAGGCAGCATCGAAATCTTTCAACTGAAACCTAACCTCAAAAGTAGAAATGAACAATTCAACTATTCCAGAACTGTTCTGTATCCTTCATTAACATTTCCAACGGAAGATCCTAATTTCAAAATGGGTGTATATCGCGATTTACCTAAATATGATGTCTTTGAACTCGTATATAATCCCATTCTTGCGCCACGAGTTCCCAAGCTTGCAGATTTTTCAGTTTCGTTCCAGAAAGCTCTCTGGTCTCCTTCAGGATTGTTCACCACTAACGCTTGTGTACTAGCGCTACTTACAAACGCGGGAGGGCTGACTTTGTGGCGGGCCAAAACCTTAAAATGGGAAATGATCGCCGACATTTCGAGCCTAATTTTAACGCACCTTGTTGCTATAAATGCAATACGAAACACTACAAGTGATCCCGAGACGTATTTAGATGAAGCAAATGAAAGATGCAAAGTGCTGCTAACAACGGGAATGGCTTGGAGTGAAGTCTATTGTGTTTCCGGAAGGAAATTTGCTTTTCTTGTCACATCGCAAAGAGATGGTAGAATATGCATTTGGAAGATCAGTTCCAAAAAGAATGTGAACGAAATAATAGTAAACTTTGAGAATTCTTTAAACAGCAGAGTCAAAGATATAACTTTAATGTCGTGGAAAAGAATAAACGAAGAAGCTCTGCTTGTTATGGGAAATTCTTTTGGTGTTATTAAATGTGTTAAAATTAAAGTAGATAATTCCTCTCTTGATTTTAGCAGTGTTAAAAAATGTGTTTTGTGGCCGGATGTGGACAAACTTAAAGTAACGGCTTCATTGTGTGTTACTAGTGAGAAATATGATTACATTGTCGCTTCAAAAGGTTCCTACCTTATCGTCTTTACAATTAATAAAGATTGTACTTTGTTATGGACTTCACACCATAAATTAGGAGGCTTACCCATAACTGCGATCAACAATTACATTAATAGTACTTTTATTGTATCAGTGGAAACTGGATTGTTGTACGAAGTAACTCTAACAAAGAACACGGAAGATTTTGGTGTTTTCAATGTAAATCTTATTGAAAGTGATATAGACTACAAGAAGTGGGCTTTGTATGGTTCTTGTGTATCAAGAAGCGCCATCTGTATTTCATGTTTGAAGCCATATAAAATCTGTTCTAAAAAAGATGAAAACAGTCATTCTATAATTGTTTTTTCGCAGTTTGAGCATGTAAACCCATTGGACGTTCTACTATTGAATCCAACTGAATGTCTGACAGATTATTGGGAATATGTGGAGATATTACGAATCACAGCGCTGAAAGATAAAAGGGTCATGTGTGAATGGCCGATTGAATATTCAGATACAATGTCCATGTATCAAACTAAAGTCTGCTATTGGTTACTGAAGATTGTGAACATTGAAAATGAAAATCCATTACAAAACAAGGAATTGGAAAAAATAAAACAAAAGATTATATTCAACCACATCAAGGACAAGCTGCACACATTTTCAAAACGAAAAATCTTGGATACGATTGAACGTCAGTCTGTGAAAGCTTACGTTGAATATTTAAAGAATGAAAAGTTGGACACTTTAGATGACGTTGATCTTTTGATTGAAATGAATTCAAAACATCTGGATCCCAGTATTGAATTTTCAAATTTTTGTGATTGGTGCGACGCCAGCGTTAGCGGCTTGAAGTGTTCGTCGGGACATCCTCAGCAAATTTGCAGCGTCAGTTTACTGAAGATGCCGGATCAAAATAGTTACTGGTGCCAACTCTGTGAGATAGGCGCTCACCCTGATTTGCTTAAAGATCGGGTTCTTTGTCCATTTTGTGACAATGTCTTTCAAGAATCTTCACTTTTGGTCGATACAGATGAATAATTTGTGTGCTTAGTAATATTGACAATAATCTGGAAGAAGACAATATAGAAGTTGGCAATGTTACCTAAATAAAATATACTTATTCTCAAATTCAGTTTTAAAAACGCAACTAAGCTACACATCTAGTGTAACTTCTTGCCTGCGTTATCCCCGAAGGGGTCGCATGTGGCGCTTCGGGATCTATTTATTTTTACAGGTAAGGGGGCCGGCCTCACACCAACCACTTTCAGTTGAAGTGGGGTTTTATACTATCATTAATTGATAGGCATTCACTTTGTAACCTTTCATTTTTTAAATATTTTGTTAACGGTTCATATACAAATTGTTTTTGATTTTTCAGTTTTACACTTTCAACTTTCATGGTCGGAGTTGGATAACAGTTTATTTTGGAATTATTTTGGCTTACACCATGTTCTATTCATAGTTTTTCTTATTTACTAGCAGTTAAAATCTGGGAATAGAACATGGTCTAACCCAAAAGAATTCCTAAAGAATTTGTCGTTGTACTAATTAATTTTATAAATCCGTTTGGTCTCATGACTTATGATAAGGATTCCCGGCGGAGCTGAAAAAATTAAATTTAATTTAGCAAAATGCTTTTCATCGGCTTCAAAAATTTGTCTTTTTATCAAGGACACTAAGGTTTATCCAACCTTACAGCAACCAGGGCTGGAAGTTTCATCACCACAGTAATTCTTCCCTACCGTATATCGGTAAGATTTGTATAAAGACTAATCAGCTGTTCACTTGCAGCCATCTTGGATTGACAGCTCTTTATACAAATATTACCGATATTCGGTAGGTTAGAATTACCGTGCTGATGAGACCTCCAGCCTAGGTCTTGCTTACAAAATTGTCTGCCCCTGGGTTGAAAAAAATCATCTGATATATCAATGACACCAAAGGTTGACGTAGCCCTACAGCAACCCGTTTTTTTTACAAAATTGTTCTAAATAACGAAGACCGAGAATGTAGAGGACTCTTGAGATGTTGTTCACATGAAAACAGTGCCTGCCAAATAAATCACTAATTATAAACTTGCTGACCGGTCCGTAGTCTAGTGGTCAATAAAAGGTTGTGGGTTCGAATACCGACGGAGCACAAAAAAAGTACCATTTATATTTTCAAATATGCTCTTTGCTTGGTGAAAAATTCATATACCTTTACCAAAGACCGGTCACTAAAGGTCCATCCAGCCTTACAGCAACAGGGTCTTGCTCGAGAATTCCGCTTTCTATGCGACGACTAAGCTCGCAGAGGGCTCTTGAGGTGTGATACACACAAAAACAGCGCTCACCAAATAAATCATCCTAATATTCATTCATTATTGGGTAGAAATTAACCTAAAAAATGGATTCCATGTTTTTATGCTCATGTTCTTCATCCTTTTGTACCTAAGATTTTATAGGGTTTGTGTATGGACACAGTGAAAATTCATTTTATTTCAAATAAAATTATTTTTTTCTAAAACGTAGTTTTATTTTCACAATAATATTTTCTACCTCAAGCACTTTCGACCTTCAATACTCAGGTCATTATCAAGAGCTCTTCAGACTCTTGATAATGACCCGAGTATTGAAGGTCGAAAGTGCTTGAGGTAGAAAATATTATTGTGAAAATGAAACTACGTTTTAGAAAAAAAAATAAAAAATTAAATATTTGTACCTATATAATATAAATAAAACAAAAAACTTTGTGCTAGAAATCATGTTTATTAAAATTTCAACACATCAATCGCACATCATGTAATCAATTGTGCATTTTTAAGCCTATACGCTCAAAAATATGTATATTTGTAAATATCAAAAATACAATATAGTTCCTGCGAGATGTTTAAGTAGACAAAATAATAATTATTTTAGGTATATTGAGGTTAGTTTAATAATAAAAGATTTAAATTTAACCGAACGAAAGACTGCTTACAATATATTAATGAGTTTTTTGCTTTTGTTCAGCTTAAATTAGCTTAACTATTGTTAGAACGACTGGCCGTTATAGAATCATTTCTATGGTCATAGAACTTGCAAGTAACTGAACAAAAAATAACAAAAAAACACTGGGTTTAAATTGAAAGCATGCATTATAGGCGATTATTAAACTGTCAATATTTTTTTAGATAATCTCACTCATTGTATTTCAAAAAAACAAATTAATATAAGAAATTGTAATGTAAAATTTTAGTAAGGCCTCGATAATCTGAATTATTTGCTCCCTTTGCAATAATGAGATCAAAATCCTAGATATTCAAAGAAGTTTGCAAAAATACTCATACATTACGTTAACATGAAAATGTCTGGAACGTACGACGGTTCCTCTTGTGAGTTTTCAAGTTTTCATAAATGATTTCTGTCTATGCCAATATTATTTATTTATGTAAGGTTTTATATTGCATTAGGCGTTTTTAAATTATTAAATTTAATGGGTTTTCAATTAACAAAATCTGTGATTCATTCCTTGACTGATAGGTTGGTATGCGGCTGACCACCCATACTGTAAAAAATGGTTCACTTTGCCAATGTCACCCCTGCTTTGGGGAAGGTCGGCAAGAGTTGCAGGGCTTATGTTCATTTGAGATTGGGTTTTTTATATTGTAGGTTCACATGCGGCATGTGTAAGCGTGAAATTATGCATGTCTGCTTGTGGGAATGCATTTAATATGAATCTCAAATGATACATATCTTTGCAGCTTAGATTTAGATCCTATAATCCAAATTCTCCAGAGATCCTAATGAGATTTAGATTCTGGAGTGATGTTTTCCAGGATATGTTGCCGTGGTCTGTGGGAGCTGGAGCTTCCAGACGTTCCACCCATTTCTGCGATGGGCTTCTTCAGCGTGAAGTATGATTATGAAGATGATCTTGATGAGAACTGTGATGCAGGTGTGTGTACACTGAGGGTTTATATGTGCAAACTAAATACACTTGAGACTATGGTGTATATGAGCAAACCATCTTGCTTCTACAGTATGTGTTTGTCGTTTAAAAGCACCATCTATGAATTGGATTGCGAAACTATGAATATAAGAGAAATTACAGATTTAGATTATGATTGTTTGGAAATTATCGAGGCCCCATTGTACATATATCAAAAATCGTTTAATCTATAGACCAGCTATTTAGATCAATAAGTTTTATGACCATACAGTTACATAGTTATGTAAGAAATTAATCTTAAGATACATATTGTACACAAACATACCAAATAATTCCCATACTATTTTATTTACTAGAATAAGGCCACACAAATTAATATTACAAATAAAAAGTATATTTTTCACAGTTTATTGGTCGCATTCATTTCATAGACTTATCAACAAATTACCCATATAATGTTACAAAGAGGAAATGCTTAATTTAAAGAACAAAAATATGTTCAAACATTCGACATAGTGATTGTATCATCCAATAAAAAATTGTGAATCTTGTGGAACATAGATTCCCGGAGAGGGTGGTCTACCGTGTTTGTGTGATGGTATATAAAGCCATCAATGGCTTGGCTCCACCTTATCTGACCGACATGATGTTGCCTGTTGAGATGGGTGTAAGGAGGCAGACACTCAGATCCGCGGGCGATGGAGTAGTCAATTTGGTTCAGCCACGCCGTCAGATTCGTACAAATTTCGGAGACCGCGCTTTCCGTGTTGCGGGTCCGGTGGAGTGGAACAGACTGCCACCCGGAGTGAAGAACTCCAAATCTGTGGATGTATTTCGCGGAGCACTCAAGACACCTTTTTAGAAAGTCTTATCCATGATCGGAGAGGGCCCTTGAGGTGTGACACACACAAAAACGGCGCTCTCTTATCATGTGTAATTTAAAATAAATTAGCCTGATATTATTATTATTATTAACCCTTCAACTGCGGGTGACGCACAATTGTAAGTTACTGTCACTCCTATCCCCTGATTTTCTGGCGGACATCCTTTCCCAATGAATATCAAAATGAATCAATCTTCAATCAATATCAAATGAATATTTTTTTTTACAACATAACTTTAAGTTTAAATTTAAGCTGGGCCTCACGGTACACAAAGCGCTGCATGGAGTGGCGCCAGAATACTTGCAGGAGCTTATACTACCGAGGAGTCTGAGCGAGAGGGGGTTCACTCTGCGATCTGCCGACAGTGCTCTTACATCTGTCAGCACTCAACACAGAAAAAGATGTACAGTGTTCGGAGACCGCGCTTTCGCCGTTGCGGGACCGTCCACTTGGAACCAGCTGCCTTCTGAAGTGCGTGCCAAGGAAGGGATCGAGAGCTTCAAGAAGGGAATGAAGACCCATTTCTTGACCGCCGCGTCAAGCCTGAAAGCGCCCTTGCAGTGACAGTATACACGAAACGGCGCTATAAAAATCATCATCATCATCATCATAACATGTTGATTAAAACTAAATTGAGTCGTCGTTGATTCAGAATTCCCCAACAAAACTTGGTGTGCTTTTTTACCCGGGTACGACTAACAGAGGGTTAAAAAACATTCAATTTTTTCTTTAGGTTTAAACCTTAAAAATCATGACCAATTAAAAATAAAGTTTTTTTTTCTCAACAGTATGACACAAGATAATTTAATAAAGAGATTACAATACTAACAAAGTGTATAAATTTAATATTCAAAAATTTATAAGTACGTTTTTGTATACAAATCGGATAAAAATATCTTCCATTTCACAAAAATTATTTTGAGGACGTATTCATAATATTAGTATTATTTTTACTTCGTAGTAGTGATAAAGAGAACCAAAAAATTTAATCAAAACTTCTGTACAAAATTAACTCTTTATATTTATACCCTTTGCTTAAAAATAGCATGCAAACATTCTAATCCACAAGAACTTTTTTCAACAAAATAGAGTATGAGGTCGGAACATTCAAAATATTTCCTCGGCTTTGTGTTGTCATCCATAGTAAATTCCCAATAATCAGGGAAAATTTTCTAGTTTACAGCATTTAGTCGATACTCATAGGTCAAAGATGGCACTAACAATTTCATATTTTAAAATAAAATACACATTGATACTGATAATAATTGTAAAAAATATTTATTGTTTTGAAGCTGAATTTATTGCATATTAAAATGTAAGCTCCGGCTCCCACAGACCACGGCAACAGATCCCGGAAAACATCTCTCCAGCATCATCAGCCGGCCGTGTAAGCCTAAAACTCTTATTTATTAAAATGTAGTCGGATCTTGATTCGGATATACGTCAAACTGAAATGGATGATTTGAATAATAATTTAAGTCATCTCCGTTTCTTTAACGCAAGAAAAATTGTATACTCTTTGAATTATTTCGTAGATTCAACCAATACAGCTGTATTATCTAATTTTGTATTAAAACGACGTGCTTACAACAATTAATACGTGTTTAGTATTTAACCTCCATTTGACGGATAAAAAGGTGACCTTATTTGCACACGAATTGTGCAGAGTCGACCAGATAGGTGGAAAACGACGCACTCTTCGTTCTGCACAGAGTGATGCCGTAAACAGGCTTCAACTGCCACTTCGACGGAACAGAATCGGTTTCGGAGACAGGGCTTTTAGTTCGGCTGGTCCATCCTGCTGGAACAGTCTACCTCTGGGGTTGAGAACAGAGACTAGTGTTGGCAGTTTCAGGAAGTTGCTTAAGACACATTTGTTTAACAGAAGCTTCAACACATAAAAGCGCCCTTGGGGTGGCTAGTGCCACTAAACGGCGCTATATAAAAATTAGCCAACTATTATTATTATTCTATCACATCTGACGGTCGAATTTGGAAGCAACGGGGCCGTATGACGAAGTTAATTTTCATGCCCTTTTCAATGTTCCGACCTCATTCCCATAGAAAATAGAATAATGAGTCTCATAGAATCAAAGGTAGGAATCTAGGATTTTTTTAAATATTATATAAATGTTTAAAAACACAGAATTTCAATTTTTGTATTTCTACATATTTACCTCATTTCAGAGAGCCACCTTTGCTTCTATGTGACTCATTTGGAAAAAATAGTAGTAACACATAAGACCTTTGGTTAAAATGATAAAATTAAGTAGATAAACCATGAGTTACATTATTGAGTTAAAAATATAAGTATTGTAGACTTTTGTCTTAGTTTAGTAGCACGTTTAGCTATTCTATTAATCTAAGCAACTTTAAACATAAGTTATTGTAAAGATTAGTCTTTTGAAAGGCAGATTTTACACTGATACATAAAGGTCTGGTTGTTTTAACTGACGCAACTTACAACTAAAAACCAATGACACATAATTTTGTAAATTGCGACACTTTGTGGCAAAAATTGACGTCGATACAAAAGCCAAATGCAGGGTTAATTGTAGGACTATCATATAGTTAATTTACGCATCTTTGTCTTCACTCTTACAAACCAAAAATTTGTAACTATTGATTTTAAAATGTAATTTTCTGAATGCTGAAACGACGCACTTGCACATGATTGAAATAAAACGTTTTAGTCCAAACATTCATCCAATGACAGATGTTCCATCACCAAACATCCGGAAGCTCCAGCTCCGATAAAAGAAGAGAAAGAAACCCCCGAAAGAAACTTAAGTGGCACCAACAGAGATTTTTGTTTGACAGTCTTTGTTGACGGTTGCCTCGGAACCTCTCTGATGCCCTAAGTATCAACGATTTGGCATAACGACTTAATGCATCATTCATTTCTTTTATAACGATCAACGTTTTTTTAACCAGTTTTTGATTCAAGTACGTTAACTTTCCAATAAATTTCCCTTGACTATAGTTGAAACAACATGATTTTTGTTTGCTATAGTTACATAGACTCCAACAACCAGTCCTAAAAGTATCAAGTATATATTATTAAACAAAAAGTACGACTCCAATAAGTACGTATAGTTACACACAGTATGATTTCTAAACATTTAAAGCAACTTTCACCGCAGTTACATTGTATATTGTTTAGCATTTTATTTGAGATACTTTAACAAAGAAAAAATACAAAAAAATATATATCAGGTCATAATATAAGTAGCTGATGAACACAAGTTAGACAAACAAACTGTACCCTGAGTACGAGTTGCAAAACTTGAGTAAAGTAAAGTTTAAGGAATGTATTAAAGAGTGGTTTTCCCCTAGATCTTCCGTCTTCGTTTGTTTGAACTTGATTTTCTTTTTAATACTTTCCGTAAACTTTACTTTACTCAAGTTTTGCAACTCGTACTAAGGATACTGTACAGTATAACAAAAGAGACCGAAAAACATAAGATATAAGGTAACAAGGCAGTGATAGATATTTGTGGACACAAAAAGTATAAATAAATTATTGAATTTGACATTCAGATGGCACACAAAAAAATAGATAGCAGTGGATATATTACAGAGTGTGTGAAATGACAATTTTGGTTGATTGCCTGTCTGTCTCTCTGCTAGAAGACGCTAGTGTGGTTGACAGGTCTCAAGCAAGCTTATCCACCAAGCAAGCAACAAATGTCATGTACCCATTGGTCCACGCCATAATAAAATCAGCTGTTCATCGTTCCCAATGGAGATCCATGGCAAGTAGAATTGGAATGGCTCTACCAGACCATCTTACCCAACGCCTCTGTACTTCCATCGTCGGTCTAATTAGACCGACATTCTTTCTCTTTTCTCTATTCTTTTCCGCCTCTATGGTGGTTGGCCACTTGGTCAGGAGAGCGCCTCCCGAACAGTCTCAGTAGTAACATCTCGAATTCTAGGCCTTAAGTCGTATGTTAAGATGCTCAGAATCACTTTGCATTTTTGTTTGTAAATTTAAAATCATCGAACCCTAAACCCTCACGGCTATAATCTTTCAGTGATTTCTGAGCCTCCTTTGCTTTGTGTAAACACTTGGGAAAGTGTAGCTTCACGGGAGGGCCTTCTGCCACTCGCATCTCACATAACGTTTTGCATGCGAGTCCTGTGACACATCCCCGGGGGATGGATATACAGGGCGTGGGTCAGTGGAGGGGAGACTGACCCTGAGAAAAGGTGTTGTTTTCCCTTTTACTCAGGCGCTGCGCGTAGACAACGAACAATGATTGTGGGATACGCAGATATAAGAGATTTCACACAAACCTATACACATCCACTAAGGAGTAAAGATATAATAAACTTAAACAATGAATACAACTAATATATAAACTTTTCTCTGTTGATTTTCTAAATAAAAATATTATCACATAATATTCAAGTTGTAAGAATTAGTTTATTCTTAAAATTAACTTTCACTAATACTCGACTAACTAATTCACATTTTCAACCTAATTCATAAACGATACTATGAATATTTATAGTGTGGACGACAACTATGCAAAAAAAAAATGTGATGAGATGGTTTGGGCATGTGGAAAGAATGAAAGATGATAGACTGACAAAGTATGTTTACAAAGAAAGTGTGAAAGGAAAAAGAGGGAAGGGACGACCGAGAAAAGTATGGAGTGATCAGATTGAGGAGATTGTGAAAGAATGGGATATACAAAGTGAGCGTAAAAGAAGAAAATGCATGAAAAAGGTGATGGATATGAAGGAATTGAAAGAGGTATGTCAGGATAGGAAAAAATGGAGGCAACTCTGCAGAGGCTCTGGCCACCCCTAGCGGAATGGCGACAGAGTTTACAATTACATAGTGTTTGTCCATACTATTACTAAGTTTTATAGTATTGTTTTTGAATAGTGATGAGTTTTTTTTTTAGTAAGAACTCAAGCAGCGTTACTTTTCATACTTTCACGCTTTTCTATATTAAAAAGAAAACAAACAAACAAAATCAAAAGAGAGTCAAACTTATTTTCGTTTTGTCAATTGCCACATTCACTAATCTAAGTTGCAAAGATATGTTACATTGGAGATTCACATTACATGCATTTTCACAAGCAGACGCGTACAAGTTTGCGCTTGCACATGCCGCATGTGAACCTACAATATAAAAACCAAATCTTAAATGGGCATACACCCTGCAACTCTTGCCGTCTTTCCCTGAAACAGGGGTGACATTGGCAAAGTGAACCATTTTTACAGCATGCGGGGTCAGCCGCATACCAACCTATAAGTTAAGGAAGAATCAAAATTTATTTAAACAGAAATGACACGTCAATTGGCAAGAGTGTAAAGCATTATTGGGAAACTTGCTTAATTCTCAATGTTTCGTTGGTGTTGTAACCAATATTCTCCTATCCAGTGGCAATGGACAAACGGCCCACGTTATCAAGGGTACAAATTATAAAATAAAATAAATCCTTACATAAAATAAACATTAACTATAAAACATAAGTAGATTGCTAACTCTTCACTTAACAAAGTAATACCATCAAAAAATATATATTTTTATAAATCAATTGTCTTCATGGATTTCATTGTGACTTTGATTTTTGTGTGTTGTGGTAGCACTGGAACAAAAATAAATAAAAATGTTAGCAGTTATAAATCAGAATTAAGAAATAATCAATCTTTAAAAATGAATTTCCACAGTGTTACACAAAAACCTTTTAAAAAGTTATAAATAGTCTAGTGGTTAACGTAATCGGAGGGTCGTAGCTTTGATTCCCCGCAGAGTAAAAAAAATATTTAATAATTGTCAAAATATGCTCTTCCTTGTCATGACGAAAGGATTCTTGTGGATCCGAGTGGAACAGACTGCCACCCGGAGTGAAGAACTTCGAATCTATGGGTATATTTCGCGGAGCTCTCAAGATGCACCTTTTCAAAAAGTCTTATCCGTGATCGGAGAGGGCCCTTGAGGTGTGACACACACAAAAACGGCGCTCTCTTATCATGTGTAATTTAAAATAAATAAGCCTGACATATACATATATATATATATCCTTAGCCAACCAGAGACAGAGTTTTAGGCTTACACCGCCAGCTGATGATGCTGGAGTGTTGCTTTCCGGGATCTGTTGCCGTGGTCTGTGGGAGCTGGAGACATCACAGTTCTCATCAAGATCATCATCATCATCATACTTCACGCTGAAGAAGCCCATCGTAGAAATCAAGATCATCATCATCATACTTCACACTGAAGAAGCCCATCGTAGAAATCAAGATCATCATCATCATCATACTTCACGCTGAAGAAGCCCATCGTAGAAATGGGCGAAACGTCCGGAAGCTCCAGCTCCCACAGACCACGGCAACAGATCCCGGAAAGCATCACTCCAGCAACAACCAGAGACAGGTCGTGTAAGTCCTGTGACTCCCATCTCATCCTGATTCTGTGCGGCGGGCCAGGGTTTGTGTCTTGAATTTTCTAAAAAGTAGACCGGTCCGTAGTCCAAGTGGTAACACTTCAGACTCGTAACTGGAAGGTTGGTTTGAATCCCGCACAAAAAATATACCATTTATTTTTTCAAATTTGCTCTTCGCTGGGTTGAGAAATTCATAAACATTTACCAAAGACCGGTCATCAAAAGGTCCATCCAGCCTTACAGCAACTTGGTCGTGCTAGAGAATTGGGGCTTTGTCGGGTGTCAATGGAAGTGGCAATTACCTGTTTAGCAATCTTTAACAACTCCTCGCTCATATTCCTTCCAGTCTGATCCACCATGCCCCTGAACACTCCCTCTTCATTCTGCAGCAAGATGTACGGATGTCCAAACTCCACCATCCTGCCTGCGTCCATCACCAGAACCTGGAACATTTTATTTTACATTATTTTGAAACTCCGTAAACAGTTTACTTTTGACCCTTAAAAATGCCAACAGATTCCAAAACCCTCACTCCGGGTGGCAGTCTGTTCCACTCTATTGGTCCCGCCATCCGGAAAGCGTGATCCCCCAAATTAGTGCGTATTTGATGGCGAGGCTGCGTCAACTACTCTCCGCTGACCTAAGTGTCCGCCCCCTCACACTCACCTCAACGGGGGAAAACATCTCTGCCAGATATAAGGCACTCTCCCACCACCTCCCACCCAGTTCATACAACTCATGCGGAGTTGCTTCACTCGGTGAACAACATTACAATTTTTTTTCAAGTGGCTGAGGGCCTTCCCGATGAAGTTAATCAGCTAGTGTAACTCTATCCGTGTCAAAGAAAAGAAAGTCCTCCAGATCAGAGGCTATTGCATGACTTTAAGGAACCCCCCCTCCCCCGAATTTCGATGTTACTGAAGCTAATGTGCCTGACGGGAAAGCCTCCCTGACGGGTATTTCGCGAGGAGCCATCTGCGCTCAGCATTTAAGGCTTTAAATACCATCAAACACACACGGTAGACCATCCTCTCAGGAAAACGAAGCCAATATAGTCAGCCAAAGCCAAAATCAGCTCGATAGGGCTCAATCGCTACAGAACGCCACAGCTAGACTTATATATGGGGCTGCAAAGTCCTGCTACATCACTCCTCACCTTCAAGCTCTGCATTGGTTGAAAATTCCGGAGGATCACCTTTAAAGCACTGCGTGGGAGTGCTCCGGGGTACCTGATGGAGCTGGTGTCTCCAGCAACTACAACCTAGCGCAGACAAGCACTGAGGTCAGCTGCCTGGACATCTCTGCAAGAAGGCCCCGCACTGTTTTTGGAGACAGGGCATTCAAGGTGACCACTCCAATGACTTGGAATGCTATTCCCGCCTCACTGAGGGAACTGGATTTGAAGAGACTGTTTAACCCCTCGAGCGCCGGAACGCGATTTTTTTCATTTTTCTTTAGTTTTTAAACAGCAATAAGATCGAAAATCGCATGAAGTACTGCTATTGGGTAGAACCATCCACCAATAAAGTCAAAGCATTCATTTTTGTTTGTAGGTATTTAAAATATAATGTTTAAGTTGACCTTGAAAAGGGACTCATGAAAAAGCCGAATTCCACAATTTGTTGACATAGAATACTACACGCTCAAAACAAATCTTTGTGTAAATAAAAAGGGTCATTAACTGTCTATTTTTTGCGATGTACTGGGATTTCGTGCCTACGCATACTAATGAGGTATATCTAGTTTTAGAATCTCGATCTTTTTTCCGTAATCTAAATTATGATGGAGTATAATAATTATTTCACAAAAGTTGTTGTTAGGCACTGAAAAAAAATGATTTCATTGTTTGTTGATATAAAAAAACCCACAGGAGATATGTTTTGTATCTTTGGAGATATTTAATATAAAACACCACGAGTTGGGTGTCTGAATTAGGCAGAAAATCGCTGGCGCTCGAGGGGTTAAAAGAAGTTTCGAGGCTCACCTCTTCATTCAATCATATGGACAAGCGCCTTTGCACTGACACACTGTCATAAAAGGCGCTATATCATTGTTATATTAATAATAATAATAATAATGGTGGTATGAGAGAATTGGGTCATCCCGGAGATCAGCCTGTAGGAATGTTAATTTCAAATGTTTGTTGCTGATGGTTTACCTTGTCTGAATCAACAACGGTGTGCAGGCGATGCGCAATGGTGAGCACGGTGCAGTCAGCAAACTTATTCCTGATGGTGGTTTGGATGAGAGCGTCAGTCCTGGAAGCAACACAGACAAAATATTCATCTCCACATTGACTTCTCAACTGCCAAAGCGCTGATCAGTGCTCCATGTATGTACTTATTGCGATTTTTTTCATTTTTCTTTAGTATTCACACAGAAACAAGATCGAAAATATTGTTTAAAATTCCTTATAGGATATAACTAATAATAATAATAATAATACTTGTATTACATTATAACTTTATGGTATCAACTGTCATGTTATATTGTTTCAATAAATAAATAAATAGAGGGCTCTTGAGGTGTGATACACACAAAAACAGCGCTCACCAAATAAATCATCCTAATATTATTATTTATTATTACTACTGTATATTTATTATTACTTTTTTTATTATTACTGTAGGGGGGTCGCGGAGCCTCTGTAGGGGAAATAAAAAGTCGATAAGAGTTAAAATTATTATATTAAATTAAATATATTAAAAAAAGGGTTGGGGGGTCGCGAAATATTTTTTGATGCTAGGGGGGTCGTGTCATGAAAAAGGTTGAAAAACACTGGTCTAAAACAAAAAAATTTGTTCCATGCGAAATATGTTTTTTTTTAAGATTATTCCAATAAAATTACATACATATGAATTGTAATTATTTATTATTTTATGACAAATAATTCATTATTTTTTACTAGAAAGCTGTCCAGAGACATTTGATTTAGCCGACTCTTTAAAATTTGGTGAAAATGTGGCCAGGCGTTATCATTGATTGTACGATGAAACAGTCTCCCATGCTTTCAGCATTTCTCTGACTGCGCCAGAAGATAGTCGCTCTTCTACTTCATGCGGCACTCACAAACCGAAATGTCACTTGTTATGCAAATTCCTCGTTATACGTGTCTGCTTGTGGGAATGCATTTAATATGAATCTCAAATGATATATATCAGAGGTGCCCATACGGTCCATTGTGATCAACTGGTCGATCGCGGGAGGTTTTAAGGTCGATCGCCGAGGATAGCTAAAATTTCAGTGATCGACCTTAAAACTGATTTGACATTTTGCACTCAATGTAATTTTACCTATGCTATTTTTTTTTCTTAATAAATATTTATACATTATGCTTGAGTTATATTTGTTGGGCTAAACAGTTAAAATGTCGATCTCCTATTCATAAATTTTTGCTAGGTCGATCTCCTCAAGAAAAAGTATGGGCTCTTCTGATATATATCTTAGCAACTTAGATTTAGATTAGGGAGTTCCAGAATAAACAGATTTTAGATTTAATGTGAGGAGAAGAAGAAAGAAGCTGCACTGACTGTGGATCCACGTTGGCAGTGGCCTCGTCCAGCACGAGGAGCCTGTTCCTCCTGATGAGAGCGCGGGCCAGGCACACCAGCTGCCTCTGGCCCACGGAGAAGTTGGTGCCGCCCTCAGACATCTTGGAGTTCAGCCCGCCGGCCAAATCCGTGACGGCTTCCTTCAGCTCCACCTATAAAATATGTCACATCTTTATCAATGTTGTAAAAATAATAATTTCTCGTATAACCGCCCTGTGCATATGAACGTACGCGATACGCAAACTTTGAGTGTACCATTCTGCTACATCCCATATCGCGTACGCGCTTGAGAAAAAATAATATATTTGAAAACTACAAACCACCTGGCGTCCACCTGAGTTACAAAGTCACGTCATTACAAGTCTAGACAAGTTAGTTCCTCTAGGGCAGATTCAGTTGTTTGTTTGACGTTTTGTGATTTTTCATAGACTCTTCAAAATCGCTCTGTATGGTATGGAGGGATGGACTCTCACGCAGGCACTGGAGAGACGAATTGAAGCATTTGAGATGTGTCTCTACCGAAAAATGCTTCGGATCTCTTGGCGTGATCGAGTCACCAATGAAGAAGTCCTTCAACGAATGCGCACTACAAAGGAGCTCCTGCCTACCACTAAGCAGAGAAAGCTTATGTACTTCGGTCACATTATGAGAAATGAGAAGTACCGTCTCCTTCATCTTATCATTCAGGGTAAGATTGAGGGGAGAAGATCTCCGGGACGCCGAAGGACATCGTGGCTGAAAAACCTGCGACAGTGGTTCTGCAGAAGCACCAAGTCCATGTTTAAAGCCGCAGCATTTAAAGTCAAAATAGCCATGATGATCGCCGATCTTCGATAGAAGTGGCACAAAAAGAAGAAGAAGAACTCTTCAAAAGTCAGGGGTGCGTACATTGTGGTTTTGATTATTGATTGTTTATTGCCTATTTCTCGGAAAGCAACCTGAAGGTAGGGGGGTTAATCAATTTGGTAACAATGATACTTTCTCATATAAATAACGACTGCTTGGTTTAGTGAATTGGTAAATTTTACAGATTTCAATATCATCATTACCAATCCGTAGTTCAGTGATAACACTTCAGACTCGTAAATGGAAGGTTGTGGGTTGGAATCCCGGCGGAGAACAAAAAATAAACCATGTATTTTTTCAAATATACTCTTCGCGGGGTTTAAAAATTCATAAACCTTTACCAAAGATCGGTCATAAAAAGGTCCATTCTACCTTCAACTTTACAACAACTGGGTCTTGTTTGAGAATTGTCGCTTTCTATAGCGACGCCCCAGTTCGCAGAGGGCTCTTGAGGTGTGATTCACATACAAGCAGCGCTCACCAAATAAATATCATCCTAATATTATTAATTATTATTATGAACTACACGTGTTTGTTTGTGGGCATACATCTGAGAGCTTTGAATGGATATATCCTTGCAACTTAGATTATAGATTAAAGCTCCACACCTTAGGATGGGGCTTGGCTGAATCCAGAATTCTCCTGCACTCTCACCTCTCCATCACCTTTCAAGGATATCTGCCGAAAATGCCTCCATGGCGTTTTCTGTGTTTCCTACATTTTTTTTTTTTAAGAAATCCTGTGCGGGATACTCCCTAGATTCTAGAGACTCTAGGGGTCTATGACACTAGTTGTAATGCCGCAGAGGTGTAAGTTACTGTACCCACAAGACCTAGTTACTGTAACACTGGATGGACCTTTGGTGACCGGTCATTGGTAAAGGTTTATGAATTTTTCAACCCAGCGAAGAGCAAATTTGAAAACATAAATGGTATATTTTTTGAGCTCCGCCGGGATTCGAACCCACAACCTTCCCATTCAGAGTCCCAAGTGTTACCACTGATCTATGGACCGGTTGTCTCAATAATAGAAAGCATCTTCACCTCTTCAAGCGCCTTCCACAGCACTTCATCGCTGTACTCATCGAAGGGGTCCAGGTTCTTCCTCATGGTCCCGGAGAACAGCACGGGCTCCTGAGGGATGATGGAGATCTTGCTGCGCAGCTCGTGGAGACCAATGGCGCCCGTGTCAATGTCATCCACCACAATCTTACCCTCCAGGTACGCCAGCCTAGGGACAAATGGAAAATATTAAGTTGGGTAAAAAGTCTTTTCGCATCTGGTATGTATATACTTATGACCAGTCCGTAGTCCAGTGGCAACACTTCGGACTCGTAAATGGAAGGCAGTGGGTTCGAATCCCGGTGGAGCACAATATCCCGTTTATATTTTCAAATTTACTCTTTGCTGGGTTGAAAAATTCATAAACCTTTACCAACGACCGGTCATCAAAAGGTCCATCCAGCCTTATAGCAACTGGGTCTTGCTTGAGAATTGGCGCTTTCTACAGCGACGACCAAGCTCGCAGAGGGCTCTTGAGGTGTGATATAAACAAAAACAGCACTCACCGAATAAATCAGCCTAATATAACATGGTAAACATAAGAGAACAATACACAGATACATTATTCTACGCATCCATATATATATATATAAGGATAATTTATTTTAATGTACACATAATTAAAGAGCGCCGTTTTTGTGTGTGTCACACCTCAAGGGCCCTCTCAAATCACGGATAAGATTTCTTGTAAAGATGTGTCTTTAGTGCTCCTTTAAAGACACCAACAGTCTTTGCCTTCCTCACATTAGGTGGCAGTCTGTTCCACTCCATTGGTCCCGCAAACCGGAAAGCATCCATATGTCGTTCTAGTATACAAACGGACTCTGATAGTAAGCATGGCTCGGAAGGCGGGGATTGTGAAAAGATCATGACTTCTTGCTCTGCTATATGCATAGGGTGGTTAAAATTCCTCTCTTCATACCTGAACAGCGCACTGATGATGGAACTCTTTCCCGCGCCGGTTCTGCCCACAATGCCCAGCTTGTCCGCGGGCTCCAGGTGGAACTCCAGTCCTCGCAAGGCGGGCTCTCCGTCTGGGGAATACCTAAGCCACACGTCCCTCAGGGCCAGGGCGCCGCGGGCCGGCCAGCTGGCTGGGGGCGCCTTGTCGGGGGCGCTCTGCAGCGGGGGCTCCTTCTCTATGTCGTTGTATTCCACAACCCTGGAAAAATTATCATGGAACTTGAGAATATGATAAAATTTTGATATGATGATGTCAGTTCTATGGCCGAGGGGGCCAAGTGGGCAGATCATAACGTCTTTGGCATAGAGCAACGTTGGTTCGATCCCCGCCTTGTTCATTTGACTATAACTTGGTTTAACAGACGTTATTGGGTAAAAACAAACACAACTAAGCTACACATATAGTGTAACTTCTTTCCGTGTTATCCCCGAAGGGGTCACGTGTGGCGAGTTGAACCTATTTATTTCCACAGGTAAAAGGGCCGGCCTTACGCCAACCACTTTACTTGAAGTGGGGGTTTCCCAGCTCCAGAGAGGGCTGGTACTCATTTCTTGTGAGGGCTGAGTAAATGGGTAATCATTTCTGACACCCTCAATGGGATTCGAACCCGAGCTCACGGCATGGAATGCAAGCTACCACTTGAGCTATTGAACGAACAACACTAGTAACAAATACCATTGGCATAGTGACTTCATGGGTTTCTATGGTGATATGTACATAGATTGAAGACGGAATAGAGACACGTTGCTTACATAGAAAATGTCAGAAAACATTTTGCATGTCGTGAGCGAGACAGCACTATCAACAACAATGGCGACAAATACCTCCATGGGTCAAGCAGAGTAGGATGTGTTACCTTTCTACACTGGTCATCTGGTTCTCCAGCTCCGTGCTCTGTCTCATGCCCCACTGGAACATTCCGGTGAGCCCCATCGCCTGAGTTATAGCCAGACCCACATTTCCTCCCATGTTATCTGAAACAAATAAATTAATTTGGCTTGTGACATTTCAAAACCCTACTATAATAATAATAGTGATACGACGAGTTACAGTATATCAATAAGTTTCTTACCATTGTCCATAACGAGGAAGCTCATGGTGACGAGCGCTATATACACCACGCACACGATGTCCAGCCAGTAGCCAAACGTCCTGGAGGTGGCGATGAAGATGTACCAGGCGGAGCTGTGCAGGTCCTGATGGGAGTCAAACTCCCTCTCCAGCGCGGCCTGGGCGGAGAAGGCGCGGATAGTGGTCATGCCCTGCAGGGAGGCACTCAGGTGGGAGAACACAGGCGAGCGGGCTGGAACAGTCAAGGGTTCTCATTCATAACCTGCGATGTTTGAACAGCTGCACAATAGTGGAGTTGAATGGTTTTCCTTGTCTTACAGCCCTGCAGATCTGAAAGTTTGGCGTCTCAAATCTATCTCAACGGGTGAGAACATGTCAGACAAGTATGAAGGAGCCGTACCATTGACAGCTTTGTAAACCATCAGACAAACACGGTAGACCACCCTCTCCGGAAAACGAAGCCAATGCAGTTTTTTCAACAGTGGAGTTATATGATTAAATTTGGACATCCCGAATATGAGTCTTGCTGCAGAGTTCAGCACAGATTGAAGCCGGCTGAACTGTTTTTTCGGCTGACCTATATACAGCGTATATATAACTTGATTGCTCGGTTGACGCTGCGCGAGGTGGTCAGGAAGTAGAGTTAATGCAATGCTTCACCCTGGGAGTAGAGAGTATGGGATGGTGTACGGCGTGCTCATGACTTACTTACTCCCTCCATGCTGCGCCAGGTGGTCAGGTAGTAGAGTTAATGCAATGCTTCACCCTGGGAGTAGAGAGTATGTTACTCCCTCCTTGCTGCGCGAGGTGGTCAGGAAGAAGAGTTAATGCAATGCTTCACCCTGGGAGTAGAGAGTATGGGATGGTGTACGGCGTGCTCATGACTTACTTACTCCCTCCATGCTGCGCCAGGTGGTCAGGAAGTAGAGTTAATGCAATGCTTCACCCTGGGAGTAGAGAGTATGTTACTCCCTCCATGCTGCGCGAGGTGGTCAAGTAGTAGAGTTAATGCAATGCTTCACCCTGGGAGTAGAGAGTATGTTACTCCCTCCTTGCTGCGCGAGGTGGTCAGGAAGAAGAGTTAATGCAATGCTTCACCCTGGGAGTAGAGAGTATGGGATGGTGTACGGCGTGCTCATGACTTACTTACTCCCTCCATGCTGCGCCAGGTGGTCAGGAAGTAGAGTTAATGCAATGCTTCACCCTGGGAGTAGAGAGTATGTTACTCCCTCCATGCTGCGCGAGGTGGTCAAGTAGTAGAGTTAATGCAATGCTTCACCCTGGGAGTAGAGAGTATGTTACTCCCTCCTTGCTGCGCGAGGTGGTCAGGAAGAAGAGTTAATGCAATGCTTCACCCTGGGAGTAGAGAGTATGGGATGGTGTACGGCGTGCTCATGACTTACTTACTCCCTCCATGCTGCGCCAGGTGGTCAGGAAGTAGAGTTAATGCAATGCTTCACCCTGGGAGTAGAGAGTATGGGATGGTGTACGGTCATGACTTACTTACTCCCTCCATGCTGCGCGAGGTGGTCAGGAAGTAGAGTTAATGCAATGCTTCACCCTGGGAGTAGAGAGTGTGTTACTCCCTACATGCTGCGCGAGGTGGTCAAGTAGTAGAGTTAATGCAATGCTTCACCCTGGGAGTAGAGAGTATGTTACTCCCTCCTTGCTGCGCGAGGTGGTCAGGAAGAAGAGTTAATGCAATGCTTCACCCTGGGAGTAGAGTATGGGATGGTGTACGGCGTGCTCATGACTTACTTACTCCCTCCATGCTGCGCCAGGTGGTCAGGAAGTAGAGTTAATGCAATGCTTCACCCTGGGAGTAGAGAGTATGTTACTCCCTCCTTGCTGCGCGAGGTGGTCAGGAAGTAGAGTTAATGCAATGCTTCACCCTGGGAGTAGAGAGTATGGGATGGTGTACGGCCATGACTTACTGACGCGAGGTGGTCAGGAAGAAGAGTTAATGCAATGCTTCACCCTGGGAGTAGAGAGTGTGGGATGGTGTACGGTCATGACTTACTTACTCCCTCCATGCTGCGCGAGGTGGTCAGGAAGTAGAGTTAATGCAATGCTTCACCCTGGGAGTAGAGAGTATGGGATGGTGTACGGTCATGACTTACTTACTCCCTCCATGCTGCGCGAGGTGGTCAGGAAGTAGAGTTAATGCAATGCTTCACCCTGGGAGTAGAGAGTATGTTACTCCCTCCTTGCTGCGCGAGGTGGTCAGGAAGAAGAGTTAATGCAATGCTTCACCCTGGGAGTAGAGAGTATGGGATGGTGTACGGCGTGCTCATGACTTACTTACTCCCTCCATGCTGCGCCAGGTGGTCAGGAAGTAGAGTTAATGCAATGCTTCACCCTGGGAGTAGAGAGTATGTTACTCCCTCCTTGCTGCGCGAGGTGGTCAGGAAGTAGAGTTAATGCAATGCTTCACCCTGGGAGTAGAGAGTGTGGGATGGTGTACGGTCATGACTTACTTACTCCCTCCATGCTGCGCGAGGTGGTCAGGAAGTAGAGTTAATGCAATGCTTCACCCTGGGAGTAGAGAGTATGTTACTCCCTCCTTGCTGCGCGAGGTGGTCAGGAAGAAGAGTTAATGCAATGCTTCACCCTGGGAGTAGAGAGTATGGGATGGTGTACGGCGTGCTCATGACTTACTTACTCCCTCCATGCTGCGCCAGGTGGTCAGGAAGTAGAGTTAATGCAATGCTTCACCCTGGGAGTAGAGAGTATGGGATGGTGTACGGCCATGACTTACTGACGCGAGGTGGTCAGGAAGAAGAGTTAATGCAATGCTTCACCCTGGGAGTAGAGAGTATGGGATGGTGTACGGTCATGACTTACTTACTCCCTCCATGCTGCGCGAGGTGGTCAGGAAGTAGAGTTAATGCAATGCTTCACCCTGGGAGTAGAGAGTATGTTACTCCCTACATGCTGCGCGAGGTGGTCAAGTAGTAGAGTTAATGCAATGCTTCACCCTGGGAGTAGAGAGTATGTTACTCCCTACATGCTGCGCGAGGTGGTCAAGTAGTAGAGTTAATGCAATGCTTCACCCTGGGAGTAGAGAGTATGTTACTCCCTACATGCTGCGCGAGGTGGTCAAGTAGTAGAGTTAATGCAATGCTTCACCCTGGGAGTAGAGAGTATGTTACTCCCTACATGCTGCGCGAGGTGGTCAAGTAGTAGAGTTAATGCAATGCTTCACCCTGGGAGTAGAGAGTATGGGATGGTGTACGGCGTGCTCATGACTTACTTACTCCCTCCATGCTGCGCCAGGTGGTCAGAAAGTAGAGTAAATGCAATGCTTCACACTGGGAGTAGAGAGTATGGGATGGTGTACGGCCATGACTTACTGACGCGAGGTGGTCAGGAAGAAGAGTTAATGCAATGCTTCACCCTGGGAGTAGAGAGTATGTTACTCCCTACATGCTGCGCGAGGTGGTCAAGTAGTAGAGTTAATGCAATGCTTCACCCTGGGAGTAGAGAGTATGTTACTCCCTACATGCTGCGCGAGGTGGTCAAGTAGTAGAGTTAATGCAATGCTTCACCCTGGGAGTAGAGAGTATGGGATGGTGTACGGCGTGCTCATGACTTACTTACTCCCTCGAGGCGCTTGACGCTGCGCGAGGTGGTCAGGTAGTAGATGCGCAGCAGGTAGAAGACCAGCCCCACGCCCAGCGTGGGCAGCAGCAGCCAGTAGTTCACTATCGCCACCACCACCACAATGCCAATCAGGGATAGACCAATCTGGGAACATAAATTATTACATGTCAATAAGATCAGAGGCTGAATGGCAATATGACACCGTGTTATTTTTTTTTTTAAGGAATCCTGTGCAGGAGGCTCCCCAATTCTTGTGAGTCTTGGGGGTCTATGTCACCCTGGAAGGGTGCCGCAGAGGTGTTGCTTGAGTTCTTGGTTCTGTCGTGAGGCGCTGCAAGGAAGTGGTGATTGATGTTGGTTTTTAATAAAACCGGATTAAATTGGGAAGGGAACACAGATACTGGTAGACCATTCCATAAACGGGCAGTTTGGCAAAGGAATGAGTCATGAAAATGCCAAGTTCTCATAGTTTTGAGATCGACTGCAAAGGGATGAATGAGAGTCGTACTACGAGTTTCCCTTTCTGAAATGCGAGGGGGAGGGATTAATGAATGGAGCTCATTAGAACAAGCTCCGTGGTAATATCGATAAAAAAGACTGAGCATTCCAACTTTTCTTCTGTGCTGGAGCGGCTGCAGATCGGATGTCAGAGAAGGATCATTGATCAACCTCACTGCCCTCCTTTGCACAGAATCAAGTTGGTCACTCAACTTCTTGGACATACCACACCAGAGATGGCTGCCATACTCGATAATGGGGCGGATTTGGGATTTATACAGTCAATAACTGGGCTGAAGTAAAAAACCTACGGGCTCTGTATAATATGCCGAGTCGCCGGAAAGCAGAAGTTGTGCGAGACTCAATAGCATCATGGTATTTTAACTCTGATGACAGAGAATGCTATTCTATACATTTCCGGATGGTTCTGGAATGTATCAGCGCATTCAGCATGATTCTCACACACTTCACTGTCTTTTTTTCCACTTCTTCAATGTTGTTAATTATTTTTGATAACCTTAATGTTATAAAATAACATAACATTAAAACCTAATCTATAATCTATGTTGCAAAGATATATTACATTTGAGATTCATATAAAATACATTTCCACAAGCAGACACGTATAAGTTTGCGCTTAAACATACCGCATGTGGACTTACAATATAAAAACCCAATCTCAAAAGAACTTAAGCCCTGCAACTCTTGCCGACCTTCCCTGAAACAGAAGTGACATTGGGCACAGTGAACCATTTTCTACAGTGTGGGTAGTCAGCCGCATACCAACCTATAAGTCAAGAAGATGTCCTTGGAGAAGCGGTTCAGGATCCTGCCCGAGGGGTTGGTGTGGAAGAAGCGCATGGTGGCTCACCTGTAGGACATCTATAGCGGCTGAGGGCAGCATCTCGTCTATGGAGCCCATGTCCTTGGAGAAGCGGTTGAGGATCCTGCCCGAGGGGTTGGTGTGGAAGAAGCGCATGGTGGCGCGCGTGATGCTGTGGAACATGTCGTTGTGGAGGCTCGTGGACGCGCGCATGGCCAGCCAGTAGAACATCACCGAGCGCATCATGGTGATGAAGATCAGCAGCAGAATAATACCTGCAAGAATATTAATGTTTTAGGGTTTTTGTATTCACATTGTGAAGGTAAACTTTTAATTAATCCACCTGCCTTCAGGTTACTTTCCAAGAAATAGGCAAAAAATAATCAGGAATCGAAACCACAATGTACGTACCCCTGATTTTGAAGAGTACCTATGTATGAAAAATTACAGAACTACAACAAAAAACCGAGCGCTTAGCCTGTCCTTGAGGAACTAACTTGTCTAGACTTGTAATGCCGTGACTTTGGAACTCAGGCAGACGCCAGGCGGTTTGTAGTTTTCAAATATATTATTTTTTCCCAAGCGCGTACGCGATACGGGATGTAGTAGAATGGTACACTCAAAGTTTGTGTATCACCTATGTTTATACGCATAGGGCAGTTAAATAAAATAAAAAACTATTTTTTCCTTCATTAAAGGCGACAAAAAAGACTGCCGTAACTTCAGACCGATCAGCCTTCTTAGTGTGCCAGGTAAAGTGCTATGCAAGATTCTTATCCATAGGGTAAGATTATCCACCCAGGAGAAGGTCTCAGATATACAATCTGGCTTTATGCCAGAAAGAGGTTGCGTAGAACAGATATTCGCGCTTCGACAGATAGTCGAAAAACAGCTGGCCGTAAATAAAAAGGTCTACGCGGTGTAAAGATCTGACTCCATCTATATTCGTTTATACATCCGAAATTTTATACAAAGTATTATATATCTCTATGACACTTAAAGACTTGAGAAAAAAAGGTACCCTTATAAAAAAACCTTGAGCTGTCCTTTGACGCATTGCTGGGCTGTATTCAGTTTCGATCTGTTTCCTGGAGGTGACGCGTCTCTTCTAGATAAAATCTGAAAATTGCTGTTTAATATTTGATTTGTGGGTGTTTGTGTGAGGATGGAGCTGAAAATGGACCTGAGATGCTGCCGGGAGAAAATAATTAGGCTGATTGCATTAAAAATAACTAATGTCGCGACATTAATACAAACTTAAAACCAGTGGCGTGTTCCTGTCCGTGAGTAAAGCGGTTTGCACAATTATTTTTCTACCATTCGAATTTCGATTGGTTAAGGCATTATTTATGGGGATGTGGAAAGGTCTTTCGTAATCTGTACTTCGGGTCTTCCACCCATATCGGGAATTCCCGATATTGAGGTGCACCAGGAACAGTTTATGGAGTAGATATTTCCACAAATATTGTTTTGCCAGGTTTTCTTTATTTTGGCATCTGTCTCGGGTCTACTTGGCCGGACTTGCTGAACATCAGACGGTGCCATGGTATTGCGAATTTTGGTAGAATGATGGGGTAAATTAGAGGCTGTCTTCTCTAACAAAAGCAGCTTGGAATAGAGTATGGAGTAGGCGCGCGTTAAGTTTTGGTAACGGGAATGCTGAAATATCCGACCCAGTGGGGTAACACTTAGTCGAAGCTGGTGACAAGACTTCCTTTCCTTTTGCCAGGAATTAGCGTGCTAAAGTCCTGTGACGATTCTTTGGTAGAAGAGAGAGAGCGTCAAGCTTGTAAACCGATCGGTTAATCTCACTTCGGGGTCGCAAGTCCCCGACTTCTCCATTGGAGCTAGCAGGCAGATTTTCTACTTAGAGGTGGGATTTTAATTAAAATAATTATGGGGTGGGTGGAGGTAGATTTTTCATATTATTATAAATATTTTATACGTAATATATTTAGACGCAATGTAATTTATTCATATTGTTATTATAATGTTATTTTGTAAATTTATGTAATCTGTCAAATAAAAAGACTAACAAAAATTAACACATCAAGTAACTTTTCGCGATCTACGTCCCCCCTTTTTCCTTGTTCCCTATTTTGTATACGCCCTTGAATACGTTGACTGCCGTGTTTTTTTCTATACGCCGTGACCTTGCCAGGGCGGGTTCTAGTAAATTTCACAGAAAACAAAATCCCATTAAAAATGAAAGTCACTTGTTTTAAAATCGGATTTAATATCATGTAGTCATTTTACAATACACGTAACGTAAATCTCGTAAGCTTTTAATTATAATTTTGAATTTACAATTTAGTTAGAAAATGCGTATGTTCCACACCAAACGATAACGAATTTGGGTTTGCCACTAAAGTAGATTTTGAAACGGTAAAACAAAAAATTTACACAACGTTCCGTTTCATTATCTTCCACACGACGAGGAGTCCTAACCTTAGCTAGACGATCACACAATTGGCCAAAACTACGATCCTCAGAGGAGGCAACGAGGGAACTTTCTGCACCCACAAGATCTCTGATCTTTCCTCATCAACCAGGAGTTCATCATTCACCAGGAATCTTCAACAATCTCTCTGAGAGGGAAGATCTCACCAATTGGAATCATCTGGAGGACCTTGGATGCAGGAGCACGGCTTTTGGCTCGCCTGTACCATAATACCTTTTCCAGAATACCTTGTCCGGTCTTCTCCCTATTTTTATTTCACCAGGGGGGGGAACATTACAGCGGCTTTCGAAGATCTTGAGAAAGCTTTCGACTCGGTGGATAGAAGTATGATGTGGTGTGTGCTAGAGAAGTATGGTGTAAACAAAGCACTTTTAAATGCGATACGCGCCATCTATGTAAATAGCAGGGCGTGTGTCAGGGTGGATGGAGAATACAGCGAGTATTTTAATGTGTACAAGGGTGTGAGACAGGGTTGCATAATGAGCCCATGGTTATTCAATATAATCATGGATCATTGTGTTAAACAAGCGAATCTGGAAGGACATGGCATACAAATTGGAGAGAGAAAAGTCGGAGTTCTGCTTTATGCTGATGACGCAGTATTAAGAGGGCGCCTTCCAAATATGCCTTTGAGTTTTGACCTCTAATTGCTTCGGTTCCCGCGCGCTACGGCGCGCGCATCGACTCTACCGCTCCGTGCACGCGCGATCACTCAAACTCAGATAAATCATAACATAAATGGAAGTGTTCATTTTTGATAATCATTATGGCTTATATTTTGCATTTTTATATACCTCATACATTTGAGGAATATGGATGTAGAATATAAGGTTAAAGGTGTACATACTGCGTGTGATGCCTGCATACATTTTTTTACAGAGATAAATTTCATTTTTGTAAACTGTTACATACCTATTGTAAAAATTAAAGTTGGATTATACCGGTGGCATTTCAGTTCGGGCCATTGAGATGTGAATTACATGCAAACAGTAAACTCAACGTGATAAAATATATACTGTACGGCTGTATAACCAAATAATATTTCCATTTTTATTTATAATAAATTTACAGAATGATTTATTCGGTAAGCATTGTTTTTGTTTCTATCATAGCTCAAGTGTTCTATCAGTAGACAGGCCGTTCAATTTATTAGAATATAGGGCAATATCTAAATAAGAATCTAAGTTGCATAGATATAGTACATTTAGGAACTTATATAACATGCATTTGTACAAGTAGACACGTATAAGTTCGTGCTTACACATGCCGCAAATGGACCTACCTAGTAGTTAACAAAAGCACCAAATCCTTATTTAGACCTGTAGCATACATAGTAAAAATATCCATGATCATCGCCGATATTTGTTAAAAATGGTACCTACTGAAAGAAGAAGAAGAATTCCTTGTTACGTTTTGCAAAAGTTTTATTATCGAAACAACGCATGCGAGAACGAATTTACTCTTTTCTATTATATTTTTCTTCTCTTCAGAGAAGTACCTTTTAAGTAAAAAAAAACATACGTGTAAACTAAACAACAACGTTTAAAAAAACAAGGAAACTGGAACGCTAACTAGGAACGCTATTTAAGTTTTCATACATTTGCGGGTAAAGGTACGTCAAAAGTATATATTAGAAAAGTAAATACTTGGCGCAAGTGGCAAATCTATTCGAATCGAATATGTTTGTCTCTTTTCAACTCGAAGCGCTACCCGGCGCAAAATGTCAAGCGGTGCCGTGCGATATAAACGGCAAACATGTTTGCCTAACCAAATTACATTTTTCGGAAAGTAAAGGATCCAAATCAATGAAAATTTTAACACTATTATTCATACACATCAGACTTTTTTACTGCCATTATAATAAAGAGTTGCAATCGCTTGACAGCACGATTCTGAAAAGTTTGCTCGATAAAAAAAACACGAAAAACTCTAATTTTTCACTTTTTACTTGATTTTTTTCTTGTTTTCTGACATTTTAAAGCATAACATTACTTTTTTTCACGGGACACACGAAGAGCTAAATGCAATAGGTAAAATAAATGTGATAATAAAGACTTCGACAAAACAAAACATCTCAAGTTTGGAATAAAAAAGGGTGAATGCTTTAGTAATGTGGCATTCCACAATTTTTAAATAAAAAAACCCTGAATGTATTTTCAATTGTTTTGTCTTAATATCTGCACAAATGGTTTTTTATATTTGTTATTAGTACTATCTTTCAGACGGGCAAATACAATGTAAGGCGTTAATCAAATTTCATCCAAATTTGAATCTTAGTTGCAAAGATATTTTACATTTGAAAACTCCTATAACATGCATTTCCACAAGCAGACATGTATAAGGACAACATAAAAACCCAATCTCAAAATAACATAAGCTCTAATCAAATTTCATCCAAATTTGAATCTTAGTTGCAAAGATATTTTACATTTGAAAACTCCTATAACATGCATTTCCACAAGCAGACATGTATAAGGACAACATAAAAACCCAATCTCAAAATAACATAAGCTCTGCAACTCTTTCCGACCTTCCCTAGAACAGGGGTGACATTCGTAAAGTGAACTATTATTTACAGTATGGGTGGTCAGCCTCATACCAACCTTTTATACAAATTAAAATATTTTTGAGAATAAAGCCTACGTTGCACGGTATGCTACGAGCCGTACCTGATTGTCATAATATTATACTCGTATCATTGAACTGACTGCTTGACATCAGCAATAATAATAATTCCGTTGTCCGTAGCGTAGGGCTTGCGTGAATTATAATATGTATCTCACTGGAGCAGCCTCGACCTCGAGTATATAATAATTATAAACTCCCTTCGATTGCGTAAATCGAAAATGAATGAAATATACGACGGCACGTCTTGATTTTGTTTTATTTTTTTTTTCGATTTAGACAATCGAGATAAGTTTACACAAGTTACACTCGGGGTACTGCTGCCATGATCTATGGTAACTGAAGCTTCAAGAGTTGGGAAGTTTTGACCGTGATCTGCGTGATACACACAAAAACAGCGCTCACCAAATAAATCATCCTATTATTATATCTGCTATGAGCATTTTCAGCGCCATTATGTAAATACATTTTTGTATTTTAAAAAAGTAATCACGTTCATTTATGCATCCGTGTATAGTTCAATAATGCAAAAAAAAATATGGGAATGATCAAGCAACATTGGGCGCGGACAGTACTTGGATGGGTGACCGCTCACGTACACCGCGCGTCGTTGGCATCTTGGACCGGTCCGTAGTCCGTAGTGGAAACACTTCGAACTCGTAAATGGAAGGTTGTGGATTCGGATCTCGGCGGAGCACAAAAATATACCATTTATATTTCGAATGTGCTCTCGCTGAGTTGAAAAATTCATAAACCTTTACCAAAGACCGGTCACTGAAAGGTCCATCCAACCTTACAACAACTGGGTCTTGCTTGAGAATTGGCGCTTTCTACAGCGACGACCAAGCTCGCAGAGGGCTCTTGAGGTGTGATACACACAAAAACAGCGCTCACCAAATAAATCATCCTAATATTATTATATTATATTATTATTATCATATGGAAGTAGAAAAATTTACCTTTTTTTTTCTAAACAATCTTCGATTACTTTTTTTATTATAGTATTTTTGTTTTCGTACTCCCATATTTTCTAAAAAAAAAAAACGAAAGACATTTTTGATTAATTGACACACATTTATTTACAAATAATATTTTACGTGAAGAAAATATTTTTATATACTAATCGGGTTTTTTTATTTGAAGCCTGTATTCTTTTTTCTGCGCGCTAGAATTCATGCGGAGCGAACAGACGTCCTCTCGCCTTCACAGTTTGCTCCAGACTGGCGGGAACGCCGAGCAAACCACTGCGTTTTTCTGTCAAATTGTTTCCCTACAAAATTAGTATGGGATTTTTGAAGCTGTTTTGTTTATTTTATTTTGTACAATTTACATGCATTATTACGAAAAAAAAATGCGATCAATTTTGAGTTTGATTAATAAACTTACCATTTATACATATTTTTTGTATCCTTCCATTCAAAAAATTCAAGTTATTCATTGAACCCAGATAGCATTATTTCGTAATATTTCATTAGTTTGTGTTCATTTTGACAGAATTCAAATAACTTCTATCATTTTTGGAAACGGTCAATCTGTAGTTTATACATTTATTTATTGTATTCTGACAGTAAAAGATTTTAAAAAAAAAGTAAACATTATGGACATTTAAAACCCGGAACACCGTTTTGGACGTATTCGCTCTATGGGGTCTTAATTGCTGATTCAGCAGCGGAACTCCAGACAATGCTCTCTAGTTTGAACCATGCTCTGTGTGCAAACAAGTTGAAAATTAATGCATTTAAGACGAAAGTACTGATTTTTGACAGAAGGGATGAAACTGAAGAATGCACGTTCATGTTGAATGGTACGAAAGTTGAAATTGTGGATGAATTTAGATACTTGGGAAGTATTTTTGAAAAGAATGGAAAGATGACAAGAGAACTTGAGAATAGGGTGTGCAAGGGAAAGCAAGTGGTCGGTGCAATAGGAAGAATAGCAAAGAACAAGCGATTGACGATGGATCTGAGAATGGCGGTACACAATGGCATATTGTTACCGACTTTGATGTATGGAAGTGAAGCATGGACAGTGAATGATAGCAAAATGAGTAAAGTATGTACGGTGGAAATGAAGCATTTGAGAAGTATGACAAGAAAAACTTTGAGGGATAGAGTTAGGAATGAATGGGTAAAAAAAAAATGTTATCTGAAAGAGGATGTCAAAGTTAAAGTACAAAAGAATGTGATGAGATGGTTTGGGCATGTGGAAAGAATGAATGATGATAGACTGACAAAGCATGTATACAAAGAAAGTGTGAAAGGAAAAAGAGGGAAGGGACGACCGAGAAAAGTATGGAGTGATCAGATTGAGGAGATTGTGAAAGAATGGGATATACAAAGTGAGCGTAAAAGAAGAAAATGCATGAAAAAGGTGATGGATATAAAGGAATTGAAAGAGGTATGTCAGGATTGGAAAAAATGGAGGCAACTCTGCAGAGGCTCTGGCCACCCCTAGCGGAATGGCGAGAGAGTTACAGTTACAGTATTTGAGTTTTTAGCATCTCAAGCTCTTTTGGTGAATGTTATCTCATCATTATCAAACTATAATGGTAAAACTAAACAAGTGCTGATTCAATGATTTGAGAAATTGTGGATAAAACATTTTATAGGGTGTAACTTCTCATAGTAAGTGAACTAATAATAAGTAAGTGCTCATGAAACACTTTTAAAGTACAGCTGTAAAGTAAGCTGCAAAGATATGTTCACATTTAAGACGCAAATTAAATGCATGTCTACAACATTCTGCATGTGTGCATACAAATAAATAAAAAACTCGAACATGTACATAAACCTTGCAACTCCTGACACCTTTCCCTGAAACCGGGGGGGGGGGGGGGGTGGCATTGGCAAAAGTGAACCAATTTTTACAGCACGGGGGTCAGCCTCATACCAACCTTTCAGTCAAAGAGCCACTGAAGAAAAAATGGAGTGATCTCAAACACCTCCATTACACATTGTTGGATTTGTTTTCTTAATTATAATTATAACAAGGCATTTACCAGAATAGATATAGATGAAGTCGGCTCTCGTGAGGACAACGCCTCCCCACATGACGGAGAGGACCACATCAAGGTCGCTGGAGTCTGTGGAATTCAGGATCATCTCTTCAGCATTCACCCTGGAACATAGCCATGTTAAGAAATGATAAGAATAGAATAAAACCATATTTAGAGCTTTTTTTTAACCTTTTCCCTTCTGAATATTCTGGCTATATGAATACCCCCAGTACAGAATACTTTTCCAAGCGCATTTTTCAAAACATTGTTATGTTATTTTAAAATAACATAGAAAGAACAATCTCGAAGTGTACAGTGTGTTTTGTGGGTCGAATGGAGCCGAACGGTCACGGAAGCGGCCGTCGCTAATCAGTTCTCGGCAAGAGGTGAAGAGAGTCAGACGTCGGCGACCAAGCACCAAGCGGTGCAAGAGGGGGCATTACCACGGAGCTCCCTCCTCCCCATCTACTTGGATTTCCTGCCAGCAAGGCACCCGCCTTGTGGACCAGAGGCATAGGAAACATAGTGCATAGGAGCGCCCACCCAGGGGCTCCAACGTGTGGAGGCGTCCGCCTCGTGAGTCGCCGCTAGCCTTCCGTTCGGAACTCCAGTCAACAGAGTAGGGAGTGTTTTAGTGACGAGGTACAGGTCTGGCCATTCCCTTATTTCCCCTTTTTCCCCCATATTACTGAAGTAAATAAACCCTTATTTGTTCATGTTAAACTTATCTTTTAACCCATTCGCGGACACACGAAATGTGAAGTAGGCTAGAAAAAACACACTTATTTTATCATCTCAAATTGTTTTTTTTTATAAAAATTTTATCTATTTTTTTTTTTTTTTTTGACATCCAGGGACGAAACTGCTATTGCCGTGTTCTTTGGATTTCTGTAGGGACGCACGGATGCTACATGTATGCAAGTTCTATCAGAAATAGCCGTTTCGTCCCTAGTGATAACGTTTTATCACGACGGCTATTACCGTTTCGTCCAGTCCTAGACAAGCTCATAGAGCGGCTATAACCGTTTCGTCCGCGAACGGGTTAATATACAACCTTCCCAAAATACAAGTAAGCAACACAAGGAAAGAACCCCACGCCCTGAGAGTGATGCTGATGAGAGCTAGCCGGATGTAAGTATCCTGGAGATACCTTCCATTGTAAACATAACAACATTTATTGATTTTCTACCTTAATTGATTGACGACACTTCAAACTATGTGAACAGTCACATGTCTTACTTATTTAAGAACAAAAATCACAAAGGCTTAGCACATTTTTCCACATGCAGACTTTTGAATTCTTGAACACAGATGTCAGGGATAAGTTCAAAGTTGGATGCCGTCTATAATTGACAGCCGCACTGTATGCAAGTTTACACATGACGCCTATGCATGTCACCAGCAGTTGAAGGGTTAAAGAATCCTATTCTAGACGTTTTGCACATATCTGCGACAGGCGTTATCCTTAATAACAGTTAGGTCAACATAATCATAATCTTTGCGTTGAATAAGCTCATCATAAACATGGGTGAAACGTCCAGAAGCTCGAGCTCCAATAGACCACAGTAGCACTCCATTGTCAACAGCCGGCCGTGTAAGCCTTAAGCTGCTTCTATTCCATGAAATAAATGTTTCTCACCACACGTTCGTCCAGTAGTCGGACCCGGAGGCCAGCATCTGAGAGAACACGGCGAGGAACATGACTCCGAACAGTAAGAAGGAGGAGCCGGCTGCGTGCAGGTATGCAGCGTACACGCGCCCGCCCACCGAGCCCTTGCTGCGCTGCTCCTCCTCCTGGGCCTGGTCGGGGGCGGTGTCTTCCACCGAGTTAGCCTGGAAAGTCAAATGTGTTTGAATATTGTTGTCGGAGAGTGACCGATTCACTCTGTATTTTAAATCCACCTTTCTCAATATCACCGTAATCACAGTGTGAGCATTTTTAGGTTATGTTCAACAGATTTTTCACTAGTTCTCGATGTATGAAAGTGAAGCATGGGACAGTGAACAATAGCGTAATGAGTAAAGTATGTACGGTGGAAATGAAGCGTTTGAGAAGCATGACAGGAAAAACTCTGAAGGATAGAATTAGGAATGATACCCTTCTTACTTAGCCGAATTATGTAAGCTTGACGAGATTTTTGATAAGCGGTGCACTCTTCGCTCGGCGCAGAGTGATGCTATCAACAAGCTGAAAATGCCATCTCGACGGAGCAGAACGGGCTTTGGGGATAGGGCGTTCAGTTCGGCCGGACCGTTGTGCTGGAACCGGCTGCCTTTGAAGTTGAGGACGGAAACCAGCGAGGAGCGCTTCAGGAAGGAGCTGAAAACCACCATCTTCACAAGAAGAGAGTGAGCGGTGGGCGCCCTTGGGGTGGCTGGAGCCACTAAACGGCGCCCAAAAGAAGAAAAGTCATCCAAATATATATATATAATGAATGAGTAAAGAAAGAATGTAAGTTGATAGAGGATGTGAAAGTTATGGTACAAAAGAATGTGATGAGATTGTTTGGGCATGTGGAAAGAATGAATGATGATAGACTGATAAAGTGTGAAAGGAAAAAGAGGTAAGGGTCGACCGAGAAAAGTATGGAGTGATCAGATTGAGGAGATTGTGAAAGAATGGGATATACGAATCGAGCGGAAAAGAAGAAAATGCATGGAAAAGGTGATGGATATTTATGAATTGAACGAGGTATGTGCGGATAGGAAGAAATGGAGGCAGCTCTGCAGAGGCTCTGGCCACTCCTAGCAGAATGGCAACAGAGTTACAGTGACCATAATTGAAAATATATATATACTCACTGAGTGTATGCTAAGATGTCTGTGCAAGTCCTTCCCACTGTTCATGTTGTCCTCATTTTCGCTGAGCAGCTCTGCTGGCTGGTCCTCCTCTGTCTCCGACTTCAGCAGCTCCGCAAAGTCCAGCCCTGAGGCCTGCAGGGACTCAAACGTACCCTCGGCGGCTATAGCACCATTCTTCAATATCACAATCTGCAAAAATATAAATAATTCTCCTGTCACAGATTGTCGTCAAACTCCTCCGAAACGGCTTGACGGATTCTTATGAAATTTAGTACGCATATTTAATAGGTATGAGAATCAGCCAACTAGTATATTTCATACAGCCATATGATTCAGAAGAGCGTACACAGATTTCTTCATTCATTTTTTTCCACCAACATTGGCTTCGTTTCCCGGAGAGGGTGGTCTACCGCGTTTGTGTGATGGTATATAAAGCCATCAATGGCTTGGCTCCACCTTATTTGACTGACATGATGTTGCCTGTTGAGATGGGTGTAAGGATGCAGACACTTAGATCCGCGGGCGATGGAGCAGTCAATTTGGTTCAGCCACGCCGTCAGATTCGTACAAATTTCGCAGACCGCGCTTTCCGTGTTGCGGGTTCGGTGGAGTGGAACAGGCTGCCACCCGGAGTGAAGAACTCCAAATCTGCGGGTGTATTTCGCGGAGCACTCAAGATACACCTTTTTAGAAAGTCTTATACATGATCGGAGAGGGCCCTTGAGGTGTGACGCACACAAAAACGGCGCTCTCTTATCATTTGTAATTTAAAATAAATTAGCCTGATATTATTATTATTATTATTGATAAGGATGTTGATTTTACTTACATGATCAACCTCATTCAAGTACTGCAATTGATGCGTCACCAACAGCCTAGTCTTGCCTCTCAGATACCCCGAAATGCACGTGTCAAAGAGTTGCCGGCCCACGTGCGCATCGACCGCCGACAGCGGATCGTCCAGCAGATAGATGTCGGTCTGTCTGTAGACGGCACGCGCCAGATTGATGCGAGCGCGCTGCCCGCCGCTCAGGGACACGCCGCGCTCGCCGACGACTGTCTTGTCGCCGCGCGGAAACAGGGAAAAGTCACGTTCCAGAGCGCACTTGCGGATGACGAGATTGTAGCGATTGCGTTCCATCGGAGCCCCAAACAGGATGTTCTGACGGATAGAACCTGAAATTTACAAAAACAATAGTCCTTTACTTATATATTGGTATAAAGCTGACCACCCATACTGTAAAAAAATGGTTCACTTTATCAATGTCACACCTGTTTTCAGGAAGTGAAGCATTTGATAGTTATTACTTATTAGCTATCTTTCATGTGTTTTTATGTTTATGCATATTATTATTTGTGATTTTAAAAATGTAATTTGTTGTGTATGTTCCTTGACTTATAGGTTGGTATGTGGCTGACCCACCCCCGCTGTAAAAATGGTTCACTTTGGCAATGTCACCCCTGTTTCAGGGAAGGTCGGCAAGAGTTGCAGGGTGTGTGATCATTTGAGATTTGGATTTTTGCAAACTTATACTAACAATAATTATACTTATAATAACAATGTAGGCGCCTTTCATTTGAGTTGTATCGAAGAGCAGCGACATCTATAAACTACCCTTTTATGAAACTGTGAGGTGTTAACACCAATCTGGATTTGTGTTAAGCTTAAGATGTTTGCAAGTAGGGCAGTGCCATCTTTGAATTTACCCTTATCAACATTATATTTATTCTCGTATTCCTTATTTATTCTCGTATTCCTTGACTTATAGGTTGGTATGAGGCTGACCACCCATACTGTAAAAAATGGTTCACTTTGCCAATGTCACCCCTGTTTCAGGGAATGTCGGCAAGAGTTGCAGGGCTTATGTTCATTTGAGGTTTGGATTTTATTTGTAAGTACACAATCAGCATTTGTAAGCGCGAACTACACGTGTTTGTTTGTGGGCATACATCTGAGAGCTTTGAATGAATATATCCTTGCAACTTAGATTATAGATTATAGATAGATTATATACGTGTTTGCTTGTGAAAATGCATATACTGTGAATCCCCAATGTTGCATATCTTTGCAACTTAGATTAGATTTAGGTTAGGTAAGCAAAGGCCGGCAAGACAGGCGGATGTTGAGGAGAATCCTGGATTTAGCCAAGACCCACTTAGAGCTGGCTAGCTCACAGCAATGATGATGAAATGACAGAACTGTGTCTCACCAACAAACAGCCATGGTTCCTGTGAGGCGTACGCTATTGTGCCATTGATCTCCAGGCTGCCGCTGAGCAGAGGCAGCTCTCTGAGGATGACATTCATCAGGGAGCTCTTGCCGGATCCAACGGGACCAATCACAGCCACTAAACTGTAAAGCAAAATAGTAAAAAATAATGTGAAAACAGAGTTGTAATAAAGGAGAGCTTGTACGAAGAAGGTTATGACTCTGGATGAAATGAAAAAAGTATGTAAGGACAGAAAGAAGTGGCGGTCGATCTGTAATGTTGGCAAATATAATTGGACATGTAGACTCTATACGTCCAAACCATCTTAATTAACTTTTATTTTGCACCACATTCTTCTCTTAAAAAATCATTCCTCACCCTATCACTCCATTTTTCTCCATACTTCTAAGAAAGTTTATTTCAACTGTATGGACTCTGGATTTCCCATTCATCCAAGATGCTGATGAATGCAGGAAGATAGATTACAAGGTAGTACTCTCAGTGAAGATAGCTGGAGTCAACATAGAACTGCTCAGTACTGAGGAAGCCTGCGCCACCTTCAACTTCTCGTGCGCTGAAGGAAGAAACGTTGCTGGTGCTTGCCACCGGTGAACATCCACTTCTCGGAAGACGATGTCATGAAGTCACAGAGCCGAAGAAAAGATCCCTTCAAGATAGAATCTGTGATGGGTGCATCATAAACACAACAAATATAATTATTTTAAACAAGGCTGTACCTTGAGGTTGGTATGCGGCTGACCACCCATGCTGTAGAACATGGTTCACTTTGCCAATATCACCCCTGTTTCAAGGAAGGTCGGCAAGAGTTGCAGGGTGGATGTTCATGTGAGACTTGGGTTTTTATATTGTAAGTCCACATCTGGCATGTTTAAGCGCAAACTTATACGTGTCAGCATGTGAGAATGCATATAATGTGAATCACCAATGTTACATATCTTTGCAACTTAGATTACATTAGATTAGATACCGATAAAAAGACTAGTCTCATTGGCAAACTGGCCTTCCATAGCCTAGGCCTCCGACTTCTGTCATCAGCTGCTTCTAATTCATCCTCCGGAGTAAATTTAAAAAACAGTATTATAAAATACTAACCTCCCAGGTTTGATCTTCATTGTGACATCGGCCATTGTGTTTTCAGTTTGTTCCACGGTCCATTTAGCGACAATGTTGTTCAAGTATATGCCACCACTTCTGGAGACATTCTCCACAGGGCGACTCCTCAAATCATCCATGGCCTCTTTGCTCTCTTCCTCGTCCAAATTCTTGAATTTCCCAATGTATTCGGTTTTATTTTCGAGGTTAGAATCCGTCTTGGGATCGGTGGCATTCTTAGCTTTTCCATTATTGATTGTTTCGTCATTTGAGGCTATTGGTTTGGTTGTTTCTTCGTAGAGCATGAATTTCTGCAGACGACGGATCGAGATTCCGGCCTCTGCCATCTGTGCTATGCCTGGAAACCAAAATATTACAAAATGACTATCCCTAATCAAATTTGTGAACTGATGGAAAATGTTGGCAGCAAAACAAATAATACAAATGCTCCATTAGAGACGATTGCTACAATTTGTCCAATATACGGAGGCCAGTTCTCACATCCATGGTCCTCCCAGTCATCTACTCGTGAGAAAAACAATGCAATAATTACATTAAGTAGTTTTTGAATCACTAAAGATCACCTCATGTACTTACAATCTTCAATCATGTGCAACAACAATTACTTCTGACAATTTAGTTTGTGTTTCTCGGTTGAAAAAGAGATACGCCTCCTAATGACGTCGGATAAGACTTTGACAAAACATTGAGAAACCCATTATTTTTGCACGTTTAGTAAAACCTGTTTGTTGATTCTATACAAAGTGTCTGACGACCGTAATTCTATTGATCTAGCAATAGATTTGTCTATTGATTCTGTATTAAAGAAGCATTCCACTAGACTACGACCGGTTTGTAGTCTAGTGGTTAACACTTCTGACTCATAAATGGAAGGTTGTGGGTTCGAATCCCGGCAAAGCACAAAAAAAATACCATTTATATTTTCAAATGTGCTCTTCGCTGGGTGAAAAATTCTTATACCTTTACCAAAGACCAGTCACTACAGGTCCATCCGACCTTACAGCAACTGGGTCTTGCTTGAGAATTGGCGCTTTCTACAGTGACGACCAAGCTCACATAGGGCTCTTGAGGTGAAATACACACAAAAACAGCACTCACCAAATAAATCATCCTAATATTATTATTATTCCTAAGTTATTTAGTCGTTCGTTGACCTCCATACAACCTTGAAATTTGGAGAACTAGAGTTAAATCTCCAACTCGATGGATTAACCACTTGAAGGTCAAGGGTTTCAATCTAACTGGCACTTTAAAAGCAGCTTAGAACTAAAATATGGTGGTATCTTTACCTTGAGGGAAGAATATCGTCATGGTCTGCCTGAGCAGATTGTAGTAGGATGTGACAACAAACACGCGTTCAGCGGAGATCTCATTTCCCATAAGTACAAAAGACAATAAACTGCAGAAGAGAGACACGCGCGTCACGTACATGATGAAGGAAACCAGGATGCCCTTGATGTATGATGTGGCACGAATCTCTTTGATTTCCTTCCTAGAATAAACACAATTACAATATAAGTGTTTTTAGGCTTTCATGGCCAGCTTCAGATGATGATGATAAGGATGTAGAATCCATCTTTCCGGGCTTGTAGACCATGGTCCAATAATTCTTTTGTAGGCTGCTTTATTCTCTTTGGAAGGCTGCTACGTTTCGTCAGTAACATATGACTGACTTCTTCAGGGCTTGTACTTAGACTGATCGTTCCACTCCACAGATGACACATAAATACCGCATGCTCTCATCAAAACGATCAGTTTAAGTACAAGCCCTGAAGAAGTCAGTTATATGTTACTGACGAAACGTAGCAGCCTACAAAAGAATTATTGGACCATGTTCTACAAGCCCGGAAAGATGGATTCTACATCCTTATCATCAACAATTACAATAGTTACAAGACAGCTGCACTTTTTTTTTAAGAAAGTCTGTGCGGGAGACTCCCTAGATTCAAGAGACTCTAGGGGTCTATGACACTTGATAAAGTGAAGCAGAGGTGTTGGTGATGTGGCAGTTGTTTTTATCCGGTTGCAGGGCCGTTAGCTGCGCAGTGCAGTGGTGTGTGTTGCGTTGCTTTGGTTTGAGACACTGAGAGGAAATGGCGATTGATATTGGATTTGAAAAGGGTAAGGTTAAATTGGGATGGAAACACACATACCGGTAACTCATTCCATAAGCGGGCAGTTTGGCAGAGGAATGAGTTGTGAAAACACCAAGTTCTCATAGTTTTGATATCGACTGCAAATGGTTGAATGTGAGCCGTTCTACGAGTTGCCCTTGTTGTGACGAGAGGGGGTATAAGTGAGGATATTTCATCAGAACAGACGCCATTAAAGTACCTATAGAAGAGACTGATCATTCCAACACTCCTTCTGTGCTCAAGAGAATGTAGGTTGGCTGTGAGAATAGGATCATCAATCAGCTTCACCGCTCTTTTTGCACAGAATCAAGTTGGTCACACAGCTTCTTTGGTATAACGGGCCAGAGATGGCTGTTGTACTGGATATGTAAATAAGCATTAAAAAAAATTGAGCATGTGACAATAATGACTCACTTTCTTGCCAGGTGAACAAGTTTCGCAAATGGTTCTTCCCAAGTGTACATCTTGATCACTTGTATTCCTGTGATGATTTCATTCATCAGCCGCACTCTTTCATCAGTCCTGAGAGCTGTTTTCAACCTGAGCACGGAAGTCCGTTTACCAAGCCAACCTGAAAATTAAAAAATGTATAAATTGATAAGAATTGGACCAAGGTGAGATCCCTGTTTTACTCCAATGAAATATGTACGGAGTATGTTTTTTTTTTTTTAAGAAAGCCTGTGCAGGAGACTCCCTAGATTCAAGAGACTCTAGAGGTCTATGACACTTGTTATAGTGCCGCAGAGGTGTTGGTGATGTGGCAGCTGTCCTTATCCGGTTGCAGGGCCGTTAGCTGCACAGTGTTGTGGTGTGTGTTGGGTTGCTTTGTTTGGAGACACTGAGAGGAAATGACGATTGATACTTGTAAGTCTAAGTAAAAATCATTAAGTATAGATGAAAAAGTATGGAACCAAGGTGGGCGCCTTGTGTCACTCTGAATAATTTTTCACAGAATTTATTCCTATCGAAGCCAATTGCCTTGAAGCGGAATGAAGACCAGCATAAAGGCTACTCCAACCAGAGCTTATTCTTTGATTTCATACCACATCATGTATGTGAAATTAATAATATTGGACTAAGGAGTGAGCCTTGTGAGATTCCAAGAAAAAATGCATAGAGTTAAATACTAATGAATCCAATTACCTTGCAGTGGAATGAAGAGCAACATAAAGGCGACACCGACCAGCGCTGACTCTCTGATTTCTTCCCACATCATGTAAGTGACAATGGCAGTACTGAGTGGTCCCACCCAGAGGTAATGCAAGAAGATGACGGCCACATCAAAGCGATTCACATCATTACTGAGAAGGTTGACCACCTGGCCGACTGTCGTCTCGCCAAGAGCTGTTCTTGATAGCTTCAGAGACTGAAATAAATGGTTATGTTACTTTTTAACATTGAAGATCCGGAGCATTGTTCCAGGAACATCCAAAAAAAATCATATTAGGGTCCGCAAGCACAACCTTCTTTCCTAGGCTTGAATGGATCATTCAATGGATGTGACTCAGCCAATACAGTCTGCTGACTTTTATTGATCAAACCAGATCAATGTTTTCATATAGATTGTAAAAAGACAAGTTGTATCTTTATTGTTGTAAGTACTCGTTCTTTATTTGGTTGTAAATACAGCAGAGAATTTCCCTTCCAGAGATGCTGGCAATGGTTTATTAACTTGGTATATTTATGATTTCCTGAGAAGCCTTAAGCTAAGTAAAAGAATATGTATTGTAACTAAAAGATTTCTAATCTTTTTGCCATAAAGTAACCTCAAAATTTTATGATATATCTCACCTTTCTGTAGATAAGTGAACAGCAAGCGACCCTGAACTTCATCCCCATGTGCATGATGCCCATCATATACGGATGAATGACCAGGACATTGATGGCGGAGCACGCAACCACAGCACCGGCGTACCAGTAGGCCTCTTCACGGGTGACGAGGGTCTGTCCCGGAGAATAGTAACGGATGAGCCAGCCAAGGAAGATCGGCTGGACAATTCTGAGATTAAAAACAACACAATTAGTCATTGTAAGCACAGCTGTCCATAGATAATCCGATAGATACGGGATCAATGCGGTGTAGGATTATCAAAAATGGCTGTTCTGTAATGTATTGGATTGAGATAAGATATGGCCATCAAATTATATACAGCAATCCACTGTCTTTAAAACCATTTATTTAACCACTTGGGACAATATAAAAAAGACATGATAAAGTTAACAAATTTTGATTTACATAGTAGTTAAAATGAAAATGGCGGTACACAATTGTATATTGTTGCCGACCCTGATGTATGGAAGCGAGTCGTGGACGGTGAATGAAAGAGAAGTAAATAAGGTATGCACCATAGAAATGGCTCATTTGAGAAGTATGACAGGAAAAACAGAAAGGAATGGGTTCTGAATGAATGCGGAGTAAAAGAAAGTGTGAAATTGAAAGTTCAAAGAAGTGTGATGCGATGGTTTGGACATATTGAAAGGATGAATAAAGACCGACTGACAAAAAAAGTGTACAAAGGGAATGTAATAGGTAAGCGTGGAAGGGGAAAACCTAGGAAAGAATGGATTGATCAGATAAGTGAGATTGCGAATGAATGGAATCTACAGAGTGGAAACAAGAGAAGAGCGTGCATGAAAAGAGTGATGAAACTAGATGAGATGAAAGAAGTATGCAAGGGCAGAGTCAAGTGGAGGCACTTGTGTGGAGGTACCGGCCACCCCTAGAGGAATGGCGGCAGGATACAAGACAAGACAAGACCTCGATTGCGTAAATCAAAAATATGTATGGAATATACGACAGCATCCTAGAGAGTGTTTTGTTTTAAAACATTTTTTTGGTTCCAAGATGTCCGTACGCAGAATGCAAGCATTCTGCAAAATGAGCTATCAAACATACTTTTTACGAGCTTGGTCATCGCGACAAAGCACCAATTCTCAAGCAAGACCCAGTTGCTGTAAGGCTGGATGGATCTGTGGTGACCGGTCTTTGGTAAAGGTTTATGAATTTTTCAACCCAGCGAAGAGCATATTTGAAAATTTAAATGGTATATTTTTGCGCTCCGCCGGGATCCCAACCCACAACCTTCCATTTAAGAGTCGGAAGTGTTACCACTAGACTACGGACCGGTCTATGCAATATGAATTAAAGGCAGTTAGGGAAACCCGCCGTATTTATACCAGCATTCCCTTCCAACAAGACATAACAGTAATGAAAAGCATGTTTTCATGCATGGAGAGTGAACCTTAGATTGTAATGTAAATCTGCAATTTAGATTATATACAAATACAGAATCAAAAATGACATTTTTACAGTTTTCCAATGACACATGCTTACGTACAAAGATGATTAAAGATAATAAAGAAAAATTCAAGACCAAAATATTATGAACACATTTAAGTATTTAGAAAAACTTACAATAAAAACAAACAGTGAGATTTAGGTTCTATTCTAATCTAAGTTGCAAATATATGTTACATTGGAGATTCACATTACATGTATTTTCACAACCAGACACGTACAAGTTCGCGCTTGCACATGCCGCATGTGAACCTACAACACAAAAACCAAATCTCAAATAGACATACACCCTGCAACTCTCGCCGTCCTTCCCTGAGACAGGGGTGACATTGGCAAAGTGAATCATTTTTACAGCATGGGTGGTCAGCCGCATACCAATCTATAAGTCAAGGAACGCGAAATCTAAATCTAAGTTGCAAAGATATGTATCATTTGAGGTTCATATTGAATGCATTCCCACAAGCAGACACGCATAATTTCGTGCTCACACCTACGTGCTGGACCTACAATATTAAAACCCAATCTCAAATGAACATAAGCCCTGCAACACTTGCCGACCTTCCCTGAAACAGGGGTGACATTGGCAAAGTGAACCATTTTTTACAGTATGGGTGGTCAGCCTCATACCAACCTATAAGTCAAGGAATCAATTCAATAATTCATTTTTAGAAAATCTCGCCTTTTAAGTATGTACACTATCCAACAGTTAAAAAAAACAAAAATCCACGCTGCACATATTGTGCAACTTCTATTTTAGATTTGTGGAAAGGAATACAATCCACCAACCTATTTTGCTGGCCAGGGCTGGAAGCCTCATCACCACGGTAATTCTTATCTACCGAATATCGATAATATTTGTATGAATACTAATCAGCTGTTCACTTGCGGCCATCTTGGATTGACAGGTATTCATACCAATATTACCGATATTCGGTAGGTAAGAATTACCGTGGTGATGAGACTTTCAGCCCTAGTAATCCATACACAAAACGGGCAGAATACATCTAGTCTGTAACGGGCCCAAAAATAAAGATGAGTATTATTTTGATGATGATTGGAAATGATGGTAACTTAAATCAACCAAAAGCATTCCAAAATAAAATCATCCTTTACGTGGACTCCTCTGATGAATGTTGAAAGTCCACGGAAGAGAAATTACCCGAGGAATTTCTAAACGGACTAGGAAATGTGAAATCTTGGCTGAAGTTCAAACGGGAATAAGATGCTGTGGAAGAAGGGTCCGCATCTTGGAAGACTCTCGTCGAGTTGTTGTGCATCTGGCCGAAATAGCGGAGCAAGAGACCGAGGAATATGGGCTGAATCACTCTATAAAGAAATTGTCACAAAAAATGGCTCAAAAATTATGTTGTAAATTTTTTTTCAACCGCCCTATACATATGTACGCGATACGCAGACTTTGAGTTTACCATTCTGCTACATCCCGCATCGCGTACGTGCTTGGGAAAAAAGTATTTAAAAATTACAAACCGCTTGGTGTGCGCCTGAGTTCCAAAGTCACGTCATTACAAGTCTAGACAAGTTAGTTCCTCAAGGGTAAGGTAAACGTTGTTTGTTTGACGTTTTGTAATTTTTCATACATACTCTTCAAAAGTCAGGGGTACGTACATTGTGGTTTCGATTCCTGATTATTTTTTGACTTTTCAGTACATGAAATAAATCATGTCCTCGCCCTCAGGTATAGTCGTCGGGCACATACAACCTGTAGCCCTCCAACAGGGTGAGACTGTCAATTAAGCCGTTGATAACCTTATGAGAGAGAACCATAAGGGATCTGTTGCGCCTTGTTTCCAGGCTTCTGAATTCAGTTTCCCGAAGTAGCTCCTTACGATGCAAGAATTGCGGATAATTTCCACACAGCCTATGAGGAGATACCTGAGAAATTTTTAGGACTTGTTCTATCATATTTATGTACTTACCAGTGGTGAAGTGTGCCAAACAACTCGATTCCCATCGGTTTCCCTTTTAAAATGCAGCAAAAATGATACTAAAGTAGACTGCATGGTTTCAATGGGGAAAAAATACGTAATGTTTCTTTGGTTTTAAATGTATTTTTTTACTTTGTGGCTATATTTTTTAACTACTTTGTAACCTCATTTTAAAAGGGAAGCCGATGGGAATCGAGTTGTTTGGCACCCTTCGCCACTGGTACTTACGCTGGTAAGGAGTCCAAACCTCCAAAGAGTATTCAAATTTACATTTCTTAGACTCAATCTCAATTTGAGAGGAATTCCTAGGTCATTGCTACCAAGGCACCCTAGATACGAGGCAATCTAGGGTCAGAAGTGGCCCACTCACTACAAATGTTGGAATGCAGCTAACAATGCCACTGATACAAAATTAATCAATCAATACTGATGATAATGAAATAGTGTGTGTTGCTTTATCAACAATACTTGATCTCAATGTAAAAGGCCACAGTCATATCTGTTAGGAGGACGGCACACTTGAAACAAGGTGATGCAGCTGCACACATAGAGCAACTTCTCACCGTGTTTCTCCTGAAGGGTTGACATGTCGTCCCCTTAGTGCTTGTTTGCCTGATGTCCAGTCGATAGCTCAATTGGTAGAATGCTTGCATTCTACACTGAGCAAGGATTCGATCCTCACCGAGGGTGTCAGAAATGATTTCCCGTCAAGGTTTACTCAGCCTTTACAAGAAGTGAGAACCAGCCACCTTGGGAGCTAGGAAACTCCCACTTCAATTAAATTTGGTTGGTGTGAGGCCGGTCCGCTTGCCTGTAAAAATAAATAGATCCCGAATCGCCACATGTGACCCCTTCAGGGATAACGCAGGCAAGAAGTTACACTATATGTGTAGCTTTGTTGCGTAGAAACCTACTACCCCTGATTGTTTCAGATCTACGGCGACCTGCTCCTTCCAGTACGTGGCAGACCTTGTTGACGGGTTAGGTTGGTGAGTTGCATTCCTCTCAACAAATTTATTTTAGAAGACAAAACGTGTAGGAAAAAAGAGAATATAAAAACGCTAGGGTACACTCTCCTTAATGGGAATTAATAATTTCAAGGGCTCCAAAGCTATTTCAATGGAGATAACCTTTCTATAAATTAATACAATCAGTACAATAACAATTATATAAACAATACAATAAAGATACATTTTATTATATTCAACTATTACATGATTTGTTTATTATATAATTTGTTACCCAAGAATAGATAAAGACAGTGAAAGAGTGAGTCAACTTAAATTATTTATTTTAACAGAATTTATATTACACGGTTTGGTTCACAATTTACAATCTACTGATTTCTAGCTCTTGCTATTGACTTCACGGCTAAATGTTTTAATCGACACTCTGGCCTGCACACGATTGCGGCTTACATTTATATACGTTCATACGGACGTTTCTCGACTGTTCTTGATTTCTCGAGCATACTGGATGATTCCAGAGCGTATGCACTAATATTACCATGCTCTCCTAGCAATATGTACCTGAGTCCACACTCCATGAAGAAGAGGATGAGGCCGAACACTGCATACTGCAGCCCGAAGCAGCGCAGGATGACCCTCAGCAGGCTCGGGGACTTGCGCTGGGTTTCCTTCTCCCACAGCCTCTGGAACTTATCACCAAGATTGCCTGGAAAATAAAATATCGACTTAATTGTACATTGAAGCTTTCACGGCCGGTTCTTGTTAACACAACAATCACTTTTCCAAAGGCTGGCGTTGTTTCTTGTACAGCAGATCCTGTAATAAGATCACAGCGACTAGCCAACCGCTGATAATGCCCATCGGAGCAATGGGCAAAACTGTCCGGAAAGAATCTACCAGACAACGGCTACATAGCCCGAAAAAAGTGATTGTTGTGTTAACATATCGACTGTTAGAAGGAAATAGGACATTAGCGACGTTTTGGTCGTAAATGAGTTATGAATGCTATCCTTCTTAAAGTTTTCTGTAATTTCTAATTGCCCGTCTGTAGTCCGGTGGCAACACTTCGGACTCGTAAATGGAAGGGTGTGGGCTTGAATTCCGGCGGAGCACAAAAAATATACCATGTATATTTTCAGATAATGGGCATCGGATATTGTGAAAATTTATAGACTGGGAATTAGAAAAACTGATTCATGTCGTCCAGTTAAGGTTGAATTTAGAGACCCGATAACAGTGAAAAAACTATTAAACTTCAAACGTATTATACCCAATGGAATAAAATTGAAACCAGATCAAACATATCAACAGAGGAAACAATTGATGGAGTTAAGGACTGAGTTGGAGGAGAGGAAAAAGAAGGGAGAGGTTAATTTAACCATAAAGTATATAAACTCGTCACCAAAAATTGTTTCAAGCACACCAAAAAACTACAGAGACATAAATTAAACTGCTTGTATCAAAATCTGAGAGGTGTTTGTACTAAAGTGAGTGAGTTTTCCTCAATAGTACCAACCCTAGCATACGACATTCTCATTTTTACGGAGACTTGGCTTCACCCAAATATCCACACTGCTGAACTGGGGCTCTTCTCTTACACTACATACCGCCTGGACCGAAATGAACTCAATAGCACTAAAGTGAGAGGTGGTGGAGTGCTGATCTCAGTGAATAGAAATCTCAATTCCCGCAAACTCAAAACGATCAACTCTGATGTTGAACAAGTTTTTATCTTGGTGTCTTTTAGTGGTTTTAAAATGGTGTTGGGTACAGTGTATATTCCGCCCTCTGCTGATATAGCGGTCTATCGAAGTCATTGCGATGAGGTGGAGCGATTAAAGATTGCCTATCCTGACGCTAAATTTCTTATTGTGGGAGATTATAATCTTCCAAATATTAATTGGATGGAACTGGGATCGGACTCATCACCGAATCCTAATAGATGTAATTTAACTGAGCGTGAAAATACTGTATTTGATATGTCTCTTCTTCTAAACCTTAATCAAGTTAATAGAGTTAGAAATGCAGGTGATAGAATACTAGATCTAGTTTTTTGTAGTAATATGTCTGCAATTGTTAACGAATCAGTGGAAGCTGTTGTTCCTCCGGACAGTCACCATCCGATTTTGGATATTGTCATTGATATTACTAAACCGCAGGTCTGTAATGTTGACTCTCCAGAATCCTATCGGAATTTTGTCAGGGCTAATTATGAAGGTGTAAACAAGTTTTTGTCTGAGGCCAATTGGTCATTCATCAATGCGAAAAATAATAATTTAGGCGAGATGGTTGAGGAGTTTTACAGCATTCTGAATGGAGCCATTGATTTGTGTATACCAGTTACAAAAGTTAGAAAATCATCATTCCCTAAATGGTATAGCCGTGATCTAATTGATTGTATCTGTGAGAAGAAACTTGCTCATAAAAAGTACAAGGAGACCAGATTAGCGCCAGATTATGAGAATTTCAATTTTCACAGAAAGCAGTGTAAGAAAATCTTGGTAGCGTGTTATAATGAATATATTAATGGCATTGAAATGTCTGTTAGGTCTGATGTAAAAAAGATTTTCAATTATTCACGATCTCTCAAAAATGAGAGTCAGAAAACTATATCTAATAATAATGTGGGAGAAGTACCAAACCTATTTGCTACGTTTTTTAAAAGTGTTTTTACTACTGATAATACTGGTCAGTCCTTTGATTTCTCATCTCACATTGATTTTCAGCTCTCGAGCTTGTCATTTGAAGTGTCTGATGTTACATCAAGTATAAAATTAATGAAACCTTTAACTTGTCCTGGCCCTGATGGGGTTCCGGCATTTTTTTTAAAGAATTGTGCTTCTAGTTTGACACAACCTTTGTGCACTATTTTTAATTTATCTATATCTTCTGGATGCTTTCCACTTATCTGGAAGACATCCTACATCACTCCAATATTCAAAGGTAAGGATAGGAAGGATGTCACAAACTACAGACCTATTAACTTGCTCTCGGCTATTCCCAAACTGCTTGAAAAACTGATTTTATCGAAAATTGGATTTGTGGTCACTAGATCTTTAACTAATTGTCAACATGGCTTTTTACCCAATAGATCTACGACCACTAATCTCACGTCTTATGAGAATTTTTTGTCGGGGGCTCTTGGTAGACGTAAACAGATCGATGTTATTTACACAGATTTCGCTAAAGCTTTTGATAGAGTTTCTCACAATATCTTGCTTACGAAGCTGGAAGCAATGGGAGTATCTGGTAGCTTTTTGTTGTGGATTAGGAGTTATATTATGAATCGTTCCCTGATCGTGAAAATAAATAACTCTGAGTCTGATCCTTTTACACAAACTAGTGGTGTCCCACAGGGATCTCATCTTGGTCCGCTGCTATTTTTATTATTCATTGACGATATTGTTAATGTTGTCCAGGACTGTAATGTACTTTTGTTTGCGGATGACATTAAAAATTTTCGTGAGATCGACTCAATCAACGATTGTATTAAACTACAATCGACACTTGATAGATTAAATAACTGGTGTTCACTTAATCATCTTAATCTTAATATATCCAAATGTCAAGTGATGCGTTTTTATAGAATAAAAAACCCATTGATTAAAGATTATGTTATTAATCATAACTTATTAAATAATGTTTTAGTCATCTCTGACTTGGGGGTTCTGTTTGATCATAAACTCTCATTTGTCGCCCACATTAACGATATCCGCGCTAAAAGTATGAAAATGCTTGGCTTTGTTTTCCGAATTACCAAAGATTTCCGTGATTTACAAACAATAAAAATTCTTTATACTTCACTGGTCTGTAGCGTTTTAGAATACTGTTCTACCATCTGGTCTCCTCACTTCTCGGTCCATATTGACAATATTGAAAAAGTTCATACTAGATTTTTAAAAATCGTTAATTTTAAACTAAATATTCCTATTGCTAATTTTGACCCCATCTTCCTTAACTCCTTACTTAATTTAACTAGTTTGTCTAATAGGAGAAAAATTATTGATTTACTCACACTCTATAAAATTAAGAATGGTCTAATAGATTGCCCGATGTTGCTTGAAACTATTAATTTTTTTGTTCCGCGACAGGGATCTCGTCAGATAGTTCCTTATCGCCCTGTAGCTTCCAATACAAATGCACAATATAACAGTTGCATAAATCGCCTTCAACGTAGTGGTAATACCTGTACACTGGACTTTGACCCACCCAACAATAACTTTGATAGGTATAGAGCTGGTCTGTTGAGGTACTTTTTGGATGAATAGTGTTTTTATTTCTGTTGCTTGTATATTTCATTTGATTTTTGATTTATATTTTTTGATTTATTTTTTGAGATATAGTGACTGGTTTGATGTATATAAGGAAGTGAGGCAAGGCTGCGTGATGAGTCCATGGTTGTTTAATATAATCATGGACAGTTGCATAAAAGAAGCTGGAATATCAGAGAGCGGAGTGAAAGTGGGTGAAACAAGAGTTGGAGTACTTCTTTATGCTGATGATGCTATAGTTTTAGCTGACTCGGCGGAGGAACTCCAAACGATGTTAACCAAACTAAATGATGCATTTTGTAAGAATAGCTTGAAAGTAAATGCGAATAAGACAAAAGTATTAGTTTTTGACAGGAATGAAGTATGTGAGGAACTTACAATTAATTTGAATGGAATAAAAGTTGAAGTTGTGAATGAGTTTGACTATTTAGGAAGTAAGTTTGAGGCGAATGGTAAGATGACGAAAGAATTAGAGAAGCGTGCCAGCAAAGGAAGATGCGTGATAGGAGCGTTTGGTAGAATAGCGAAGAATAAAAGGATACCAAAGAAAATGAAAATGGCGGTACACAATTGTATTTTGTTGCCGACCCTGATGTATGGAAGCGAGTCATGGACGTTGAATGAAAGAGAAGTAAATAAGGTATGCACCGTAGAAATGGCCCATCTGAGAAGTATGACAGGAAAAACACTGAAAGATAGAGTGAGAAACGAATGGGTTCTAAATGAATGCGGAGTAAAAGAAAGCGTGAAAGTGAAAGTTCAAAGAAGTGTGATGCGATGGTTTGGACATATTGAAAGGATGAATGAAGACCGACTGACAAAAAGAGTGTATAAAGGGAATGTAACAGGTAAGCGTGGAAGGGGAAGACCTAGGAAACAATGGATTGATCAGATAAATGAGATTGCGAATGAATGGAATTTACAGAGTGGAAACAAGAGAAGAGCATGCATGAAAAGAGTGATGAAATTAGATGAGATGAAAGAAGTATGCAAGGACAGAGTCAAGTGGAGGCACTTGTGTGGAGGTACTGGCCACCCCTAGAGGATAGGCGGCAGGATACAAGACAAGACAAGACAAGATTTATATTTTTTCTCTAGATAGTAACTTTGATTTTTATTCTTATTTTTATATAGTTTTTGTTATTGTGTTTATTTGTTTCATTTTACTTTCATATACTTTACATCTTTTTGGTATTTTTATGTATTTGTGTTATTTTTGAAACTATGTAACCATTTCATGTAAAAGGCACTAAGTGCCGTTAATAAATAAATAAATAAATAAATAATATGCTCTTCGCTGGGTTGAAAAATTCATAAAACCTTTACCAAAGACAGGTCACTAAAAAGTCCATACAGCCTTACAGCAACTGGGTCTTGCTTGAGTATTGTCTCTTGTCTCTTTCTATCTTATTCCATTTCAAAGCAATTAGAATGAGAGGAATGAGGACAGATTTCCAACAGGGTGGAACTGTCAACGAGGCACCATGGATAGAATACCCTGCGGGCTTTCATAGTCATTCCTGTATTATTTGATAGCAAAAAATGTGGAGAAGAAAGAATGATGAATGCAAAATTTATGACAACTTACTGGATTTATGTTCTTTCAGTGGTTCGTACAAATCGGTGACTTCCAGATCTCTCTTGAAGCCCTGCCTGAATATGCTCCATGTATAACTAAAAAGAGAAACATATTCATTAATATACATACATGCCTTTTAACCTGAAGTTTGAGTCATGCGTGCTTCCAATATCCACCTATGGAAATAAAAAGGCTCACTCAGTATAGCGCCAACAGACTGAGGACGTGCCAAAGAGCCATTGAAAGGAGGATGTTGGGAATCAGCCTCAGAGACAGGGTTCCAAACCAGAAGATCCGTAGACGCACTGGTGTCACACAGCGAGTGGCCTGTTTAAAGTGGCGCTGGGCTGGTTACGTTGCAAGGCAGGGGCATGACAGGTGGCCGAAAAGGATCGTCCAGTGGCGACGCAGGATGTCCAAGCGGGGAGCGGGGAGACCCCAACTGAGGTGGCTGGACGACATCAAGGGAACTGCAGGCAGAGGATGGCTGAACACAGCAGCCGATAGATAGGAAGCGAGAGGATTGGAGGAGGCCTAAGTCCAGGTAGAAGTAAGAAGATACATATCTAATCTAATCTAATCTAAGCTGCAAAGATATATAGCATTTAAGATTTATATTAAATGCATTCCCACAAGCAGATATGTATAATTTCGCGCTAACACATGCCGCATGTGGACCTACAATATAAAAACCCAACATACATTACAGAAAAAGTTCAACTGTTGAATCTAAACAGATTTTCAAAAGCAAAATTAAATGGAACACAAACAGGAAGTGGATAATCTGAACTGTGATTGGTTGAAAAACACCAAAGACAAATATTTGAATTTTGATATGAGATGAGATGATTGTTCCATTTGACAGATAGGTAGGGTAATTTGAATTAAGCATTTGTTTTTCTAGCACTAAATCATAGGGGCAATTAAAAGGATTATATTCACACAAGGTTGCCCACAAAAATGTGTCTATTCATTTATTTGTATTGTTGATAACATTATTTTATGTTCATAGTTAGATGATTCTCAAAGGAAATTGTATGAATGTGCTTTTTTACTTTTTATTAAAAAGAATTATTTTACACTTTAAGCTCATAATGGGGCATCCACACGCTTGCGGCAAACGCCTTGAGGCAAGCGCTTGCAAGCGCTTGGAAAACCAAACAGGGTCATCCACACGCTTGTGCGTGCGTCTGTGTGTGTCAGAATAAACAAGCATGGTGGACGTCCAGCTTTTAGCTATAACATTTGGATAAACTTTTTTTTATTTAAAAAAAAAACAAAACAAAAAGAGAGAAACTAAAAAGAAACGAATAATTCGGCAAAGACGATGGTGGATGATCGAAATTCATAGAAACCGTACCGTACCAGAATGCGCGCGCACAAGTATGTGTGTGCCTGGCATGCGCATGCGTGAATTCCCTTTGACTTGCGTCAAAAAACCGACTCTGGTCGGATCGGCGACAAGCCGAGCCAAGGCGGCATAAACCACGCCCCCAGCTGAGCCAAACGGCCGTCCACACGCTTGGCTTGTAATGGGTTGGCAAGCGTGTGGAAGCCCCATAAGATCATCAAACTTCTGATATCAATATTATACTTGAGAAAATAATTTTGAAATGGACTATGCCTCACATAGATTAATGGACTTTTTTTTTATAGTTCATGATGCAATTTATTATTTGTGTTCCTTAACTTATAGGTTGGTATGTGGCTCACCACCCGTACTGTAAAAACTTGGTTCACTTTGCCAATGTCACCCCTGTTTCAGGGAAGGTTGGCAAAATTTAATAATTTACTAATTTACATGTGTCTGCGTAAACAACGCAACTAAGATACACATATATAGTGTAACTTCTTGCCGCGTTTCACATGTGGCGGGTGGAACCTATTTATGTTTACAGGTAAGGGGGCCGGCCTTACGCCAACCACTACAGTTGCCTTAAATCTATTACATTGTTGAATTATGTTTTTTGGAATGCTATGTTTTGTAGTTTTTTAATTTTTTATCGTTAATTGTTAGTTTATTTGTTTTATATATTTAAATGTATTAATTACTTGTATTCCTTGACTGATAGGTTGGTATTCGGCTGACCACCCATACTATAAAAAATGGTTCACTTTGCCAATGTCACCCCTGCTTCAGGGAAGGTTGGCAAGAGTTGCAGGGCTTATGTTCATTTGAGATTGGGTTTTTTATATTGTAGGTCCACATGCGGCATGTGTAAGCGCGAAATTATGCATGTCTGCTTGTGGGAATGCATTTAATATGAATCTCAAATGATACATATCTTTGCAGCTTAGATTTAGATACCTTACCAAAAAGAGACTAAGCTCTTGTGTGTGATATATTTTTGTGCTCCACCGGGATTCAAACCCACAACCTTCCATTTACGAGTCCAAAGCGTTAACACTAAACTACGGACGAGTCAAAATAGAAAGGAGAAAGTTTACGTCCATGATTCGAAGGAAGACAGCATGCTCAAAAAGAAGATGGAATTTAGGATAGTTGGTTCACTTACGCGAATGTCAATGAAGAAAGTGGATTACTGGTGGCCCGAGGATTGGCAGGCTTGCCATCCTTCTTCTTCTCACTCTCCATCCCACTTCACACCTGAAACAAAACATAAACAAATTCCATTAGTATATAATTAGTCCGGTCGAAAGCTCAGTCGGTAGAGTGCTTGCATTCCATGCCGTGAGCTCGGGTTCGAATCCCACAGAGGGTGTCAGATATGATTTCCCGTTTCTGTGTTTATTTCAAAGCCCAAAATAAAATGGGAAAACGACCCAAGGAAGTCAAAGGATATTGCAACTGAAAAACCTAAGACAACGGTTTCATAAATAAATTGCTGTTTAGAGCAAAAACATCTGAAATAAACATTCATATTATGATTCATTGTCACACAAAGAAGAAAAAGAGGTTTTCATTTTGAATGTAGGTACTTTAAATAACTCATTAGCGGTAAAAAGGCAAAAGGATTCAGGAGAAATCTTTTTATATGCAAAAAAAACTATCATGGCATTATATTTAAGTTGTATATTGGTTAACCACATTGTTTTTTTCCTTTCATAATATAAAATTAATGCTTCAAAGAAATCCATTTGCTTCAAGGCCATCCCATACAAATTCCAAGAATCTTTATAATGATTCAAATCCTAGAATTTAGGAGATCACAAGAAGCAAATGAACAATAATTGCTATCTCATTCTAAATGCTTTGAAATGGAGTGAGATGGAAAGAGACATCATTATGTGACCTAATTTTATTGTATTGTATGACAGAGCTGTCATTAATTATTGAATGTTGGTACCTACTTGTAAGTTTGAAATTTGAATTTGGAATATCAGTCTATGGTAACTTGGTAACCTACCCCATTATTTAATCAATAGTTTGTGTTCATTTTATAAGAGAAAATAGATTGTGAAATATGTATGCATTGACTAGTGAACACCTGCTGTAAATCAATGGTTGGTTTACTGTGTAATGTTTTTGACAATTCACTCCTGTTTCAGGGAAGAGTGGCAAGAGTTACAGATGTTTTGTTGATTAGAAAATTGGGATTTTTAAGTTCACATACGGCATGTGTAAGCACATTGCCTTTTATGTCACCTTGCATATACCTAAGCACGGTGGCTTCGAGAGTCGAGAGGCAGAAGGCTCTAACGTGCACACAGCATTGCATTTACGGAGCAGCGGCTGAAGTCGAGACACAGCTTCCTTAGTTCCGTGCAGCCCTTGTCTACGGATCCAGTGGCGGAGAGATTGCGAATGTGGAAAGAGGAATGCCCTGAGAGCTTTGTGCAGCCTGCAGAGAGCCTACCTCCAGGAAAGAACCTCGAGTGGCCCGTGTGGAAATCTATGAACAGATTGAGGACCAATGTTGGAAGAGCCCGGGCCAACATGTTGACCTGGGGATTTCTGGGACGGGAGGACTCTACACTATGTGAGTGTGGAGCTCAGCAAACTATGGAGCACCTGCGGTGTTGTCCCTCCTGTCCGACAAGCTGCTCCATGGACGATCTCTTTGCGGGAAACCAAAGAGCTGTAGACATTGCTCGTTACTGGGCCAATACGGTGTGAAGCTGACACGAAGAAGATATTAGTATGGTGTGTGAACATTAAAATCCTCTCACTGTTGTACAGAAAGTATGCAGTAATCAACTAACAAAATGAAAAATTTGTAGGAAAACCATACTTCAACTTTTTTTTTTTTAATAGATTTGTGAAGAGGAATTCAATTCACCAAACTATTTTGCCTGGCCAGAAACAGTTATTAACATTATCAATTAATAATTCATTATTTAATTAATAAATTATTAATTAAGACTTGACAATCAATGAAAAGACTATCAGATCGAATACGAAATACCGAAATACGTAGAAGATCGGGAGTTACTGACATAGTCAAAAGAGTGGCAAAGCAGAAGTGGTCGTGGGCAGGGCATGTAGCCAGATTGAGCGAGCAAAGATGGACAAAAAGAGTGGTAGAATGGAGACCTCGTGAAGACAAAAGAACAAGAGGAAGGCCTCTTACACGATGGTCAGATGATATCAAAAGAGTTGCTGGTGACTGGATGCAGAGAGCCCAGGACAGAGACGCCTGGAGAGATATGGGGGAGGCCTATGTCCAGCAGTGGATAAGAAGTGGCTGAATAAGTAAGTAAGTAAGTAAATCAATGAAATCTGTTGATCCAGCGTCGAAGTTATTGTCGATAGGACACGGCGCAGACAGGGTTTGAACTGGCCGTAGTGTCAATAACGCAAATTTGAGTGCCAACGCTTTCTCCCCTCGACCATCCTAGCAACCAACGTCTTAACTTAATCCAAAGTTTAAAGTCTCCTGTACCCTGAGTACGAGTAGCAAAACTTGAGTAAAGTAAAGTTTACGGAAAGTATTAAAGAGTGGTTTTCCCCAAAATCTGCCGTTTTTGTTTGTTTGAACTTGATTTTCTTCATCACTGTAACTCTTTTGTTAAGACCATAAAGTGTATGAAACAAAAACGGCAGATTTTGGGAAAATTCACTCTTTAATTTTTACAGATTTGAAAATATAAATGGTATGAAAATATAATTGAAAGAAGTATGTAAGGATAGAAAGCAATGGCGGTTGATCTGTGATGTTGGCGGCTGGGGTTTGTTAAAGTAAAATTGGTTTTATGATTTAGTTTTTTATGTCCATGTATAAGTATATTGTTATTTATTGATTTTAAAAAAAATGTAATTTGTCATGTATGTTCCTTGACTTATAGGTTGTTATGCGGCTGACCACCCATACTGTAAAAAATTGGTTCACTTTGCCAATGTCACCCCTGTTTCAGGGAAGGACAGCAAGAGTTGCAAGGCTTATGTTCATTTGAGATTGGGTTTTTATATTGTAGGTCCACATGCGGCATGTGTTAGTGCGAAATTATACATATCTGCTTGTGGGAATGCATTTAATACAAATCTTAAATGATATACATATCTTTGCAGCTTAGATTAGATTAGATTAGATTAGACCTTCCATTTACGAGTCCGAAGTGTTACCACTGGACTACGGACCGGTATCAATGTAGTAATTTAGTTTTCTGCTCCTCTATGTTACTACTCAACGTTGTATTCAAATGGAATGCCATAATATTTGGATTCCCAGACCATTTTTGTATCTGGGCAGTAATTGTGGTCATTGTTATGGACAATTACTGTGGAATTACTGGTTACTGCTCTGATTACAATGGGAGATTACATTTACCCTTATAACCTTGTTATCATCAGTATTTAATATGTGTATGTGTGTGTGTGTGGAGATTGAATGGTGATGCAGTTCTACAAAAACGGTCAATGGAATCGGATCTACAATCTAAGTTGCAAAGAGATAAACATTTACAATTCACGTGAAATGCATGCCCACAAACAGGCACGCGTAACAAATGCTGCATGTGTACTTACAAATTAAAATCAAAACCTCAAATGAACATAACCCTGTAAGTTTTGTCGGCATTCCCTGATACAGGGGTGGCAAGTGAAGCATATTTTACAGTATGGGTTGTCAGCCGCATACCAACCTATACGTCAAGATGAATGATTACAAAAAGAATGCCTTTACAATCAATAAAATAATAGAAGGAAGGCTGCCATGTTGTAAAATGACACTTTTAATAGTTCAATCTAAAGTGACAAGGATGCTGATAGCGGAATCAGGATCAAAACTCCTTAAACTCGGTAACAAGTTAAGGCCATTCATTAAAACGCAACTAAGCTACACATATTGTGTAACTTCTTGCCTGCGTTATCCCCGAAAGAGTCGCATGTGCCGATTCCTGACCTATTTATTTTTAAGAGTAAGGGGGTCGGTCTCACACCAAACACTTTAAGTTGAAGTGAGGGTTTCCCAGATCCCGGGGGGGCTGGTTCTCATATCTTGTGAAGGCTGAATACACCTTGCCGGTATTTATTTTGGGTTTGAAATAGACACCGAAACGGGAAATCATTTCTGGCACCCTCGGTGGTGATCGAACCCTTGCTCTCGGCATGGAATGCAAGCATTGTACCAACTGAGCTATAGACCGGACTTTTTACGAGCTTGGTCACTACTACAAAGCGCCAATTCTCAAGCAAGACCAAATTACTGTAAGGCTGGATGGACCTTTGATGACCGGTCTTCGGTAAAGGTTTATGAATTTTTCAACCCAGCAAAGAGCATATTTGAAAATATAAATGGTATATTTTTTGTGCTCCGTCGGGATTCGAACCCACTACCTTCCATTTGTGAGTCAGAAGTGTTAACTACTAAACTACGGACCGGTTTTACTCAAACACTGCTATAAAATCGACAAGACAAAAACCATAGGGCAATGAGAAGCATGATTTACGACAAAGAGGTAGAATTGGAGAATAACAAAGGTGAAGCAGTAGGGACATTGATCAATCTACAAGAATTACAATTTTTGTGTTTGTGGATTTCCAAAGTCTTGAGGGCAATTAGTTGTCTGCCCTTGCATCTGGAATGGAGAACACCGTCATTATTGAACAGTGCTTTGCCATCTCCAAATGACCAGACCATTCCCTAAATGCCTTTTTATGCTCTTTTAACCTAACATTTATAGATCTAGAGCAGGCCTGTCCAACATACACTGAGTTGCAATCATTGCAAGATATTCAGCCATCCATATGCTCAATCTTATCTTTATTATTGAATATAATTTTAATAATTGATTATTAGTTAAGATGGTTTGGGCATATGGAGAGAATGAATGAGGAAAGACTGACGAAGAAAGTATATGTTGGTAGAATAGATGGATGTCGTGGTAGAGGAAGACCGAGAAAGGTATGGATGGACCAAATATCCGAAATTGCGAATGAATGGAATATCCAGAGTCATAATAAAAGAAGAGCCTGTATGAAGAAAATTATGACTCTGGAGGAAATGAAAGAAGTATGTAAGGACAAAAAGAAATGGCGGTTGATCTGTAATGTTGGCGGCTAGGGTTTATTAAATTGGAATTTGTTTTATTTGTAAATGGATATTTTGTATTTGGATATTATTATTTAGTGATGTATAAAATGTAATTTGTCGTGTGTGTGTGTTCCTTGACTTATAGGTTGGTATGCGGCTGACTACCCATGCTGTAAAAATGGTTCACTTTGCCAATGTCACCCCTGTCTCAGGGAAGGACGGCAAGAGTTGCAGGGTGTATGTCCATTTGAGATTTGGTTTTTATGTTGTAGGTTCACATGAGGCATGTGCAAGCGCGAACTTGTACGTGTCTGGTTGTGAGAATGCATGTAATGTGAATCTCCAATGTAACATATCTTTGCAACTTAGATTAGATTAGATTAGATTATTATAAGGTTGAGAGTGTCTGCTATTTAGAAACAACATGTATTTTACCATGTACAGCTGTTATTTGTTCTGGAGGAGGGGTATGATAAGACAGGTTATCAGCCCGAGTAGTACTAATAATTAGTTTCTTCACAATATATTATGTAAGTGCTGTACAGTGAGTGTGTGTTATTAGGCTTATCATGGAAAACAAGCATTTAACAACATATCTTTACAACTGACACTTCTAATTTTATTATTTCATTCTAATCTGAGTGATGGTATTCTACAACAATACTTAAGCAAGCTGTAAACTGACTTTATATCAGCAGATGGTTAAGATAGGTTGTTAATCAATAAAAAGATAATTGGCCACGTGCAATTAAGCTACATATATAGTGTAACTTCTTACCTACGTTATCCCCGAAGGGGTCGCATGTGGCGATTTGGGACCTATTTATTTTTATGAGTAAGGGGGCTGACCTCATACCAATCAGTTTCAGTTGAAGTGAGGGTTTACCAGCTCCCCAGGGGGTTTGGATTCTCATTTTTTGTGAAGGCTGGGTACACCTTGCCGGTATTTGGGTTTGAAATAAACACCAAAACGGGAAATCATTTCTGACACCCTCGGTGGGGATAGAACCCTTGCTCTCAGTATAGAATGCAAGCATTCTACCAACTGAGCTATCGACCGGACTTTATACGAGCTTGGTCGTCGCTACAAAGCGCCAATTCTCAAGCCAGACCCAGTTGCTGTAAGCCTGGATGTGGTGACTTGTCATTGGTAAAGGTTTATGAATTTTTCAACCCAGCGAAGAGCATATTTGAAAACATAAATGGTAACAAAATTTGAACCCACAACCTTCCATTTACCAGTCCGAAGTGTTGCTACTGGACTATGGAACAGTCAAAGTTGGTTTGGTTGTTAATCAATATGAAAATAATTCAAGAAGATAATAAAGGTAAACCTAAATAAGTGTTTTAGGTTTAACTTCTCATAGAAAGTGAACTAATTATGAGAAAGTGCTCATGAAGAACTTCTAAACTATGGAATTTTCACTCTTTTGTAGTGTTTTCTCTGGTAGAAAATAGAAAAAAGGTGCATTTATCTGAGAAACCCGTGTTATCTTAACATGAAATTATTCAGCTTTACCTTTAAGGTATTGATACATTAATCAAGCATTTACTTTGTGACAAATACTTCCATTTAATGATTCAATTCACTGCTCAGTAATGGCGGCATAAAACAAAATACGTAAGCAAGCAATAAACCGCAGACTCAATACTAAGGGATAGTTCTAATTGTAAGTTTACTTTGTAACCAACTGAATCATACTTAACGAAATGAAGGCTGTATCCACAAACAATACTTCAACAAGCCATAAACTGTAGACTGTAGCTATAATAAATAATAATATTAGGATGATTTATTTGGTGAGCGCTGTTTTTGTGTGTATCACACCTCAAGAGCCCCCTGCGAGCTTGGTCGTCGCTGTAGAAAGCGCCAATTCTCAAGCAAGACCCAGTTATTGTAAGGTTGGATGGACCTTTCAGTGACCGGTCTCTGGTAAAGGTTTATGAATTTTTCAACTCAGCGAAGAGCACATTCGAAATATAAATGGTATATTTTTGTGCTCCGCCGGGATCCGAATCCACAACCTTCCATTTACGAGTCCGAAGTGTTGCCACTACGGACTACGGACTGGTCCAAGATGCCAACGACACGCGGTGTACCTGAGCGGTCACCCATCCAAGTACTGTCCGCGCCCAATGTTGCTTAACTTCGGTGATCTATGGGAACCGGTGCTTTCAACATGGCTAACGTCGTTGACGCGTCGTTGAGCGATGTTATAGATAAGAAATTTCAGATGAGAATATGGATACAAATTTTGGAATAATCTTTGTTTCGGATACAGATACGAATATTAAATCTAAATCTATGCTGCAAATATATAAATCATTTAAGCTCCTTGACTGATAGGTTGGTACGAGGCTGACCACCCGTGCTGTAAAAATCGGTTCACTTTTGCCAATGCCACCCCGGTTCAGGGAACGGCGGCAGGAGTTGCAAGGTTTATGTCCATGTGAGGTTTTCTTTATTTGTATGCACACATGCAGAATGTGTAGGCGCGAACCTACATGGGCCTGTCTGTAGGCACGCATTTCATATGAGCCTTAAATGCTTACATATCCTTGCAGCTTAGATTATAGATAGATTAACCGCATTCCCACAAGCAGGCACGTACAAGTTCGCGCTTGCACATGCCGCATGTGAACCTACAACATAAAAACCGGACATACACCCTGCAACTCTTGCCGTCCTTCCCTGAAACAGGGGTGACATTGGCAAAGTGAACCATTTTTTACAGTATGGGTGGTCCGCCTCATCTAATCTAATCTAATCTAAGTTGCAAAGATATGTTACATTGGAGATTCACATTACATGCATTCTCACAACCAGACACGTACAAGTTCGCGCTTGCACATGCCGCATGTGAACCTACAACATAAAAACCGAAATCTCAAATGGACATACACCCTGCAACTCTTGCCGTCCTTCCCTGAAAAAGGGGTGACATTGGCAAATTGACAGTATGGGTGGTCAGCCTCATACCAACCTATAAGTCAAGGAAGTGATGCGCTGCATATCATCAATACTTAAAACAAGCCATGTAGGGTAGCATCTATATATTATGAAGATTCTATTTGATTTGATTGTATTCATATTATTACAGCATGGAGAGAGAAGGATCTGGAATATCCCCGCATGTTGTAGGAGATGGAGTAGGGATGCTCGAGGGCAAAGGTCAGCGAGGGTTTTCCCCTCCAGAGGAAGATCAGCTGCCCAAATTGTATAGAAGGCCAGCCAGTGGACGCATTTGTCAGTTTAGAAGGATCCTATGGGCTCCAACCCACCTTCTCTCTCCCCCGGACGTTATTATGCTTCTGTACCAGGACAATTGGCACTTTCTGTAGTGATAATCAAGCTCGCAGAGGGCTCTTGAATTGTGATTCACGCGAAAACAGCGCTCACCAAATAAATAATATATAAGGCTGTTTTTATGCTCAAATATTTAATTTATAATATTCATTCAGAGATCAATAAATGATACCGAATCACCAAATTCATTACTTTCTTTAATTCTACGTTACTTTGAGTAATGCCAAAAGAACAATGAAATGAATGCAAAAGACCCATCTGAAATAAGCCAATAAGTTTGATGATTCATTTTATTAAAATTTTAGTAAAGTTGTAAGTAAATACTATGCATAGCATTATGTTAAAATATAACTTAAGTATCACTTAGTAGAGTTGGTGAGTACGGCACAAAGATATGAAATACTTAAAAGGAGAATATTTATAATCAAAATTACATAATTTAATTAGAATCTCCATTTTTTGTTGAGTAAAAAAAAGATTATAATGGTCAACATTATCAACTGTGAGGAAATAATGACTTCTTTCATGATGGGGAACCTAAAATATTTCAATTCAGAAATGGACTCTTGACCTGTAATGTCGGAGGCAAGAGAAAGTGTGAAAGTGAAGATTAAAAGAAGTTTGTTAGGATGGTTTGGACATATGGAGAGAATGAATAAGGAAAGACTGACAAAGAAAGAATATGTTGCAAGAATATATTGATGTCGTGGTAGAGGAAGACCGAGAAAGGTATGGATGGACCAAATTTCGGAAATTGCGAATGAATGGAGTCATAATAAAAGGAGAGCGTGTATGAAGATGGGTGTGACTTTGGATGAAATGAAAGAAGTATGTAAGGATAGAAAGAAATGGAGGTTGATCTGTAATATTAGCGGCTAGGGCTAAAGTTTTTCAATTTTTTTAAATTTCAAATAAGAATTTTATTTTATTGATTGTAGAGGCATTAACTTTGTAATCGTTCATCATTAATGAAAAAAGAAAAACAGTTTTGTTTTCGATTACGTGATTACTCACGTAATCGAAAACAAAACTGTTTTTCTTTTTTCATTAAGAATTTTATTATTTGTCTATTTTTTAAAATGTAATTTGTTGTGTATGCTTCTTGACTTATAAGTTGGTATGTGGCTGACCAACCATGCTGTAGAAAATGGTTCACTTTGCCAACGTCACCCCTGTTTCAGGAAAGGTCAGCAAGAGTTGCAGGGTGTATGTTCATTTGAGATTTGGGTTTTTATATTGTAAGACCACATGCAGTATAATATTTAAGCGCGAACTCATACTCAGCTTAGATATCTTTTAAGGCTTGATTGACAGTCCCACCCTGTTGGAGTTTTAAGCTTTATGTGCCGGGGAAGACAGCATGATCTATTTCATGTAGGTACATCTCTTCCGTACTAACGTCATGGCCCAACATATCTTAATTTTGAATATAGACTCCGCTGACCTAGATATATTTCAAACAAATTTGATTTTTTCTAAAGATTTCTTCAAAGAGGCTATCGATATAATATGCCTTATCTAGAAATTATACTCGCATCCATCTATCTATAATCTTACATTGCTAAGATAAATCAAAATTTAAGATTCACATCAATGCTCAACTTGTTTGAGTAGACAAGTTATTTGTAATAATTGATTTGTTTTATCAGATCAGATACTGAGGAAATTCTGTTGCCAATTACGTAATTATTATCTATGAGAAACACCCTTGCACTATGACCAATGGTGAATCACTGTTTATATTGATGATTCATGTGATTTGATATGGTAGCATGCTGATTATAACAGTAGCATGTACTTATTTGTAACATATTATTTTGCCACATGTGTCTATAATCAAAACAAATGATATCTATATACCAAAAACAATGGACATACCGTGCTATTCTTAGACATTTTAGTCGTCTGATGAGCCCACGCTTTGACAAATTAATGATGCATTTGTATAAAGACCTGTCAATCCAAAATGGCTGCAAGTGAACAGCTGATTTGTCTTCATACAAACATTACCGAAATTCGGTATGTAAGAATGACCGTGGTGATGAGACTTCCAGCCCAGGCATCATTAGTTTGTCAAAGCGTGGGCTCAACCGACGACTAAAATGTCTAAGAATAGCCCGGTTAGAATACTAGATTAATAACTATACAGTTAAATGAGGTCATCCTCAGTCGTCGTGCAGAGAGGGTGTCTCCTGAAGACTTAAGCTACGTCGCTAACAAAATGTCGATAATAATGTAAGTTCTCTTATAACGGTTCGTCTAATATCCGATTAATTAATTTTAACTGTGTAGTTATTATTGTAAATACTAGTATAAAGCGCGACGGCCATTGTTGATTTCCAGTTTATATATAGTTCGCCGTACAAATAACGCTCGCAGCGCCTGAGCGAAAGCATAAACAGCTGATCTTTGTTGTTATAGTGTGGACTGATGAGCGTGCAGCATTTTTTGTTGATATCTATATGGTTTAAAAAAAGCCTAACACTGCGCTCGGCTGAAACTGGAGCCAAATCAAGGATTGAAGAACCTATAAGAAGAGTTAAGACAATGTTTGGAGAGCGTGCATTTGCAGTTGCTGGTCGTCTAGTCTGGAACCACCTGCCACATCATGCCGTACGTTTAATAATAAAGAGCAATAACTCAAAAAACAAGAATGCTGGGAAATGACGTTTGAAGTTCAGACAACCAGTACAACTTGTATGGATGAAAAAGGCGGCCGATGTTTTATCTCGGTCATATTCGTCCAAATTGAACGGCTGTCGCATTCTACCTATTCTTCTCGTATTGTTCTTGCATTTTATTACAAAATCTCGATTTTCGAGTTATTTCTCTTTATTATTAAGCGTGCGATGTGAGAGAGCTAGAGGACCATGGAAAGTTCCGGAATGTACTGAAGACAAGCAAATTTCTGACATCGTTTGCACCAGCGCCCTTGGAGTGGCTACATCACGAAACAGCGCTATAAAGAAATCATCAACTCTTCATCATCATAATTTGGTTAATGTGAGTTCGCACTTAGACATGCTTCATGTGAACAACAAAAAATAAAAACCCAAATCTCAAATAAACATTAACCCTGCAACTCTTGCTGCACTTCCCTGAAACATTGATGACATTCTATCTAATCTAATCTAAGTTGCAAAGATATGTTCCATTGCGAATTCACATTATATGCATTCTCACAAGCACACATACAAGTTCGCACTTGCACATGCCGCATGTGAACCTACAACATAAAAACCCAAATCTCAAATTAACATTAACATTAACCCTGCAACTCTTGCTGCACTTCCTTGAAACACTGGTGACATCGGCAAAGTGAATCAATATTTACAGTAACGGGTGGTCAGCTTCATACCAAAGTATTAGTTGAACAAGAAAAGTTATGAATTACATTAATAGCTGCATAAAAAAAAACATACAATTCACGGATGCTAAAAAACAATTACCTGTAATAAAATATTTTATGAACTATTCTCCACACCTGAGAGTAGTTAAATGTTGCACACAATAAAAATTAAATTAAATAAACCAATTACTGCAGAGATAACATTTACTCTGTTATCACTAAATCCACAATGCATTTAACTTCACAGCGGAATGCAACAAGTCACAAAGGCAGGAACAATCTAAAAGAGTCACTAAACTGGTGGGCGTTTAGAACCAGTATTGTATACCACAAAACATTTTCAGGATTAATGTCTATGAGAAAATATTTACTGAGTGATGTGGCAGTTTTCTATGTTTTTTTAGATCTGATAAATCAGGCATGACAAACAAGCGGCCTGCGGGCCACATGCATTTTTGCAGTTGCTGGCCCTCTGGCCTGGAACCACCTGCCACATCATGTGAGAGAGCTAGAGGACCATGGAAAGTTCCGGAATGCACTGAAGACAAGCAAATTTCTGGCATCGTTTGCACCAGCGCCCTTGGAGTGACTACATCACGAAACGGCGCTATAAAGAAATCATCAACTCATCATCAGATGCGGCCCTCGGACACATGTAAAAATGCAACTTGCAATAGTGTAACTTCTTGCGAAGTTATCCCCGGAGAGTTTCGCAGGTGGCGATTGGAACCTATTTATTTTTACAAGTAAAGGGGCCGGCAAGAAAAAAAATTAACATTCTAGAAAAAAAAAATTGGCATAAAAGACCTGCCTAAGATTCTGACAGAAATATGTATACCTACCTACATTCTCGTTGACCGATAGGTTTCAGCGAAAGGTGGCAGGAAGTGCATGGTTAATGTTCATGTTAGGTATGGTTTATTTTTTGTTTTATATATGCAGCATGTGTAAGTGCAAACTGTGAACTTACATGTGTCTGCCTGCGAGTGTATGTGAAATATAAGCCTTAAATGTCAATATATATTTTTGCAGCTTAGATTATAGTTTGCTACTGAACCTAGTCACATAGACTTGCAACGGATTCCCAAAGAGAAAAAATATAAGTACTTGAAATTTATTTTTTTGCGAATCGATTGTACAAAAACAGTGAAAAATTGCCCCGATTTGGTGTAGAAGAGACGTCTTCTGATGACATCAGTTACAGCCCCAACGAAACGTTGAGAAAGACAATTCATTGCTACAACACGGTTCGAAATTTCTCGTGTTTTTTTAATTTTTTAACCCTCACAAAACCATGATGACGTTGGGTTAATATATTATGTTTTGGATTAAAAGTTCTACTTATTCATTACTATTTATAATGGCAAATTGGCAATATTATAAATCCAACTAATCTGCCAAGAAAAAACATTAATCCTTGCAAAATTTACGATAATAGACGTTTTACAATGGAGTATTATGTTAAATAAAATAAAGAGGCATTGTGCGAGCTATAAAATTATACAAATCAAGTTCAATGTCATGTAATTAACAAAGAGCATCGTTAAAAAAAAAAAGTGCAAAAAAAACGCGATGGATTATGAGTTTTGACGTTTCGCATGGCTGGAAAGTGAGACAAAAAGACTTGTTTTAATAAAAGTCTGTGAATATAAATTTTAATTACCTTGTTAGTAATCCAAATGGAGACGAACAGCACTGATTTGTGATGTAAAACAAGTAATATTAATTTAAATCGTGCAATTTGACATTTCACTGTACGCGGTGCACATCACACTCCAACGAACAAACTCAAAATGAGTCAATGTTTCATAACATTTTTGAAGCACGTGTCTATGATTTATAAAGATCTAAAACACTATACACTAACAAAGACAGTAATTTTTTATTTGTGACACTATTCTATAAAGTTTAGTTTTATGTTCAGAGCAGAACGTGAAATGAGAGATGAGCTAATCGAGAAAGAATCGGATCTTTGATTAGTGATGGATAAAATGAACGGAAAATTATAACGATATTAATGCCAAGAGGTAAAACTTTCTATTTATTTAGTAGGTAAATTAAAATATTTCAAAATATCAATTCAAAGTCGAAGGAGAACACTTTAATAATTTCTTGGCACAAAAGTACATCATATATGATGTCAGATATTAATTCATGAAGTACCTACTTACAAATATGAATGAAAAAAATGAGATATAAAAGAATTTTGAACGGTCCATAGTCTAGTGCAGAGGTTCCCAAACTTTTTCAAGTCACAGCATCCTTTGAAATTTTGAGTTTTCTCACGGCACCCTAGTCATATAATATCGATCGATGTTTGTATTCATGTATGCACACAAGCTTCTGCTTTCGCATGAAGACATCTGGCCAGGCAAAATAGGTTGGCGAATTGCAATCCTCTTCACAATTTAAAAAAAAAAAAAAAAATGTAAAATTTTGATTTTAGTAGACTTCAGGGGCGCCTCGCGGCACCCCTGATCTTTCTCCGCGGCACCCACTTTGGGAACCTCTGGTCTAGTGGTTAACACTTCTGACTTGTAAATAAAAGGTTGTGGTTTCGAATCCCGGTGAAGCACAAAAAAATACCATTTCGATTATAAATTACTTACTTCGTCAAGAGGAATGCAACTCACTAACCTTTTTTACCTTGCCAGAAGCAGGCATAACATCATCAATTCATAATTCATTATTTTTGATGAATTATTGATTAATAATTACCCAACGACATCTGTTTCACCAGAGTTGAAGTTATCGTTGATGACATGACAGGACATGACGGGATTCCAACTTGCGCTTGTTTCAATAATACTAACTCAAGTGTCAATGCCGTACCTGCCTGTCAACAAGCTTGCACTATATGTGCAGCTTAGTTGCATTGCAGAATGTGTGGACCTCATCGGAAGGTATAGTGTGACAATAAAATGAAAACTCAAAATTTTACATAAATAATTTTATTTTCAACAAATTACTTAACTTCACAATTAAAAATAAAATAAAAACAATAACTAATACAACTAGAATTAGTATCAACAAAAAACAGATTTGTATCTGATCATGTAGTTTTCGAGTACTAAAAATATCGACGGTTAAAAGGCAGTAGGGCGACATTTTGGTCAAAAATGAGTTATGAATGCTATCCTACTTGAAATTTTCCGCTCTTTCTAATGCGCTAACTCCCATAGCTCTACGATGATTTTTGAGTTGTTTATACCCAAGCAAACAACTGTGTTTTCGAAGTATGGTTTTGGTGTAACCGACAAGATTTTAGCCTTTTTTATCCTAAAGGTGCTTGTGAATAAAAAAATTGTAAAACATCGTAAAACCACATTAATAGGAATGCCAATAAATGCCTTTATTTTTTTTTAATTTTACAGCTGTTTTGATTGTAACAATATGATAAAAAATAAAAAAAGTTACGCCATTTTTCTGCAATCACAAACTTTAAACTGCTCTCCTGAACAATTTAGTGCATGTCGCTGCCTTTTAACCGCCAATATACCTACTTAATAAAAACTCCTACGATTCCATACATTTTTTTATATTGAACCCGATAACTACTTAGAAGAGTATAAACTAAATCCAAAGTGTATGTACGAATACAGGTGTGGAATCTCGTTGGCAATTGTTGTTTACCTGCGTGTCCCATAGTCATGGTTCGCTGCACCAACACAGCACGCAGCGCCTGAGCAAAAGGAGAAACAGCTGATCTTTATTGTTATGTGCGGCATTTATAGTGAGACAATAACCATGCCTGTGTTGACAACACTATCGCTCTATAACCTTTTCCCTTATGAATATTCTGGCTATATGAATACCCCCAGTAAGGAATACTTTTTCTAACACATATTATATGAGTCATATAAATGCAAACGCCGTCAACTCCTTACGCGATGACTTTAAGAAAAATAAACTTGTAAAACGACAACACCAGTTGGAGATGACGGCGTTTGCACGAAATCATACTTTTCCAATAAAAATTACGAAGGATTAAGTGAGGAACACAGCAAATGATTTGTTACACTGCGCAGAATCAAATTCAATTATTATCTCAAAAATCACAAATCTTGAAGATGACGGCGTTTGCAGTTATAAGACTCATATATACTTTCCCTGAGGATCTGGGACTGAATAGATCCCAAATAAATGGATTTCTGTAAAGACTAACAAAGGCGGCCATCTCAGGATCATACTACATTTGGCTTAGAAGATCTGAGAGCCCAGACACCTCTGGACATGCAATGTAGTAAATCGGACTAAGTACATATTGGAAGGAAAGATGAGTTGGGAGGAATTGGGAACGTCGTCATGACGAAAGGATCCTTAACCAACCTGAGACAGGTCGTAAGTCCTGTGACTCCCATCTCATCCTGACTCCGTGTGGCGGGCCTGAGTTTGGGTCTTGGATTTAAAAAAATTAAAGATCTGACTCGGTGAGACCGTGGATGCTCAGTTATTTCACAAATGAAAACATTTATAGTTTAGCTCATTTCCCTTGCAGACTTTTGATTTCTTGAACACAGATGCCAGGGATAAGTTCAAAGTTGGATGACGTCTATGATTGACAGCTGCACTGTATGCAAGTTTACACTTGAGGCCTATGCGTGTCACCCGCAGTTAAAGGGTTAAAGAAGAACAGTAAGGCAATCAACCAAAAGTAACAGCGTACACACCTTTAATGAGTCGCATAGAAGCAAAGACGGCAATCTACATTTTTTTTAAATTGAGATAAATATATGGATACATAGAAAATCACTTTCTCATCATAATAATAATCATATTAGACTTATTTATTTGATGAGCTGTGTTTTTGTGTGAATCACACCTAAGAGCCCTCTGTGAGCTTGGTCGTCGCTGCAGAAAGCGCCAATTCTCAAGCAAGACCCAGTAATGCTGGACAGACCTATGGTGACCGGTTTTGTTAAAAGCAGATTATTTTTTCAATCCTGCGTAGAGCATATTAGAAAAATGAAATTTTTTTGTGACACACCTTCCAATCGAGAGTCCAAAGTGTCTACTAATAGACAACGGACGGGTCTTACATTTCCATATGTTTTAGTCATTTTTTTTTAAATCCAAGATGGCCGTCTTTTGGGTTTAAATGACACATATTTCCCCCTCAACTAAAATTAAGGATACTAAATCCCAAGCATAAGAACACATTTCAACTCAATCAAAACATTCACAAAATGTATGCAAACTAAAATGCTCACTAGGAGCGCAGTTTTCGTTTTAAATACATTTTCAATAAATCCCTATAGTCTAGTTAAAACATAAAATTGATACTTGGGTAGGTACCAGTGGCGAAGGGTGCCATACAAGCCGGTTCCCATCGGCTTCCCCTTTAAAATGATGTAACAAAGTAGTTAAAAAATATAGGCTCAAAGTAAAAAAATACATTTAAAACCAAAGAAACAATACATATTTTTCCCCATTGAAACCATGCAGTCTACTTTATTATCATTTTTGCCTCATTTTAAATGGGAAACCGATGGGAATCGGCTTGTATGGCACCCTTCGCCACTGGTAGGTACAACTATACAAATCAAAACCTATTCCTATAGAGAGAAGATATTTACACTATACTTTACTTTAACTAAGTAATAAAATTGAGTTTAAAGTCAATATTGTATTCTCAATTTTATTTACAACAAGTGATGTCAATCAGTTTTATCTTTTAGACTGCATTGAAGGCGTAAGACACTTGAAAAATGAATATTTTTATGGAAATTAATTATTTGAAATCAGATAATAAAAATTGCATATTTACATATTTTAATTTTCACAGATAAGATAAACATCTAAGTAAACGCCTACGTCTAAATGACTCTGGAGGAAATGAATGAAGTATGTAAGGACAGAAAGAGATAGCGGTTGATCTGTAATGTTGGCGGCTAGGGTTTATTAAATTGGAATTTGTTTTCTGTTTTACTTTCGAAGTCCATACATATTATTATTTATTGATTTAAAAATGTAATTTGTCGTGTATGTTCTTTGACTTATAGGTTAGTATGCGCCTGACTACCCATACTGTAAAAAGATGGTTCACTTTGCCAATGTCACCCCTGTCTCAGGGAAGGACTGTCCATTTGAGATTTGGTTTTGATGTTGTAGGTTCACAGGCATGTGCAAGCGCGAACTTGTACGTGTCTGCTTGTGAAAATGCATGTAATGTGAAACTCAAATGATACATATCTTTGCAACTTAGATTAGATTAGATTAGATTAGAATCCTTATACTTTCACGCTGGAAAACATTTACAAACGTTTTCCAGGCCTCTATTTTTTTAGCTCAATGTCAAGTAGCGGATATCAGCGTGTACTGCTTGTACATGACGATTTTATACAGCTTATCACATTTCTTTGGTAATAAATTCTTCATATCAATTATGTTGTACAAATTGATTCATTATTTTTTATCAGCATTTGGGATAACTTATTCTGTGACATATCAACATAAGAGTTATTTTAGTCCGTATCTGAAATGTCGGACAAATGATAATTGTTTCATAATAAAACCAATATTGTTCACTTTCCTTAGTTTTCTGTTTCCATAATGACATTTGGGACTCACGTAGGATGGTATGAGGCTGACCCCTGTATCTAAATCTAAATCTAAGTTCCAAATATATGTATCATTTGAGATTCATATTAAATGCATTCCCACAAGCAGACATGCATAATTATGCGCTCACACATGCCGCATGTGGACCTACAGTATAAAAACCCAATCTCAAATGAACATAAACCCTGCAACTCTTGCCGACCTTCCCTGAAACCGTGAACCATTTTTTACAGTATGGGTGGCCAACCTCATACCAACCTATAAGTCAAGGAATACAAGCAATTAATTACATCCAGTTATACAAACAAATAAACACTAAATAATCTATAATCAAAATTGCAAAGATATAATAACATTCCAAACTCATATCAAATGAATTTCCACAAACAGACTCGTGCAAGTTCGCGCTTACAAATGCTGAATGTGTACTTACAAATTAAAATCCAAACCGCAAATCAACATAAGCCCTGCAACTTTTGCCGACCTTCCCTGAAACAGGGTGACATTGACAAAGTGAACCACCTTTTACAGTATGGGTGGTCAGCTCATTCAGAAGCGGACTAAAGACCCACCTGTTTGCACGCTCATATATACGAGCATGAGCCTTTGGGATGACCAAGAGCCATGAAAAGGCACCATACAAATCTAGAATTTATTCTTATTATAATCAGCCTCATCCCAACCTATAAGTCAAGAAAAATGCTGTAAAAACTTGGTTCACTTTTGCCAATGCAACCATGTTTTTTCAAAAGATCACCAACCTTTGTCAACGACAATACCATGTTGAAAGCACTGGTTCTCATCAGATCACCGAAGTTAAGCAACATTGGGCGCAGATGCTACTTGGATGGGTGACCGCTCAGGTACACCGCGTGTCGTTGGCATCTTGGACCGGTCCATAGTCCAGTGGCAACACTTCGGACTCGTAAATGGAAGGTTGTGGATTCGGATCCCGGCGGAGCACAAAAAATATACAATTTATATTTCCAAATATGCTCTTCGCTGGGTTCAACAAATTCATAAAGCCTTTACCAAAGACCGGACACTTAAAAGGTCCATTCAGCCTTACAGCAACTGGATCTTGCTGGAGTATTGGCGCTTTGTAACGACAAACAAGCTCGTACACCCCTGGGGCACTTGAACAAGTGTCATAGACCCCTAGAGTCTCTAGAATCTAGGGAGTCTACTATTTTGCCTGGCCGGAAACAGGTATTTACATTATCAGGGTTAAGCGTTATCTTTGCAACTTAGATTACAGACTAAAGACATAAAATGCAGTTGCTAAGTTTGAATATTTTGAATGTTCGGAGTCCATTCGAATTTATCTCAACAGAACTTTGCCAATGTCACCCATGTTTCAGGGAAGGACGGCAAGAGTTGCAGGGTGTATGTCCATTTGAGATTTGGTTTTTATGTTGTAGGCTCACATGAGGCATGTGCAAGCGCAAACTTGTACATGTCTGGTTGTGAGAATGCATGTAATGTGAATCTCCAATGTAACATATCTTCGCAACTTAGATTAGATTAGATTAGAATCCAAACATTAAAAATACCAGACCAATCATAGATGCCCACGAAAACAAAAAAATATACTTATAAACTTCTAAATTTTGTGTCAATCATTCTTCATTTCTAGTATTAAAATATACACAACTTTTAGGCCCGGTATATTGAACTGTAGTAATATTTTAGTTAACTATTACTTGAACTTTTATTCAAAATACTCAATCTCGAGTTAACTAAAACCGAACATTGCCGAAGTATGAAGCCACGCCCACAAATCTTGGAAATAATTAAAATGCCATTCAAAAGCTTTAAAACAAACAACTATTCATAAAAATCATATCCCTTACCTTCATTAAGCTAGAAAACGAGACAAAAAATGTTCAGTTTGCAGCAATTTTGATGTATCCTGACATTAAAAAAGAACAGCTGCTGTCAGTGAAGCGCCGCCATCTTGAAAATCGAAAGTTAAAGTTACTAAATATTTACTGGCGAAATTCGGTGAGTGAAATATTATGATGATTTAACTAAAATTGCATTTTAGTTAACTTTACGATGCTTCAAAATACCGGGCCTTATAAGTGTTTTTTACAGCCATTTATATGTAAAAATATATTATACATCATGCTCGCATTTTTACATTGACTTCAATAATCTATTCTCCTTCGCATACTTTAACAATAGTTATTTTATTATATACATAAGCATGTGTGAAAGGCATGGAGGTATATACATGGAGGGGCTGTGAATGTGATTTAGTACTAATCGACATGATGCAACGTCTTTGACACCATACATTGTTAATAGTGCTGTCTCGCTCACGACATATGAAATGCTTTCGTTATTTTCTATGTAAGCAACGTGTCTCTACTCCGTCTTCAATCTATTTAGACATCACCATGGAATCACCATGGCAACGGACTTTGTTACTAGTGTTGTTGAAAGTATTAAAATATTTGATAAATTCCGAATTCAAAAATGTTCCCACCTCATTGTGTACAGGATGATTTTCACAAGTATCTATTACCGCGAGCCTAGAAGTTACATACTCTAAGAAGCAAGTGCCTGTATATTTGAACATCACTTGTTCTAGAAATAGCTGTCACTTTCGCGAACAAAATATTTCGACAAACGAAAAATAAATTTTATCAACGTAATCATATAGAATAGTGATTAAAATGAAAAAAAAATCATGTTCTAATACACATTTACTCTTTTTTGTTGGCACGTTTAGAAAATACCCAGTTTGGCATTTATTTGGATTTTTTTTCCAATTAGGTAACACACCTATTCACAGTTGGAAGGTTACCGATAGACTGAATTTGGATTTTTATGTGATGAGTGGGGTAGCGTATTTCTAATTCTCAAAGGATTGATTTCTTAGCCCATCCAGTTCTATACATCGATGTGCGAAATGCACTAAAGAAATTATTCATGTATTGGGGTCAGTAACTTTATCAATGATTTAGAATTAAAGTGAAAGAACTCTTTGAAAAATACAGCTACTGAAAACTAAAATTAAATTTTGTATGGCATGGTTTTGTAAGGACAGGAAGAAATGGAGGCAGCTTTGCAGAGGTTCTGGCCATCCCTATCGGAATGGCGACAGAGTTACAGTTACAGTATGGTGTGGTAGACAGGCTGGGTTGAAAAATCCATATACCTTTACTAAAGACCGGTCACCAAAGGTCCATCCAGTCTCACAGCAACTGGGTCTTGTTTGAGAATTGGCGCTTTTTAGCGACAACCAAGCTCGTAAAAAGTTCGGTCGATAGCTTCATTAGTAGAATGCTTGCATTCCATGCCGAGAGCAAGGGTTCGATCCCTGCCGAAGGTGTCAGAAATAATTTCCCGTTTCGGTGTCTATTTTAAACCCAAAATAAATACCGACAAGGTTTACTCAGCCTTCACAAGAAATGAGAAACAGCTCCCTCGTGTACTGGGAAACCCCACTTCAATTGAAGTGGTTGACATGAGGCCGGCTCCCTTACTCATACAAATAAATAGGTCCCAAATCGCCACATGTGACCCCTTCGGGGCTGACGCAGGCAAGAAGTTACACTATATGTGTAGCTTAGTTGCGTTTTATTACAAAACAGGGTATGGTGAATGCTGGATTTCTAAACATGAATAGTTCACTTTGCCAATGTCACCCCTGTTTCAGGGAAGGTCGGCAAGAGTTGCAGGGTGCATGTCCATGTGAGATTCGGGTTTTTATATAGTAGGACCACAGGCGGCATGTTTAAGCGCGAACTTGTGCATGTCTGTTTGTGAAAGTGCATATAATTTGAATCTTTAATGTTACATATATTTTGCAACTTAGATTAGATAAGAATGCTTGGTCATTTCTAGGCAACCAATGAGCTTGCTTGAACAAAAACACAAGCGTTCTATAGCAAAGAGATGCAACGCAACTAAGCTACACATATAGTGTAGCTTCTTGCCACGTTATCCCCGAAGGGTTGAGAGATAGGCGGGCAATAACCAAAAATGGTAGTTATCACACCTAATGTCAGGGGCGTGCATCCCATACAGGCACATGCGCCTCATAGGTAGGCAATAAATGGTGAAAAATTGTTTAAGCTTTATATTCAGATTGAAAATTCAAAATTTAAGTTTGATTCGAGTTCCTTGACTTATAGGTTGTTATGCGGCTGACCACCCATACTGTAAAAAAATTGGTTCACTTTGCCAATGTCACCCCTGTTTCAGGGAAGGACGGCAAGAGTTGCAAGGCTTATGTTCATTCGAGTCATCGTTAGCACTTTCAAATGAGTTATTTTAAAGAAATGGGAGAAAACATTTATTCTTAAATGTATTTGCCTCTACCCTTTGCACGCGCCTGCCTTATGTTATATTAACCTCGGTGCCAATCTTGTAGAGGGCTCTTGAGGTACAATTCAGACTTAACCACTATAATCATTACGTACACAAGGCTTTAAAAATAAAAAATAATTACACATTTAGTCCCTGTCATCTAGTCCTCGGTACAAAAAGGTAATTATTATTATTATAAATATTATATTTCACTATCGGCTGAATATCAGTCATTGCTCTGAAGCGAGCCGCGGGTTTGAGTCTTGGCTAAGTTTCGTCCTTCAAGTCTTCCGGTACAAAAATATTCCTCTCCGAGTGGCTCGTTCTGCTCAGCTCGTTCCTGAAGTAGTCTATGGTCTTCTTCAGGCCGTCTTTCAGTGACACCTAGAAGAAAAAATAAAAAAAAACATTTGATCAACAGTATGTTGTTTCAGTTTAAGCCCCCTACCTTCAGGTTATTTTCCGAGAAATAGGCAAAAAATAATCAGGAATCAAAGCCACAATGCACGTACTCCTGACTTTTGAAGAGTATTCTGAAAATTTACAAAAAACCAAACAAACAACCGAACGCTTAGCCTGCTCTTGAGGAACTAACTTGTCTAGACTTGTAATGGCGTGACTTTGTAACTCAGGCAGACTCCAGGCGGTTTGTAGTTTTCAAATATATTATTTTTTCTCAAGCGCGTACGCGATACGGGATGTAGCAGAATGGTACACTCAAAGTTTGCATATTGCGTACATTCATAATTCGCACGTTTAATAATAAAGAGAAATAACTCGAAAATTGGGAAAATCGAGATTTTGTAATAAAACGCAAGAACAATGCGAGAAGAATAGGTAGAATGCGACAGCCGTTCAATTTGGACGAATATGACCGAGATAAAACATCGGCCGCATTTTTCATCCCATACAAGTTGTACTGGCTGTCTGAACTTCAAACGCGATTTCCCAACATTCATGTTTTTTGAGTTTTGCTCTTTATTATTAAACGTGCGATATGTATAGGGCGGTTAAAATAATGCCTTTTTCTTTAAAATTCGTCAATTTTAGCGATCACAATATTTATAATGCGTGTTATCTGTCAATTCTAGCTGTGTTCGGACTGTTCCGGCAGCCATTATTATTCACAATAGTACCAACTTTCTAGGAACATTTCTATTTCAAGAGAGAACTGGAGAAGATTGGCTGCTTCCACAAAGGTCACAATCCTCAGTACTTAATGCGGAATAGGATTAAGAAGAGAAGATTTGCGTAAATATAATTTCTAGTTCACAGATACCAATCTATAATCTATCTATAATCTAAGTTGCAAGGATATATTCATTCAAAGCTCTCAGATGTATGCCCACAAACAGACACGTGTAGTTCGCGCTTACAAATGCTGATTGTGTACTCACAAATAAAATCCAAACCTCAAATGAACATAAGCCAATGGTGGAAATAAATGAGAAGTGACGCTGTTACCTTGGGTGTCCAGTTGAGGTAAGTCTTGGCCCGGGTGATGTCGGGTTTTCTCCTCTGGGGATCGTCTTCCACAGCCGCCATCTGCGACACCGTGCTCTTGCAGCCTTCTACCAGATCCTTGATGATCAGAGCAAATTCTGCAACACAACACACAACGACGGTTAAAAGGCAGTAGGGCATAGGCGACAAAAACTAAATTGTTCAGGAGAGCAGTTTAAAGTTTGAGATTGCCGAAAAATGGCATAACTCTTTTATTTTTTATCATATTGTTAAAATCAAAACAGCTCTAAAATAAATAAAATAAAGGCATTTATTGGCATTCCTATTAATTTTGCATGTCACAAGCGCCTTTAGGACAAAAAAAGGTCAAAATCTTATTGGTTACACCAAAATCATACTTCGAAAACGTAGTTGTTTGCCTCGGCATAAACAACACAAAAATCATCGTAGAGCTATGGGAGTTGGCGCATTAATAAGAGCGCAAAATTTTAAGAAGGATAACATTCAAAACTCACTTTTGACCAAAACGTTGCTTATGCCCTACTTCCTTTTAACCCTCGAGATAATTTTTTTTTTTTTTATGAAATCTGTGCGGGAAACTCCCTACATTTCAGAGACTCTACGTGTCTATGACACTTGTTGTAGTGCCGTAAAAGTGTTCACAAGCTTGGTCGTTGCTACAAAGCACCAATACTCAAGCAAGACCCAGTTGCTGTAAGGCTGGATGGACTTTTTGAAGAAAACTAGGGACAAAATGAAGCACGCACCTTCTATGGTGTGTTCCACGGGGTTCCCCAGATTGACTGGCTGCGTGTAATTTGCTGCCATCAGAGACACAAGTCCGTCCACAAGGTCTGTCACATATTGGAAGGAGCGCGTCTGCTTCCCGTTGCCGTAGATCTGAAACAATCAGGGGTGGTAAGTTTAACCAAGCTACACATATAGCGTAACTTCTTGCTTGCGTTATCTTCGAAGGGGTCGCATGTGGCGCTTCGGGGCCGATTTATTATTACCAGAAAGGGGGCCGGCCTCATACTGTAACTGTAACTCTGTCGCCATTCCGCTAGGGGTGGCCAGAGCATCTGCAGAGTTGCCTCCATTTTTTCCTATCCTTACATACCTTTTTCAATTCATTCATATCCTCATACCAACCACTTTTAGTTAAAGTGGGGGTTTCCCAGTTCCCAGGGGGATGGTTCTCATTTCTTGTGTACACCTTGGGATCAAAAACCCTTGCTCTCGGCTTGGAATGCAAGCATTCTACCAATTGAGCTATCGACCGAACTTTTTATGTGCTTGGTCGTCGCTACAAAGCGTAAATTCTCAAGCAAACTCTAGTTGCTGTAAGGCTGGATGGACCTTTTGATGACCGGGCTTTGGTAAAGGTCTATGAATTTTTCAACCCAGCGAAGAGCAAATGTGAAAATATAAATGGTATTTTTTTGTGCTCCGCCGGGATTCCAACCCACAGCCTTCCATTTACGAGTCCAAAGTGTTACCACTGGACTACGGACTGGTCCATTCTTGAATATTCCAAAAGAATGAAAGCGTTTTCTTTCCAACTTATTTCTTTAACCGAGTAAGATTGTAATGTATTAGAGTAGATTAATAATGTACTATGCACTACGTATACTGTAACTGTAACTCTGTCGCCATTCCGCTAGGGGTGGCTAGAGCCTCTGCAGAGTTGCCTCCATTTTTTCCTATCCTGACATACCTCTTTCAATTCCTTCATATCCATCACCTTTTTCATGCATTTTCTTCTTTTACACTCACTTTGTATATCCCATTCTTTCACAATCTCCTCAATCTGATCACTCCATACTTTTCTCGGTCGTCCCTTCCCTCTTTTTCCTTTCACACTTTCTTTGTATACATTACTTTGTCAGTCTATCATCTTTCATCCTTTCCACATGCCCAAACCATCTCATCACATTCTTTTGTACTTTAACTTTCACATCCTCTTTCAAATTAATTTCTTTTTTTACCCATTCATTTCTAACTCTATCCCTCAAAGTTTTTCCTGTCATACTTCTCAAATGCTTCATTTCCACCGTACATACTTTACTCATTTCGCTATCATTCACTGTCCATGCTTCACTTCCATACATCAAAGTCGGTAACAATATGCCATTGTGTACCGCCATTCTCAGATCCATCGTCAATCGCTTGTTGTATAGATAGTAATTATTTGTATAGATAGTAATTATTGCCCTGACTAGCATTGAGTCTGGTATTGTCAGCCGTATTGACCAGACCTGTATCGCGAGCTTCTGCGAGAATACATCCATTGGCACAGATCAAACATCTCTACATCTGCATCCCAATATCTCCCATTATCCCAGCACCCCACAGAAAACATCACATAGAGGATATACACTTAAAAATTAAAAAAATATATAGCTTACAGTGATGGTAAGATTCTGCAGGGCTTGCATGATAAAGTTGGACACCACACGGCCGTCTCCCGCGTGCATCCTAGGCCCGTAAGTGTTGAAGATCCGCGCAACCCGGACCTTGACGCCCTCCTGCTTGGCGTAGGCGTAAGCCAGCGTCTCCGCAACACGCTTGCCCTCATCGTAACAAGCCCGCGGACCTGCAACACACAAACATTACGCTTATGACATGACAATAACAGTTTTGCAATGGATCAGCGGACTTAACCCTCTGTCGGTCGCACCTGTGCAAAAAAATCACACTTGGTGTTTTTTACAGAATTCCCCGATTCAAAGACGACAAATGACGCCCCCATCCCCAGTACCCTTCTGACTCGAAGACGTCTTCCCGCCCGTACCACGCAGTAGTTCCCGCACCTTCACAGCGAGTGGAGCTGTAGCAAGTGGCCAAAAAAGCACATTTTTTTTTTTTTTTTTTTTTAAGAAAATCCTGTGCGGGAGACTCCCTAGATTCTGAAGACTCTAGGGGTCTATGACACTTGTTGTAGTGCCGCAGAGGTGTACGAGCTTGGTCGTCGCTACAAAGCGCCAATACTCAAGCAAGACCCAGTTGCTGTAAGGCTGGATGGACCCTTGGTGACCGGTCATTGGTAAAGGCTTATGAATTCTTCAACCCAGCGAAGAGCACATTCGAAATATTAATGGTATTTTTGTGTGCTCCGCCGGGATCCGAATCCACAACCTTCCATTTACGAGTCCGAAGTGTTGCCACAACGGACTACGGACCGGTCCGAGAGTTGTCCACAGACATTGTCCACAAAGCCAACTTTTCGTGAGGAGCCTGAATCAATGGAATCTGAAGTGGAGTGAGCTCACTAGGATTAAATTAAACTCTTTATGTGTTGTTTTGGTGTTTTACTTTACCAATTAGTTTAATATTTTGTCCAAATTCTATTGTAACTAGAGTATAATAATAATCTATAATCTAAGTTGCAAGGATATATTCATTTAAAGCTCTCAGACGTATGCCCACAAACCAACAAGTGTAGTTCGCGCTTACAAATGCTGAATGTGTACTTACAAATTAAATCCAAACCTCAAATGAACATAAGCCCCACAACTTTTGCCGACCTCCACTGAAACAGGGGTGACATTGGCAAAGTGAACCATTTTTAATAATAATAATAGTATTAGGATGATTTATTTGCGGAGAGCACATTTGGAAATATGGTTAATGGTATATTTTTGTGCTCCGCCGGGATTCGAATCCACAACCTTCCATTTACGAATCCGAAGTGTTGCCACTGGACTACGGACCGGTCGATGGGTCAAAAATGGTTATTTTTAAAATTGTGTTTGGTAAGATAATAAAATACTATTTTTAAATTTGGTTTTTGGTTTTTATGTTGATTTGGTTTTTATGTTGTAGGTTCACATGCGGCATCATGTGCAAGCGCGAACATGTACGTGTCTGCTTGTGAAAATGCATGTAATGTGAATCTCCAATGTAGCATATCTTTGCAACTTAGATTATATTGGAATAATATTTAATAACTTCTTGCATGTGTGATCAGATTGCGGAGATTGTGAAAGACTGGGATATACAAAGTGAGCGTAAAAGAAGAAAATGCATGAAAAAGGTGATGGATATGAATGAATTGAAAGAGGTATGTAAGGATAGGAAAAAATGGAGGCAGCTCTGCAGAGGCTCTGGCCACCCCTAGCGGAATGGCGACTGAGTTACAGTTACAGCTTCACAAAGCCCAAATGATGTTGAATATCATTGTTTTTAACATTTTGTGTGACTTTTTTAATATTTTAATTTATCTCAAACACATGTGTGTTCTTTTTTCTTAATTCAGACATTCAAATTCTGTTTTAATAAAGAATTGCTGGAGTCCAACGTCTGTAACGAAAGTTTACATGAATAGTTGATGAATGTTATATAACTGCTGTTGCTAATAGTGTTAATTGATGTTTACTTAACGATGATTAATTGACTCAATGACACACATAAGCTTGCACGTGCTGGTTTGCGTACACACGTGTTGTAAGCGTGTGTAACTGTAACTGAAAACTATACAACGCACACAAATGTTCTATTACGTACACGGCATGGAATGCAAGCACTCTCTTATGTATATCTACCCTATTCTCTATTATATACGTCTACACTATTATAAATAATAGCATTGCAACTTTATTTAATATGTACTTTTCCTTCACGATTCATTGATATATTGATGTGATAGAAATTAAGTAACCATATTCTAATCTTATCTAATCGAAGCTGCAAGGATATATATCATTTAAGATTTCATTCACCTGTCATTCTTCCATCTTTTTCAAACTTACTTTCCAAGTATACAAACTCATTTACCACATCAACATTCATTCCGTTTATTCTAAATTCATAGTTCGTATTTTCTTCATTTCTTTCAAAAATCAAAACTTTCGTCTTTCTTGCATTCAATTTCAAATAATTACCTAGCAGAGCTTCGTTCAATCTAGAGAGCATTATTTGCAATTCTACTGCAGAATCAGATACAAGAACTGCATCATCTGCATACAGTAGAACACTCACTTTGCTCTCTCCTATCATTAATCCACAATCATCAAGTCTAGCATCTCGAACACACTTGTCCATGACTATGTTAAATAGCCATGGGCTCATCACACATCCTTGCCTTACACCCTTAAAAACTTCAAACCATTCACTATACTCATCATCAATACGAACACATGCCATACTATTTTCATAGTTAGCATGTACCGCATTCAAGAAGGCCCCATTCACTCCATATGCTTTCAAAACATCCCACAACATACCTCTGTTTACTGAGTCAAAAGCCTTTTCCAGATCCACAAAGGCCGTAAACAGCTTTCCCCTCACCGACAATTGTTTTTCAACAAGTTGTCATAGAGTAAAAATCTGATCAATACAGCCTCTACCGGCCATAAAACCGGACTGTATATCGGAAATCAATTAAGTAAAATTAAGTTAGGTACCTAATAAATCACACAGTAGCCTGACCAATGTAAGTACAATTGATTGTGTCATGGGAAAAAGCTTAGACTTTCTTATGTCGTCAACATTTTGATGTCATCATAATATTTTATTTGAAGGGGCTATGTACGTAAAATATTGTAAATGATATAAATAGCAGTGCTTGAAATAATAACTTCTAGGTTTCTAGGTTACTTCTAGGTTGACCCCTAACCTTAACTTCTAGCCTCGACGCTTTTTCACCTTCTAACCTTATTGTGATACTGTATTTCTCCATCATGTTGTAAGTCTGTCGTCGTCTGTCGGGGTTAAGGCCGCGGGGGCCAAGAGGGCTGATCTTTCTAGCGTGTTTCAAATGGAACAACGTTGGTTCGATCCCCGCTTGGGTCACTTGACTTTAACTTGGACCCTGGTTCAACAGATCGCACGTTTAATAATAAAGAGCAATAACTCAAAAAACATGAATGTTGGGAAATCACGTTTGAAGTTCAGACAGCCAGTACAACTTGTATGGGATGAAAAAGGCGGCCGATGCTTTATCTCGGTCATCTTCGTCCAAATTGAACGGCTGTCACATTCTACCTATTCTTCTCGCATTGTTCTTGCGTTTTATTACAAAATCTCGATTTTCCCAATTTTCGAGTTATTTCTCTTTATTATTAAACGTGCGAGATGTTATTGGGTAATTATTATTTAATAATTCATTAAAAATAAACAATAATGAATTATTAAATGATGATATTAATACCTGTTTCTGGCCAGGCAGAATAGGTTGGTGAATTGCATTCCTCTTCACAAATCTTTTTTTTTTTTAAGAAAAAAAAAAAGTCTTTGTTTGATTCATTTATACCCCTGGATAACACTGTCTGTCTCAATAAAATTCTGTATTGGAAACAACATTTATTTTTCTTACGAAAAATTAATCCATAACAACTCTACCAACTGAGATATCGACCAGACAATTGAACCAGACAGTTGAACTAAGGGAAAATAAAGATCTCCTCAATACTCGTATTATAGAAAGAGAGATGTTGGCTGAGTTTTGCTCCAATTAGAACGCATTTGGTCCTTCAATTTTATTAGAAAGACAGAAATTTCCAGAATCCACATTCCCAGGATGACAGTCAAGAAGTTACCTATGGGATTAACGTGTCCCCAGTAGGTTTCAGGCTGGGGATGTACTTCCGGATCTCCATAGACTTCTGACGTACTGGCAATCAGGACTTTGGCTCCGACTCTCTTGGCGAGACCTGGAAAATACAAAAAAAAAATGAGGTTAGGTTTCTCTATTGATGGTAATGAATAAAATATTCAAGGTTAGATTTCACCATTGATGGTAATGAATAAAATATTTGAGGTTATATAATCTATAATCTAAGTTGCAAAGATGTATTAACATTTAAAATTCATATTAGATGCATGCCCACAGATAGACACACATAAGTTCACACTTACAAATGCTGCATGGGTACTTACAAATTAAAGCCAGACTACAAATCTTTTTCCAACTTTTAATTTATATGTGTAGGTACTTACAAATTAAAATCTAAATCTCAAAATCCTGCAACTTATGCCAACGTTCTCTGAAACAGAGGTGACATTTGCAAAGTGAAACATTTTTTACAGTATGGGTGGTCAGCCTCATATCAATCTATAAGTCAAGGAATAGGTTACGTTTCTCCATTATTGGTAATGATTATTTTATTTGTAAGTACACAATCAGCATTTGTAAGCGCGAACTACACGTGTTTGTTTGTGGGCATGCATTTGATATGAGCATTAAATGTTAATATATATTTGCAACTTAGATAACAGAGATCATAGATCAAAATATTTGGGGTTAGGTTTCTCCTGCTTTGATGGTAGTGAATAAAATATCTTGGGTTAGGTTTCTCCATTGATGGTAATAAACAAAATATTTTAAGTCAGACCCCTTCATTGACGGTCATGAGAAAAAATAATAAGGTTAGGTTTCTTCATTGATGGTGGTGAACAAATATTCAAGGTTAGGTTTCACCATTGGCGTTGACGAGCAAAATATTTGAATTTAAAAGTGTGTTTTATCAAATTGATCAAATAAAAGACTGAGCAAACACATTAATGGGAGGGTTCTTTGTAGTTTTTAGCAGCCGCTTTGAATTACGAGGAAAAAAAACTCAATTACATATTTTTAAAACACATTTAAACAATTATTTGCTCTCCATCCTTTCAAATAAATATATCATATAATGTAAATTTGTAGTCGGCAAACAATAATGTACAATTTATTTCACTTATTTATTTTCTTTTAGCGAAATAGACTTTTTGCAAAAAAGTCTATTAACTACCACATCCACATCCAATAACTACCTACATTTTTTAAAGAAATCCTGTGCGGAAGATTCCTTAGATTTAAGAGACTCTAGGGTTCTATCGCACTTGTTGTAGTGCCGTAGAGGTGTTGTTTATGAGCTTGGTCGCCACTACAAAGCGTCAATACTCAAACAAGACCCAGTTGCTGTAAGGCTGGATGGGCCTTAAGTGACTGGTCTTTTGTAAAGGTTTTATGAAATTTTCAACCCAGTGAAGAGCATAATTTAAATGGTATATATTTTTGCGCTCCGCGGGGATTCGAACCCACAACCTTCCATTTATGAGTCCAAAGTGTTGCCACTGGACCACAGATTGGTCATAATAATAACAATAATAATAGGCTGATTTGTTTGGTGAGCGCTGTTTTTATGTGAATCACACCTCAAGAGCCCTCTGCAAGCTTGGTCGTCGCAGTAGAAAGCCACAATTCTCAAGCAAGACCCAGTTGGTGTAAGGCTGGATGGATCTATAGTGACCGGTCTACGGTAAAGGCAGATAATTTCTCTAACCCAGTGAAGAGCTAATTTGAAAAATGAAATATTTTCATGCTCCGTCAGAACTCGAGCCCACTACCTTCGAATCGCAAGTCGGAAGCGTTAGCCACTAGACTATAGACTGGTCTAAATCTTTAAGGTTCCAAAAACAAGAAAAGTCAAGTAATGTAAATGAGCTGCACATAAAAAGCAGCTTCTTACCACATTGTCCCAAAAGGGGTCACATGTGGTATATGTAAGCTATATATTTTTAAAGGGCCAGCCTTACGCCACAAAGTAAAAAAAATATTTAAAAAAAATGTGTGTGTTTACCTCTGGTGGGACTCGAACCCACAATCCTCGGCTTAGGAGGCCGATGCCTTATCCATTGGGCCACAGAGGCGATGGAGCTGACCGCGTATTTTAGCATTCTCTACAGAGATAGCCGTTAATCACACACGCAAGTAGCAATTAAATATTATTAACTTGAGATAAACTTTTGCTGTTTATATTGGCTTGATTAACCTTTCCGCAACTGAATATTCTGGCTATATGAACACCCCTAGTATGGAATACTTTTTTTTTAAAGCGTTTATTGATTTCCTTCCTTCATTGATTGACGACACTTAAAACTATGGGGCCGTCCATAAATTAGGTCATCGATTTTGGCCGATTTTTGACCCCTCCCCCCCTTACAATCATCCTATAGTCATTATCTAATGACCCCCCCCCCTCTTGCTGTAATAATGGATGAGCTTAATGATTAATAATGTTATATTACTTACATAATCTATAATAATCTATAATCTAAGTTGCAAGGATATATTCATTTAAAGCTCTCAGATGTATGCCCACAAACCAACAAGTGTAGTTCGCGCTTACAAATGCTGAATGTGTACTTACAAATAAAATCCAAACCTCAAATGAACATAAGCCCCACAACTTTTGCCGACCTTCCCTGAAACAGGGGTGACATTGGCAAAGTGAACCATTTTTTACAGTATGGGTGGTCAGCCTCATACCAACCTATAAGTCAAGGAATAATATTTTGTATATTTCGTAGAAATTGGTATTTACAAGAACGACGTCACTTTTGGTACTCGTACATCATTTGCCATCATCCGCAGACCAGACTCCCCCCCCCTTAATGCGAATGACGTAATATATGGACAGCCCCTATGTGCCTATGTCACCCGCAGTAGAAGGGTTAATAATTAGCGCATGAGATATTCAGTCGTTATAAAAGACGAGCATGTAGGAAAGAAATGAGGTCAGAACATTTTTGAATTTGGAACTTTTTTCTTGGTGAGCTAACGTCAGTCTTTTCAACAACCGTCATTAGCAATCAATAACATAATATTTCTATACATTTTTCTATACATTTTTCCTAGCAACCCGGCCAGGTGACGACACAATTTTGAACCTCATTATGACTCTGAATGAAATAAAAGAAGTAGGTACGCAAGAGCCAAAAGAAATCTACAATTTTTTCGGTTTAGTATATCTTTGCAACTAAGATTATACACAATGGTAAATGCAATCCCATAAGCAGACCTGTATAAGTTCGCACCTACACATGCTGCATGTGGACTTACAATCTCAATTAAACATAAGCCCTGCACCTCTTGCCGAACTTCCCTGAAACAGGGGTGACATTTGCAAAAAGAACAATTTTTTACACTATGGGTGGTCAGCCTCATACCAACCTGTAAGTCAGGGAATACAAATAATGGATTGAAATATTAATGAAGTCAATAACCATATGTATAACAAGTCAAAAAGCAAACTGATTCACAATGTTTACAAGACAACATTTGTTTAATGTGACTTTTAATGTTTATTTCACATTCGTCACTTTATATTCAATCATTTGTGCTTTTCAAAAGAACATGATAAAAAAAAACATGCGTAAATATACATTTATGCGTAGTACCTGCTTCAAAAGAATATTTTTACGAGATCTTTTCATTCAATTTTCAATTATACTTCAAGAAAACCATTAATTGAATCTATTTGAATTATGAATGTCCGGTCGATAGCTCAGTTGGTAGAGTGCTTGCATTCCGTGCCGTAAGCTCGGGTTCGAATCCCACCAAGGGTGTTAGAAATGATTTCCCGTTTCGGTGTTTTTTTCAAAGCCCAAAATGAAATACCGGCAAGGCTTACTCAGCCTTCACAAGAAATGAGTACCAGCCCTCTCGGGGGCTGGGAAACCCCCACTTCAACTGAAGTGGTTGGCGTAAGGCCGGCCCCCTTACGTTACGCCCCCTTAAATACGTTCAACTCGCCATATGCGGCCCCTTCGAGGATAACGCGGCAAGAAGTTACACTATATGTATAGCTTAGTTGCTTTGCGAATGAGGTCCGCATATGAATTGACATAGACAAAGTTATGTTGTCATACCACCGGGTTGCTAGGGAAAAGGCGTACACATATTTTGTTACTGGTTCCTTGACTAATATAGGTTGGTATATATACAACCTATAAGTTAAATAAGTATATAGAATTGAATAGACTATAATCTATAATCTATAATCTAAGTTGCAAAGATATATTCATTTAAAGCTCTCAGATGTAAGCCCACAAACCAACAAGTGTAGTTCGCGCTTACAAATGCTGAATGTGTACTTACAAATAAAATCCAAACCTCAAATGAACATAAGCCCCACAACTTTTGCCGACCTTCCCTGAAACAGGGGTAACATTGGCAAAGTGAACTATTTTTTACAGTATGGGTGGTCAGCCTCATACCAACCTATAAGTCAAGGAATGGTTTGAAGAAAAGAACAGAGAGCTTGAGTTAAATGAAATCTTTTTTGAAAAAACAATGGACGGTCCGTAGTCCAGTGGTAACGTTTCAGACTCGTAAATGGAAGGTCTTGGATTTGAATCCGGGCGGAACACAAAAAATATATCATTTACATTTTCAAATATGCTCTTCGCTGGGTTGAAAATTTAATATTTCATTACCAAAGGTCCATCCAGGCTTACAGCAACTGGGTCTTGATTGAGAATTGGCGCTTTCTATAGCAACGACCAAGCTCGCAGTGTTCTTAAGGTATCTATAATCTATAATCTAAGTCGCTAGGATATATACGAGTATTAACATTCAAAGCTCATATCAAATGCATGCCCACAAACGGAGACGTGTAAGTTCACGCTTACAATGCTGAATGTGTACTTACAAATTAAAATCCAAACCGCAAATGAACATAAACCCTGCAGCTTTTGCCAACCTTCCCTGCAACAGTATCTATAATCTATAATCTAAGTTGCAAGGATATATTCATTTAAAGCTCTCAGATGTATGCCCACAAACCAACAAGTGTAGTTCGCGCTTACAAATGCTGAATGTGTACTTACAAATAAAATCCAAACCTCAAATGAACATAAGCCCCACAACTTTTGCCGACCTTCCCTGAAACAGGGGTGACATTGGCAAAGTGAACCATTTTTTACAGTATGGGTGGTCAGCCTCATACCAACCTATAAGTCAAGGAATATGAATAATAAATTACATTTAAATATAAAAAAGAACAAAACCTTACAAAGAAATCTATACAAAAAAAGTCAAAAATTTCCTATGCAAAAAAAATGTAGCAAATGAATACACCAACATTAGAAATCAACATTGCAGATTAGCCGCCACTTCTTCCTGTCCTTGCATACTTCTTTCATTTCATCCAGAGTCATAACCTTTTTCATACAAGTCCTCCTTTTATTATGACTCTGGATATCCCATTCATTCGCTATTTCAGATATTTGATCCTTCCATACTTTTCTCGGTCTTCCTCTACCACGACATCCATCAATTCTTGCAGCATATACTTTCTTCGTCAATCTTTCATCACTCATTCACTTAAAGTATGATTCACTTAAAAGCAGCGCTCAACGAAGAAATTATCCTAACATTTTTATTTAAATCAACGCACGATTATAGTAAAAAAATAACCAATATTTTTGTAAAAAAATTACGCCCATTGTCATATTTTCAACTTAGTGTGGAATAATATTGACACAGCAGTTGTATTTGATTGCGCACAATAATTGTATTCTTGTTCAATTACAAATAAACGGCCAAATGTGGAATTCACTTATGTTAAGGCATTTTAATTTTCCAGCTTATTGTCTTGAGCTTCTAAAGAAAGAAATATATTACGAGTCCTTGACTTATATAGGTTGGTATGAGGCTGATCACCCATACCGTAAAAACATGGTTCACTTTGCCAATGACACCTCTGTTTCGGGGAAGGTAGGCAGAGTTACAGGGCTTATGTTAATTTGAGATTTGGGTTTTTATACTGTAGGTCTCCCGAAGAGTTTCAGTAGTAGCATCTCGAATTATAGGCCTTAAGTGATATGTTCAGATGCTCAGAATCACTTTGCATTTTTGTTTGTTGTAAATTTAAAATCCTGGAGCCCTAAACCCTCATGGCTATAATCTTTCAGTGATTTCTGAGCCTCCTTTGCTTTGTGTAAACACTTGGGAAAGTGTAGCTTCCCGGGAGGGCCTTCTGCCACTCGCATCTCACATAACTTTTGCATGCGAGTCCTGTGACACATCCCCGGATGGGATGGATATACAGGGCGTGGGTCAGTGGAGGGGAGACTGACCCTGAGAGAAGGTGTTGTAGGTCCACATACAGCATATGTATGCACAAATTTATATGTGTCTGCTTATGGGAATGTATTTTATATGAATCTTAAATGTTGACACATCTTTGCAACTTAGATAGATAGATTATAGACAGGTGTACTTTGAGATTCATTTCATATTAACATTCATCACTCTCTCATGCATGCCCAAGTAACCACTTTAGTCGTCCTACGTTGTGAAAATTGCCTTTAGGTCTAAGAAGTCTCCTAGAAAGGTTAATGCTTTGCTATTCGGTCATATTAATGGCTTGAGAATAACTTATAAGTCCTAAAACCAACTGGTTATTATTGCATCATTATTGGTATCTAGAAGTTGCTGACAAGAGGTTAAATTAACGTTATTTTGACTTGTGTTTCAAGAGCTAATTGTCCGTGCATCTTAAGGTTGTCTTAGACTCCTGATTAGGTTCTAGAGAGGTTGACATATTTTGCTAAATGGAGAGCCAAATAATAATTATTTAATATTATTACTACCATAAAGCTACGGAATGTTGAAATTGCTTTAGGTTGTATTAGGCTGTGTTCAAAAACCAAACTCCCGTTATTTTTAAAAATATGTTTCTTATACTTTATGGCCTTAGTTAAAAATTGACATCAATGAAAAAAATCACGCGTGGTAAATAATTTTGCATCTTAATTTTAAAGTTAGTTTTTTTATTATAACTTAAAAAATGACGCCACAAAAAAATATTTAAAAAAACTCGTTTTTTGTACAATTTTTTACTCGCATTTTGTTGTTTTGTATTTTGGAAATATTATTTTTCTTTATAATTATAGAATTATATAAATTCTACTTTGTGGTGTGATTTTTAATAGAATAATGTGAATGGTTATTGAGATAATATGAAAAAACTGTTTTCAAGAATTAAATAAATTAATTAGTTTCAGTTTTTTCATATTATCGCAAAAACTGTTCACATCATTCTACTAAAAATTACACCACAAACTAGGATTTGTATCATTCTATAATTACAAAGAAAAAAAATATTTCCAAAATACAAAACAACAAAATGCGAGCAAAAAAATGTAAAAAAAACGAGTTTTTTTAAATATTTTTTTGTGGCGTCATTTTTTAAGTTATATACAAGTAATTAACTTTAAAATTAAGATAAATAATAATTTAACACGGGTGATTTTTTTCATTTATGTCACTCTTTAACTAAGGCCATAAAGTATAAGAAACATATTTTTAAAAACAACGGGATATTTTTTTTTGGACGGAGTCATAATACTTGTCTAGGCAAACAAATTAGGACTGCGTGGGAAGAATCCAAACCAATAGGTTATCTTTAGAAGCTACACGTATTTTATAATGCTTTATTATGGCATTCTCAAGAGCTGTTATTTTTCTACGGAATTTCAAAGCAATATCCGTTGTCTTGCAAGATGAACCGACACAGGGTGATACAAAAAAAACGGAATGGAAATTTTAAACGTACAGTCCGTATTTTTTTTTTACTAATAATGGATACATCAGTAAGTTTTAGTGCTTAAATCATCTATCAAAGTGAATCAAATAATTTGTATGCGCGTAGTAAAGTAGGACTAAGAGCTAGATGTACGAAACCTTACCTCATTTACTACCAGGCAGAGACATGGTCAGGCTGGTAGTTTGCATCGAGTACATCATTTTTTCACTAGTCTGCCTTTTCCTATTATGCTGGAGCGTTTTGGAAGCGGCCTCTCTTTAAGGCGTGTTATAAAGCCAAATACGCCATTTTTGTTTCTCACAGTAAGAAACAAAAACGGCAGATTTAGCTTTATAACACGCCTTCCCAAAAAATGGTGCAAACTACCTCATCGACTACCAGGCAGAAATATGTTTGGGAGGTGTCCGGCATCAAGTACATGCCTTTTCTGCAGATTTTGGTGATCCTACCCTGGAGCGTTCTGGATGCCGCCTCTTCAAAGAAGCCCAAAAAATGGTACAAACTACCTCATCGACTACTAGGCAGAGACTAGTAAGAAATGATGACCTACATTATTTACCTGCTTTTTGCATTAAAAAAAGTACTCCAAACCTGGAGAATTTTGAATGCGGCCATTTTTTTTAACAAATATATAAATCGATCTTTTGATATAAGTTGTATGAGTCATGAGAATAAAGAAAAAAAAATTATGCTACGTTCATTACTAGTAACAAGAAAATGAACATACCAAAAATTTGTATTTCTAACCCTTCTGGTTCAGGAGAAACAGGGGTAAAACGGTATTTGTAACATTATATTTTATAACTCAAAATCAAAGTACAATAATTGAAATTTTTGTACGTCAAAAATAAGAAAATTAAATTTAAAACAATAATGGTTTCGTATATATTCTTTTTATCTGCTATAGTTTCACGGGAAATGAATTTTAAAGTCAAATATTTTCCAAAAAACTTTACGTCGAGTCCCGTTTTTGGTCAAAATCTGTCTTAAACGCCTCAGTACTTTATTTTAACACAAATTAAAAAAAAAAATATCGTAAAAAAGATTAAACAAAGTATTTTAAAACTTCATTTTTACTCACTTACTTATAATAAAGGGTTAAGGCACTCTCCCACCACCTCCCACCCAGTTCATACAACTCATGCGGAGTTGCTTCACTCGGTGAACAACATTACAATTTTTTTTTCAAGTGGCTGAGGGCCTTCCCGATGAAGTTAATCAGCTAGTGTAACTCTATTCGTGTCAAAGAAAAGAAAGTCCTCCAGATCAGAGGCTATTGCATGACTCTAAGGAACCCCCCCTCCCCCGAATTTCGATGTTACTGAAGCTAATGTGCCTGACGGGAAAGCCTCCCTGACGGGTATTTCGCGAGGAGCCATCTGCGCTCAGCGCAGTATATCAGTGTGTATGGGAAGTATTATGTTGTATAATAATTATCTGTTCTGTCATAGTTAGAATGTTGAAAATAAGTATGTATATACATACTCGTACCTTCGTAGCGCGAGGGATATGCGTGTTATCGTCGATGTAGAATTTGCACGGATGGGCGACGAAAGCAATCTTGTGAAACGTAATGGGGCTTCCACACGCTTGCCAACCCATCTCAAGTCAAGCGCACAGTGTGTCGTCTAGAACATGCTAGCTGGACAAAATTTTGTCTAATTGACTAATTTTGTCCAGCTAGCATGTTTTAGACGACACACTGTGCGCTTGACTTGAGATGGGTTGGCAAGCGTGTGGAAGCCCCATAAGAATGCCCCAACGCGCGTACATCAGAAATTAAATGTACAGTGGACTGCACATGACTTTTCAGCATAAAATAAAGTTGTTTTGAGGTGATATTTAATTTTCAAAACAAAATGTTTAATTTGTATTTTGTATTTGTATTATTTTTCAACTTTTTTCGCTTCATACTTACCAATTCCTTTTGTGCTCCTCTTTTTACATCTCCTATCATTATTCTCGAGCACAGCTAATAGTATTATTAATGAAGGCAATCTGCTTAAGTAATTTTAGTTTTGCGGTATGATCATTTTCCTTGCCCTATAGATTGGTATGAGGCTGACCACCCTTACTGTAAAAGATGGTTCACTTTGACAATGTCAACCCTGTTTCATGGAAAATAGGCAAGAGTTGCAGGGCTTAATTTCACTTGAGATTGGGTTCTTATATTCTAGGTTCACATGCGGCATGTGTAAGCGCGAACTTATACGTGTCTGCTTATGAAAAAAAAAAAAAAAAAAAAAAAAAACGCAACTAAGCTACACATATAGTGTAACTTCTTGCCGCGTTATCCCCGAAGGGGTCGCATGTGGCGAGTTGAACCTATTTATTTTTACAGGTAAGGGGGCCGGCCTTACGCCAACCACTTCAGTTGAAGTGGGGGTTTCCCAGCTCCCGAGGGGGCTGGTACTCATTTCTTGTGAAGGCTGAGTAAACCTTGCCGGTATTTTTATTATGGGGTTTGAAATAAACACCGAAATAGGAAATCATTTCTGACACCCTCCTCGGTGGGATTCGAACCCGAGCTCACGGGGTAGAATGCAAGCACTCTACCAACTGAGCTATCGACCGGACTGAGAGAATACGTTTAATATGAATCTCAAATACATATAATGGCTTTCAAATTGGCTGGCAATAATTTTTGATTAACCCTTCCGCTGCCGAGAAATTTTAAAATTTTGTTACTTTATAGCAGTCCGAAGGAGCTATAAAGTATTGTATTCGACCGAAAAAAAAATTAAGGTTTCAACGGAAATGAGTTGTCCTGCACCAGAACATGCAAAAAACCTAATTTGTCGAACCTGTCCGTATGTATGTATGACCGTATATCCCAGCCGAATCTACTGATCGCAGAGACACCAATTTTTGGATTAAGAGAATTGACAACCACAGATTTTGATGGGCCGACTGGCATGGCACCAACCTGGAAATTCAAGATGGCTGCGATACAAAAAAAAACATTAAATTGCACTTTTCTCAAAAACGGCTCTAACGATTTTCTTTAAAATTTCAGTGTGATCGTTTCTGTTTTTAGAGATGAAGTCTTTTTATATCTTACACCAATTGACCGGTGTTGGATATGTTTTTATACTTACGTCTTTTTATACTTACGTCATTATTTTTTTCCACTTTTTTCGCTTCATACTTACCAATTCCTTTTGTGCTCCTCTTCTTACATCTCCTATCATTAATCTCGAGCGCAGCTAATAGTGGTTTGTGTTTAGCACAGCTCCACGGTATCTCGAGAGTCTCTTACATCCCCTCTCATTCGTTCATCCACACATATGTAATCAATGATTGTTCGGTTGCCCGCTCTGTTCTGCCACGTATACAAATGTATACTTTTGTGGTTGAACCTGGTATTAGACGTAAAGAGTCTTTGCTCCATTTATAGCATGCAAGTAAGACGAAAGTATTGATTTTTGAAAGAGATGATGAAAGTATGAATTATGAATTTAAAATTAATGGAATGAATGTTGATGTCGTAAATGAGTTTGTATACCTGGGAAGTAAGTTTGAAAAAGATGGAAGAATGACCGGTGAATTTGAAAGAAGAGTAATGAAGGGCAGGTGTGTACTGGGTGCCACAGCTTGTATCGCCAAAAATCAAAACATATCAAAAAATGCTCGATTGGCGGTACGCAGTGGCATACTTTTACCCACCTTGATGTATGGAAGCGAGGCCTGGACGGTGAATGAAAGTGAAATTAGTAAAGTCCATACTGTTGAAATGGACTTTCTAAGAAGTATGATTGGGAAAAAACGGAGTGACAGGGTGAGGAATGATTTTGTAAGAGAAGAATGTGGTGCAAGAGAAAGTGTGAAAGTGAAGATTAAAAGAAGTTTGTTAAGATGGTTTGGGCATATGGAGAGAATGAATGAGGAAAGACTGACGAAGAAAGTATATGTTGGTAGAATAGATGGATGTCGTGGTAGAGGAAGACCGAGAAAGGTATGGATGGACCAAATATCCGAAATTGCGAATGAATGGAATATCCAGAGTCATAATAAAAGAAGAGCTTGTATGAAGAAGGTTATGACTCTGGAGGAAATGAAAGAAGTATGTAAGGACAGAAAGAAATGGCGGTTGATCTGTAATGTTGGCGAATAGGGTTTATTAAATTGGAATTTGTTTTTGTTTGTAAATGGATATTTTGTATTTGGATATTATTATTTAATGATGTATAAAATGTAATTTGTCGTGTGTGTGTGTTCCTTGACTTATAGGTTGGTATGCGGCTGACCACCCATGCTGTAAAAATGGTTCACTTTGCCAATGTCACCCCTGTCTCAGGGAAGGACGGCAAGAGTTGCAGGGTGTATGTCCATTTGAGATTTGATTTTTATGTTGTAGGTTCACATGAGGCATGTGCAAGCGCGAACTTGTACGTGTCTGGTTGTGAGAATGCATGTAATGTGAATCTTCAATGTAACATATCCTTGCAACTTAGATTAGATTAGATAGGCTTATTAGCGCTCTACCATTATCATTGGCTACGCCTTTACCACTCGGTCCTACCACATTTTCGCTATAATCTTGTCTCATACCTACCCATCCAATAAAATCTTCTTGTAGAATCGTTCTTTCATTTTCTTCTTTCTTTCTCATAACAATGTTAACTTTCTCCCAGAATTCTTCTTTCACTACTTTGCATTCCGAGTCCACTGGGGTGTATCACGCAATCAGTAGAACTTTCATCCGTCCAAATCTCATTCTCACTAACAATATTCTCCGGGAGACTCTTTCATACTTAGTAATACAACCTTTCGCTTTTTTACTTTCTTGCTATAGCTGAAGGCTATAAAGAAAGTATTGATTTGGTGTGAAAATTTGTTTTCGAGGTTTTCACGGAAATGAGTTATCCTGGTGCAGGACATGCCAAAAAACACTATCTTTCAAAAACGTCCATCTGTATGTGTGTGTGTGTGTGTGTGTGTATGTATGTGTGTCACTTTCCAAAGTATAAGACTTAGAGATACCAAATTTTGGCTACATCAACTTTTTTGGACATGTATTAAGTATGAATAACATGAAATTACACCAACTTGAAAACTCAAGATGGCTGCCATACAAAAAAAAACATAAAATTGCACTTTTCTCAAAAACGGCTCCAAGAATTCTTTTTAAATTTTCATAGTTGCCACAAATTTATTTTTAACTTAATAAATTATGTATGTCAACACTCTTGCTAATCTGTGTCTATGGGCTGCCATATGAAAAAAACAAACAATCGTGATTTTCTCGAAAGTTAAGGGGTTAAAAAAAATATAATGTTCGACAATATTATAAAAAATATAAATTTCTACAAAATTAAACAATAAATATTTTTAAAACAATATTATAAAGCACTGTTTACACGACCTCAAATTTTAAATCGAAAATATAACAAAAACCCATTAAAATTCAAGATATTTAAATTTGTTTTATATTTAATAGAAAGAACAAGTTTGTCACTACAATTCATAAGGAAAGATTTTTTTCTTTTTTGAAAATTCAAGATGGCTTCCAAAGAGCTGAAAATTTTAAATGCGATTTTCTCAAAAACGGCTCCAACGATTTTTCTCAAATTTTCTGTGAATTCGTTAATAAAATAGTGCTATCTACTGATAATAATCATTGCTTCATCATGATCTCAGTTTAGGGAGTTGCCATACAAAAGAAAAAAAAAATGAAAAATCCTCGGCAGTTAGAGGGTTAATAAAAAATGATGTTGTACAAATGTAAAACAATAATAATAAGGTATATATTGTCATCATTATTTTTTCCAAAAAGTGAATTAGAAGTATAGCCGCCATACAAAGTGAAAATTTTCCATACAAAATGTTTTAGCAATTTTCTTGGTAGTCAAAGGGTTAAAATAAGATAAAAGGCTACGATTCTTAAAATTTTATAAATATCAATAATAATCAGTCGTTACGTTTTTAAAATATAACTAAAAAGTTTACCCACCATACAAAGTCCTAGTTTGCATACAAAAGGGTTCAATGACCATCTATATATCTATATATCTAGATTCTAGATTCTAAAATCTAAGTTGCAAAGATATATTAAAATTAAAAACTCATATCAAATGCATGCCCAGAAACAGACACGTGTAAATTCGCGTACAATTTACAACCAAATCTCAAATGAACATAAAACCTGCAACTCTTGCCGACTTTCCTTGAAACAGGGGTGACATTGACAAAGTAAATTATTTTGTACACTATGGGTGGTCAGTTTTATACCAACCTATAAGTCAAGGATCTTTCTTGTGTAATTGGCGCTTTTTCCAGAGAAGACCAACCTCGCAGAGGGCTCTTGAGGTGTGATTCACACAAAACGGCGCTCAACAAATAAATCAACCAAATATGTCTATTCATTTAAGTATTTATATGGCTATATCCATATTGTACGAGTATGCAGGTATACACCGCGGTGGAATAAAATTGATTTATAATTGATATATTATATATTTTTTTGAAACGACATATAAGCCGGTAGATGATTCTAGCTTTACATACGTCATACAGTGGGTTAATTTTTGCAAGAAAGTCGAGTACAGATTCTGTGCAATTTATTATTAATGATAACACCTACTGTCTGTGAGCTCCAAAACATAATATAAATATTTTGTATTATTTTCAAAACAATTCAAAGATTTCAAAATAAAATTGACAGTTAATTGTGACCGTTTTGTAGTTCAGTAGTAACACTTCAAACTCTGAATGGAAGGTTGTGGGTTCGATTCCCAGTGGAGCAAAAAAAAAACATCTATATTTTCAAATTTGCTCTTCGCTGGGTTGAAAATTCATAAACCTTGACCAAAGACCGATCATCAAAAGATCCATCCAGCCTTACAACAACTGGGTCTTGCTTGAGAATTGGCGCTTTCTACAGCGACGACCAAGCTCGCAGAGGGCTCTTGAGGTGTGATACACACAAAAACAGCGCTTACCAAATAAATCAGCCTAATTTTTTTTTTTTTAAGCAAGATCCTTGACTTATAGGTTGGTATGAAGTTGACCTCTGTACTGTACTGTACTGTATCCTGCCGCCATTCCACTAAGGGTGGCCGGTACCTCCGCAGATGCGCCTCCACTTTTTTCTGTCATCACCTTTTTCATACATACTCTTCTCTTATTCTCACACTGCAGACCCATTATTTCGCAATCTCACCTATTTGGTCTAACCATTCTTTCCTCAGCCTTTCCCTTCCGCACTTTCCTCTGACATTTCTTTTGTACACGTTCTTCGTAAGTTGTTCATCATCCATTCTTTCAAGATGTCCGAACCATCTCATCGTCCTTTTTTGTACTTTCATTCTCATATTCTCTTTTATACCACACTCGTTCATCACCCAATCATTACGTACTCTATCACTCAGTGTCTTTCCAGTCATTGCTCTCAGGTAAGCCATTTCAACCGTATATACTGTTATGAAATTAGGGTTCAACAGTCTTTCAATTAAAAATACTAGTCTTCTTATACAGTTGTTTATTTTACACTTTTAATAATTTATTTGCACAAAGATATTCTCGACTATTCCGTTACACTTGGTTTTTGTTCACTGGTTTTGGTTCAATGTATATAGTGGTAAAGCTTGTAGAATACTACTGGCCCTGCAAGCCACTCGCACCCTTCTTATATTCTTTAAAACAGTACAATCTAGACCTATATTTGCTAGACAGTTCCAGAAAGGCATAGTAATTATTATTTCTCGATGCTTCACGTATTTTATTCAATGATTCCTACCCACACAATACAATACAGAATTCCTATAACTAATACCTACTTATTTTAAATATTTATATTTCATATTTACATAAGAATACTTTACTCAGCTCACATTCATTAAGCCTCACTTCCACCAACCAATATGCCATTGTGGACCGCCGATCTCATATTCTTCGTAAGCTTCCTATTTCTTGCAATTCTTCCAATCGTTCCCATTACACTTCTTCCTCTACTAGCGCGCTTTTCCAATTATTTCGTTAATTTCGCATTCGACTCAAACTTGCTTCCCAGATAATCAAATTCTTTCACGACCTCCACTCTTGTTTCATTCAGTCTTATCTCAATTTCCTCGCATTTCTCAGTCCTCTCAAAGTGTAAAAAATAATTCACTTTGTCAATGTCACCTCTGTTTCAAGGAAGGTCGGCAAGAGTTGTAGGTTTTATGTTCATTTGAGATTTGGTTTTAATTTGTAAGTACACATTCAGCATTCGTAAGCGCGAACTTACACGTACTTTGTCGGTCTTATGGCCGCGGGAATCAAGACAAGTTATTTGGAACCGGATAACGCTGGTTCGAATCCCGCGATGATAACTTCGACCCTGGTTCAACAGATGCCGTTGCATGCACACAAGCTTCTGCTTTCGCATGAAGACAACTGGCCAGGCAAAATAGGTTGGTGGATTGCATTCCTTTCCACAAATCTATTTTTCTAAAAAAAAAAAAAAAAGCTTGTTTGTGGGCATGCATTTGATATGAGTTTTGAATGTTTATATTTCACTGCAACTTAGATTCTAGATTACTATAGATGGTCATTGAACCCTTCTGTATGCAAACTAGGACTTTGTAATGTGGGTAAACTTTTTAGTTATATTTTGAAAAAGTAATGACTGATTATTATTGGTATTTGCGGTGGCCGGGCCGGTTGCCTGTAACAATTTGCCCATCGGTGTTCGCGCGAACCAGCCTACCCCCACCTTCAGAAAGGAACTGAAGACACTACTTTTCTCCAGAAGCCATGGCGCCCTTGACATGGTCCTGGACCATTAAATGGCGCCACAGGAAAGAAATCATCCATCATCATCATCATCATTTATAAAATTTTAAGAATCACAGCCTTTTTTCTAATTTTAATCCTTTGACTACCAAGAAAATTACGAAAACATTTTGTATGGAAAAATTTTCACTTTGTATGGTGGCTATACTTTTTATTCACTTTTTGGAAAAAATAATAATGACAATATATAGGTTATCATTATTGTTTTACGTTTGGGCTATTTTATTTTTTTATTAACCCTCTAAGTGCCGAGAATTTTTCCTTTATTTTTTTCTTTTAAATGGTAACTCCCTAAACCGAGATTATGATGAAGAAATGATTATGACTTTTAGATAGCACTATTTTATAAATGGATTCACAAAAAAATTAAGACAAATCGTTGGAGCCGTTTTTCAGAAAATCGCATTTTAAGTTTTCAGCTCTTTGGACGCCATATTGAATTTTCAAAAAAGTAAAAAATTTTTGATTGCAAATTAAAGTGATAAACTTGTTCTTTCTATCAAATCTAAAACAAATTTAAATATCTTGCATTTTAATAGGTTTTTCTAATATTTTCGATTTAAAATTTCAGGTCGTGTAAACGGTGCTTTATATTTTTTTTTTCAAAAAAATTTTTTTTTTATTTTATAGAAATTTATACTGTCTATAATATTGTAGAACATTATATCTTTGTTAACCACTTAACTTTCGAAAAACTCACAATCGTTGGTTTTTTTCATATGGCAACCCATAGACACAGATTAGTAAGAGTGTTGCCATAATTTATTTATTAAGTTAAAACTAATTAGTGGCAATTTTGAAAATTTAAGAAAAATTCTTGGAGCCGTTTTTGAGAAAAGTGCAATTTTATGTTTTTTTTGTATGTCAGCCATCTTGAATTTTCAAGTTGGTGTAATGCCATGCTATTCATACTTAATACATGTCCAAAAAAATTGATGTAGCCAAAGTTTGGTATCTCTAGGTCTTATACTTTGGAAAGTGACACACATACACACACACATATACATACACACACACACACACATACAGATGGACGTTTTTGAAAGATAGTGTTTTTTGGCATGTCCTACACCAGGACAACTCATTTCCGTGAAAACCTCGAAATTTTTTTTCCACACCAAATCAAGACTTTCTTTATAGCCTTCAGCTATAGCAAGAAAGTAAAAAATAAAATGTAGCACTGGTTTTTGGATATATTGTATAATATGTAGATTAGACTCATCAAATGCCAAGTTTTCGAACTCGTACATTTTTGTAATTACCTGTAGCCCCGAAAAACTGAATATTTTTTCAATATTTCTACTTTTTTATTTTAATTTTTTGTTCTAGAATAAAATAATTTCCTCATTTTTAAAGATTATTACATTTTCAACAAAATTGGAAAAACAAGTTTTTTCATATTACGAATGAGTTTGAAGTTTCACGAGATAAAAAAAGATATTTTCAATGAATTTACCACTTTTAAAAACATTCTTAATATCTTGATTACGTTTCTCGAAGAGCACATTTTACAAAAACATAGAATATTACATTCCAGTTTTAAAATTGTTATCAATAAAATAGAGGAATTTTAAGGTTTAAAACTTGGCATTAGCTGAATGTTATCATCTTGTAAAATATAATATGCAAAACCCGATACAACATGTAGTAGGTATTGCAAATATACAAAGATGAAGAAGACCGGATGACCAGTCCGTAGCTCAGTGGTAACACTGCGGACTCTGAATGGGAAGGTTGTGGGTTCGATTCCCGGCGGTGCACAAAAAATATGCCATTTATATTTTCAAATTTACTCTTCGCCGGGTTGAAAAATTCATAAAACCTTTACCAATGACCGGTCACCAAAGGTCCATCCAGCCTTACAGCAACTGGGTCTTGCTTGAGAATTGGCGCTTTGTAGCGACGACGATCAAGCTCGTAAAAAGGTCGATAGCTCAATTGGTAGAATGCTTGCATTCCACGCCGAGAGCAAGGGTTCGATCTCAAAGGCATACTCAGCCTTCACAAGAAATGAGAACCAGCCCCCCCGGGAGCTGGGAAACCCCCACTTCAACTGAAAGTGGTTGGTGTGAGGCCGACCCCCTTACCTGTAAAAGTAAATAGGTCCCGAAGCGCCACATGCGACCCCTTCGGGGATAACGCAGGCAAGAAGTTACACTTTATCTTTAAACATCTTTAAACCTGAGTTTTATGGATTTAAATTAAAAAAAAATAAACAATACAATAATGTATTTTTTCAAAGGGATTGAAAAATAAAAACTTACTTGCACTTTCTGAGGAGCCTGTAGCTGTTAGCACACTTTCCGTAAACACGTGATCCAAGCACCATCCACTAACACCATCAAAACATGCAAGCAACATTTTTTTCTTAGCGGCTACTTTCGCGGCTGATAAGTCTTGAAAAGCTCTTGGCAATAACTTTTAGCTCTTATTTAGGCACATTTTAAGAGATTCTAGCTGTTATAGTTCTAAAAAGGTTCATTTTAATGCTTACTAGTAATTTTCTTACGGCAGCCATATTTTTTCGTTAAAAAAAAATAACTATCTTAATCAATAGCAATATTTTAATTCAATAAGGCAAAATTTGAATAAGGTATGCTATGCGATTTAAAATACATGCCTTTTTGTATTAATATAAGTTTTATTTATAATGCAACTTCCCACCAAACACCTGATTTACAAAAAATATATATATTCAAATCTAAATTTTTTTAAGTTACGAAGGGCCCGTGTCGTATACAGAACTATTATCCTAAAGTATCACGATAAAGTGCCATTCGCAGTATGTTTTACATTTCCCTGATTTCTTAAAGCCATTTATTATTTTGTTTGAATTCAACTCATACTTATCTATCCATTTTGAAACTTGGTAAGACGCGCACGCGCCATTATAATATGTATTTCAATTCACGGCTGTGTAAAAAATCTTCCACAAAAACATCTCGCTCTAGAGCGAGATGTTTCTCGGGTTCTCTCGCTCTCGCTCACCCGAGCGAGAGCGAGAGAACCCGAGTTGCAAGTTGTGTAAGAGTTAAATCCAAGACTAATTTAGTACGTAAAAGCTGTCTTGCTAGGTTATATTGAGGTAAAATTAAGGTTGCCGAGGTTATATTTGAGTTCTGCCGTAGCTCTTAGAGCGGTTTTGTATTTGAGCTATAGGTTTTGGTGTAGCTCTCTGCAAGGTTCTAAAACTGGGGCCCTTTTAGCACTCACGAGGCTAGTATAAGGTTAATATAACGTTATTGAGACTATTAAGACTTACGTGCCGATTTCCATACAAAGGTTCTGGGACCATTTTGTAACCTTTTTAAAACCTAAATGGTTACTTGGGTGCTCATCTTTTTTTTTCAGTCATTTGCAATCTTGTTTACTTGTTCTATCCATTCTTTTCTCAATCTTCTCTTTCAACATTTTTTTTTTTTTAAGAAATCCTGTGGGGAGACTCCCTAGATTCTAAAGACTCTAGGGGTCTATGACACTTGTTGTAGTGCCGCAGAGGTGTACGAGCTTGGTCGTCGCTACAAAGCGCCAATACTCAAGCAAGACCCAGTTGCTGTAAGGCTGGATGGACCTTTGGTGACCGGTCATTGGTAAAGGTTTATGAATTTTTCAACTCAGCGAAGAGCACATTCGAAATATAAATGGTATATTTTTGTGCTCCGCCGGGATCCGAATCCACAACCTTCCATTTACGAGTCCGAAGTATTGCCACTACGGACTACGGACCGGTCCAAGATGCCAACGACACGCGGTGTACCTGAGCGGTTACCCATCCAAGCACTGACCACGCCCAATGTTGCTTAACTTCGGTGATCTATGGGAACCGGTGCTTTCAACATGGCTAATGTCGTTGACAAATTTATCAACATTTATCTTTGACTTTCTACACTTTTTTCCCAGTTGTACATTCTTTCCAAATGTCCGAACCATCTCAGTGTTGACACAACAATCACTTTTTCCGGAAAGAATCTACCAGACCACGGCTGCAAAGCCCGAAAAAAGTGATTGTTGTGTCAACAAGAACCGGCCGTCAAAACTTCAATGTACATCTCAGTGTTCTCTATTGTACTGTCACATTTTTGTCATTTAGGACCCTATCATTCAGAGTGGTAACCTGTTTAGTAATTAAGTGTTCACCGAGCATGTTGATGGTCCCCACGGTGTTGGTCTTGATGGTCTTCACCGGGTTGTACATGTAATGCGGAGGTGACGCCGGACTGGCCAAGTGGTAGATTTCATCAACCTGAAAACATGACAAACTGATCAAGATATCTGTTCACTACATGCAAGAAAGGTTTCTCTCTCTGATGCTTCCACAAACCTTCCACGTTACTTCTTCTGTTCTTAGTTTTATAAACATAATATATTTTTTTATAAAATCCTGTGCGGGAGACTTCCTAGCTTTCAGAGACTCTAGGGGTCTATGAGGTGCAGAGGCGCTACAAAGCGCCAATACTCAAACAAGACTCAGTTGCTGTAAGGCTGGATGGACCTTTAGCGACCGGTCTTTGGTAAAGGTTTTATGAATTTGTCAACCCAGCGAAGAGCATATTTGAAAATACAAATGGTATCTTTTTTTGTGCTCCGCCGGGATTGGAACCCACAACTTTCCATTTACGAGTCCGAGATGTTGCCACTGGACTACAGACCGGTCTAACTTAACTTGACATGAGTAATTTATTTTAAATTTTGCTATCTACTCGTACATATGCAATCGCAACGCAAAAAAATGCAACTAAGCTACACTGTTGTAAAACTCCTTGCCACATTCTTCCCGAAGGGGTCGCATGTGGTGAGTGGAACCTATTTATGTTTACAGGTAAAGGCGCCGACCTTATGCCAACCACTTCAATTAATGTAGGGGTTTGCCAGCTCCCAAGGGGACTGGTACGATTTCTTGTGAAGGGTGAGTAAGCCTTGCTATTATTTCATGTTTTTGATATGACACTGTGAGTGGGATTTCAACCCATGCCCTTGGCATGGAATGCAAGCTCCGTACCAACTAAGCTATAGATCAGATAGAGAAAAATGGTTTTGAAATAGGAAAACAAAAAAAAAATATCTACGATGTATTAATTAAGATGGCAAAAATCAAAAAGAAAAAAAACATAAAATTCTTACTTCTATAAACAGGGGGTTCACAATGTCGTGATGGATCAGCTCAAAGTTTTCGTGTCCGAGCCAGTGCTCCACGTTCCTCTTCCTCCCGGTGAAGAAGTTGTCTGCCACGATGATCTCATGGCCTTGCATCATCAGGACGTCCACCAAATGGGAGCCCACAAAGCCGGCGCCTCCAGTTACCTACAAAAATAATGGGACTAGATTTATACCTTGTAGATAATAATAAATCTATAATCTAAGTTGCAAGGATATATTCATTTAAAGCTCTCAGATGTATGCCCACAAACCAACAAGTGTAGTTCGCGCTTACAAATGCTGATTGTGAACTTACAAATAAAATCCAAACCTCAAATGAACATAAGCCCCACAACTTTTGCCGACCTTCCCTGAAACAGGGGTGACATTGGCAAAGTGAACCATTTTTTACAGTATGGGTGGTCAGCCTCATACCAACCTATAAGTTAAGGAATATGAATAATAAATTACATTTAAATATAAAAAAGAACAAAACCTGATGATGATGATCAAAGATGTGCTTTTAAAATGACAATCACACGCTGTAGAAGCAAGATGGTAGACATATAGGCCCTCAGTGTACACACACTGAATTCACAGTTCTCATCAAGATCATCATCATCATCATACTTCACGCTTAAGAAGCCCATCGTAGAAATGGGCGAAACGTCCGGAAGCTCCAGCTCCTACAGACCACGGTAACAGATCCCGGAAAGCATCACTCCAGCATTATACCTTGTATTTAATATCTAATCTAATCTAATCTAAGCTGCAAAGATATATATCATTTAAGATTAATATTAAATGCATTCCCACAAGCAGACATGTATAATTTCGCGCTAACACATGCCGCATGTGGACCTACAATATAAAAACCCAATCTCAAATGAACATAAGCTCTGTAACTCTTGCCGTCCTTCCCTGAAACAGGGGTGACATTAGCAAAGTGAACCATTTTTTACAGTATGGGTGGTCAGCCGCATACCAACCTATAAGTCAAGGAAGTTTCAAATGATTTATATAGATATTTTATTTATACAGACTCTGGATGAAATAAAAGAAGTATGTAAGGACAGAAAGAAATGGCGGTTGATCTGTAATGTTGGCGGCTAGGGCTAGGGTTTTTTAAATTAAAATTTTGTATTCGTTTTGATGTTTATACATATTATTATTTATTGATTTTAAAAATGTAATTTGTTGTGTATGTTCCTTGACTTATAGGTTGCTATGTGGCTGACCACCCATGCTGTAAAAAATGGTTCGCTTTGCCAATGTTACCCCTGTGTCAGGGAAGGTCGGCAAGAGTTTCAGGGCTTATGTTCATTTGAGATTGGGTTTTATCTTGTAAGTCCATATGCGGTATGTGCAAGCGCGAACGTATCCGGATCTGCTTATGGGATTGCATGTAATATGAATGTTAAATGTAATATATCTTTGAAAAGTAGATTAGATTATGTAAAAAATGGTACACTTTGCTAATGTCACTCCTGTTTAAGGGAAGGTTGGCAAAAGTTGCAGGGTTTACATTCATTTGAGGATTGGTTTTTAATTTGTTAGTACACATTCAGCATTTCTAAGCGTGAACTTACACGCGTCTGTTTGTGGGCATGCATTTCATATGAGTTTTGAATGTTGTTTGAATGTTTTGTTGTTTTGAATCTTTGTGACATTGGCAAAGTGAACCATTTTTTACAGTACGGGTGGTCAGCCTCATACCAACCTATGAGTCAAAGAACACAAACAATTTATTACAGTTAACTATATAAAACAAACAATCACATGAAGCTACATCTTAATCCACCTGACTTCAGAATTTGTCTATGGGAGATTATACTTACTTCCTTTGCACACTTCTTTCCATTTATTTGTTTCTATTTCTCACACAACTATTTCATTTCACTCACACCCATTCTTAACATCTCAAATTCTTTCTTAATCTACTCTACCATCTAATATGCAAAGCCCACTACGTTTAATCTTTGTCAAAAAATTAACCTAATTGGTATTTCCACAAATGCAATAGATTTTATCGCCAGCGTCAGATAAGATGTCAAATCAAACATAGACGGCATTTTCTTGTTTATCGCAGATTATCTATGGTGGAAATGGGCTTCGCGGTCAATTAGTCATTTACAAACACTTATTAGCAGCCATTTTTTATTTCTCATTATTGTCATGATTGTTAATAACATAAAAATAACTGACAGAAAATTTACAACAATAATTGAACAATATATATATTTTTTATGGGCTTTAGATATTAAAGTCAGATGAAATAAAAAATAGCATTGTGATTTTTTTATTAGTTTGAATGTCTAAAGGTCTATAATCTAAGTTGCAAAGATATCTTACATAGATACATTACATACAATGAATTTTCACTGTGTGAATACACAAACCCTACAAAGTTTTAAACTTCACACCGACACCATTTGTTACGTTTCTTCCGAGGGTTCTTAATTAAAACTAGTAACTAGATCTTGCTCTGTGTGCGTGCTTTGTCCGACTGCTCGCGCCAGCCGGTCGTTACCCCCTCCAGCCTGGCCTTGTGCTCAGGCGTGTCCTTCTTTTATATAATTGTTACAATATATTACATTTAAGATTTACATTAAATGCATTCCCACAAGCAGACACGTATAGGTTCGCTCTTATTCATGCATTTAATTTCTAATTACACATGTAGCATTTGCAGAAACTGTTGGTGTCTTCAAAGGAGCACTAAAGACGCATCTTTACAAAAAATCTTCTCCGTGATTTGAGAGGGCCCTTGAGGTGTGACACACAAAAACGGTGCTCTTTAAGTATGTGTACCTTATAAATAAATTATCCTTGTGTATATATATATAGCCCGAAATAACACGTGTCTGTTTTTGGGCATGCATTTAATATGAATTATAAATGTTAATACATCTTTGCGACTTAGATTACAGAGTAAAGACGTGGTTTGCATTACATTTCATTAGTAGTAAAAAGTTAACGGTGTTAAGAAACAATTACCTGTTGCTAGGAAACACCTATTTATATTTTATTTGATAAGAATCTTGATAAGGATCATTTGTATCAGTTATTTGCAATGTCCGATAACCTTGCAGGCATCAATTGGAGTGTGCGAAATCAGTCCTTAGCAATCCATAACAAAATCTTTGCTCGCCTTTTCCCTAGCAACCCGGTTGGGTGACGACACAATACTGTCTATGTCAATTCATCAACCTTATTTACATTTGAGATAATTTGCAATTTTATCAGTTTGCCAAAAAAAAGTATTTTAAATGATTATAGAAGATCTTTGACTTATAGGTTGGTACGAGGTTGACCACCCATACTGTAAAAAATGGTTCACTTTGCCAATGTCACCCCTGTTTCAGGGAGGGTCGGCAGGAGTTGCAGGGCTTATGTTCATTTGAGATTGGGTTTTTTATACTGTAGGTCCACATGTGGCATGTGTGAGCGCGAAACTATGCGTGTCTGCTTGTGAGAATGCATTTAATATGAATCTCAACTGATACATATCTTTGCCGCTTAGATTTAGATTTAGATAGAAGATTCTTGACTTATAGGTTGGTACGAGACTGACCACCCATGCTGTAAAAAAATATTCACTTTGCCAATGTCGCCCCTATTTCAGGGAAGGACAGCAAGAGTCGCAGGGTGTATATCGATTTGAGATTTGGGATTTTATGTTGTAGGTTCGCATGCAGCACTTGCAAGCGCGAACTTGTACGTGTCTGCTTGTGAAAATGCATACAATGTGAATCCTCAATGTTACATATCTTTGCAACTTAGATTAGATTAGATAGAAGGAAATAGTGTTCACTTACCAATATTCTTTTCCGATTTTTGTAATTCAAATATTTAACGTCCGGAAATTTCTTGGTTATCCTATTTTCTAGCAGCGACAGCTTTCCCTCCAATTCGTATATCCTCTTCCTCGCCTCCGCCAAGTCTTTGATATCCTCAACCTGACTCTCCCCCAGCATGTTAGACCTTCCGTCTAATATTTGCGGCTCATCCACTTGAATATGCTCCCTGGCATCATTTGGAATGTTATCTTCCTTGTCGGCCATTTTGAGGACATGCGGGTCAACATCAAATTCATTTTCATTGATGAAACCAAATTTGTTTTCATTCTTTTTTTTCCTTAATCTATCTTTAATCGGAGTGTAATGTTTAAACGTTTCTACTGGTTGATTATTGGCGTACACAACATTATCAACAAAATCATCTGCATGTCCTCTTTGTTTCGGATTCTTATATTTTGCAATATTATCAAAAGCTGCCTCAGATTGCACCAGACTCTTGTAAAAAGTTAAAACTAGAAAAAAAAACAGTTAAATTAAATGTTATTATTATTTTATAAATTAATCGTAAATGTGTTAGAAAAGAAAGTAACCGTGACTGAAATAATTTGGCAGGTTGGTATTACGAGAGCGTGCATATTTGAATTTGGAATTTTTTTGTGAAATTAAATAATAGAAAGTCGATTCGGAATTTGAAATAAGAATGCGCATCGAATCTGAAGACAACAAACTTACCTACCTACCTGTTTTTATTAAAATCTTTAAAAACACATCAAATTTTAATTAAACTTGTGTTTTCTTGAGGCATTTATGTGAAGTGGGATATTTATAACACAAAATCGAGATTATTTTTATAACATTCGATATCACTTCAATATGCAAAACATGGTTAAAAATAGATTTGCAAAAACATATTGGCATTTAAACTTACATAAAATGACACCAAAAGAAATCATAACAATACACTTCATCTTTTTGAGGCGTGCCAGCATTATTTAAATGTGGATTTTCTAAAGTGAAATATTTTGTCAACAAGTGACATTTTTGACTTTTGACATTTTGTTTTGTTCGGTTCGGCGCTCAGACGGTGATGTCGCACCTATGAAATTTTTCCCAATATGCACATTGTATGGGAATGTACAAACCTATCTTTCTATATAAATTATCTAAGAAGTCCTTTAAAAGTAGATTTTTCGAAATATTGTAATTTACATTTTATTAACATTTTTACGTTCCTTCTCATTGTTGCATTAGGCTTTTGAAAAAATAAGCCTCGATATATTTTCCATTGAAGATAACAAAATGGTGTATTAAAAAAAGCTTCAGCGAAATTTGTCAAGATGGCATTTTCGCTGGTTTAGAGAAAAAATGGATTTTCAATGGCTTATTAAAAAATAATACAGATATCATTTTATTTTCTCTCTTTTTTATTTTTTTTTTTTTTTTTAATTCTCATATAAATTTTTGAAATGAAAATTGGCATCCTTTTACTGAAGAACAAAAGTAATGATTACACTTTTTCATATTTCTATTCTACGAAAAATATTTTGTATTTTCATAGTAGGTATTATTAGGTATGCTTTTATTTAACTTTTGATGAATCTAAAAAATAATTAGGATAATTAAAACATTTCCAAGGATTTCCTAATCAATAATGGTAGGTAGGTATAGTGCAGGGGTCGGCAACCCTTTGAGTCAGAAGAGCAACAAATTACAACTTACAAAATTCAAAGTGTGTAAAGAGCCACAATTTTTTTCTTGCTAACAATAAATAGCATCGATGGATGATGAAAAGCGAGTAGGTACTACAAATAATGGCTGAGAGATAGAATCGGTGCCTAAAATCTAAATCAAAGCTGTAAATATATTATTTAAGATTCATATTAAACGCATTCCCACTAGCAGACATGTAAGTATAAGTTTGCGCTAACACATGCCGCATGTGGACCTACAATAAAAAAACTATCTCAACTGAACATAAGCCCTGCAACTCTTGCCGACCTTCCCTGAAACAGCGGTGACATTGCCAAAGTGAACCATTTTTTACAGTATGGGTAAGCCTAACCCTTCGCTGCCTCAGTTCTTGTTTATCGTATACGCCATTGAGAAAATTTTACATGAGCAATGTTTGCATGTGTAGATACTGGGCCAATGTGTCTTATGAAAACAAGAAATTTATTTAAAAAATATTTAAAACAACTCTCACATTATCGAGTTTTACGGTTTTTCTTAGCTCAGATTGTGGAGAATTTGATTCATAAGACAACTGCATGAAAAAGTCATATTTGACAAGATTGGCGTATACGATAAACAAGAACTGAGGGAGCGCCTTGTTAATCGATTCAGAACGGTTTTTGTGTTATCGATCAAAAGTGTTTTTGATCAATTTTAATATTTGCGTACATGGAGCTAAAGAGCCGCAACTTCACATTCACAGAGCCGCACGTGGCTCGCGAGCCGCAGGTTGCCGACCCCTGGTATATTTGAATAGAGACTCAATATCGTGTTTCTTGTCCAACACCCACCTCTTCTTTCAGAGTCTAATCCCATTTTATTGGAAAACAATCCCTGACCGTGGGATAAAGGTAGCTAGCTGTGATCCCAGCAGTCAGGACATCCCTACGACCTTTGCATAACAATAGGTCCTAGGTAGGTATGGGAAGTATATCCCTAATTGTATTTTATATATTTAGACTTTTTATTCGAAGAACAGAACCGAATGGGTTCTGAATTAATGCGGAGTAAAAGAAAGCGTGAAAGTGAAAGTTAAAAGAAGTGTGATGCGATGGATTGGACATATTGAAAGAATGAATGAAAACCGACTGACAAAATGGATTGGTCAGATAAGTGAGATTGCGAATGAATGGAATTTACAGAGTGGAAACAAGAGAAGAGCGTGCATAAAAAGAATGATGAAACTAGATGAGATGAAAGAAGTATACAAGGACCGTCGTCGCTACAAAGCGCCAATTCTCAAGCAAGACCCAGTCGAGTTTCTACGGATTACGGCAAATCAAGCTTGTTAATAACTGTCTACCAATGGAAGCAAGGAAAGCTTTAGTAAATGCATTTGTGGTATCAAAAATAGACTACTGCAATAGCTTATATGCAGGCCAACCAAAATGTCAATTGAATAGGCTACAATTGGTTGTAAATGCGTGCGCTCGCATGATTTCTGGTCAGTCGAAATTTACACACATTACTCCTCTTCTCCACAAGCTTCACTGGCTCCGTATACCGGAGCGCATCGAGTTCAAAGTGTGCACGATGGCCCACAAAGCTTTATTTGGAAAAACACCCAAATATCTCGCTGATTTAATCAAACCAGTCACCCTCGGCAAAAAAAGCCTAACACTGCGCTCAGCTGAGACTGGAGCCAAATCAAGGATTGAAGAACCTATAAGAAGAGTTAACACAATATTTGGAGAGCGTGCATTTGCAGTTGCTGGCCCTCTGGCCTGGAACCACCTGCCACATCATGTGAGAGAGCTAGAGGACCATGGAAAGTTCCGGAATGCACTGAAGACAAGCAAATTTCTAGCATCGTTTGCACCAGCGCCCTTGGAGTGACTACATCACGAAACGGCGCTACAAATAAATCATCAACTCATCATCATCATCATCATCAGTTGCTGTAAGGCTGGATGCATCTTTGGTGACCGGTTATTGCCTATTGGTAAAGGTTTATGAATTTTTCAACCCAGCGAAGAGCAAATATGAAAATATAAATGGTATATTTTTTGTGCTCCGCCGGGATTCGAACTTACAACCTTCCATTCAGAGTCCAAAGTATAACTACTGAACTGCAGACCGGTCTATCCATCCCCTGTAATAAATTTACGTAAGAGGGTTGGTAGGCATATTATGTGTAAGTAGATCATGCAAGTAGGTGTTGTCCACCCTTCGCTTGTTTGGTGTTTTATCATCACGGCTAACACCCCCGAGACGGAATTAAAGTTTTATTAAAAGCCGCCATGACACTGTTGGGTGGGTACGCAGGCCCGCATTAAGGGCGGTTCAAGCGGCCCCCGAGACGTTTAAGATTTTTGGAAAGGAGGGCAATCCACCAACCTATTGTTATGTTATAGAATGTGAACGGTACCTTCTGATGTACCCACATGATACTCACTCCGGCTAGCTATCATCGGCATCACTCTCAGGGCGTGGGGTTCTTTCTTTGTGTTGCTCACCTTGTATTTTGGGAAGGGCTGTATATTGATAAGACAAGAGCTAATGTTAACAAAAGAGATTAAATCAGTTAAAGTCAAATATAAAATTTAAATCCATAAAAAGGGAAAGAGGAATAGTGGAGAAGGAAATAGCCAGACCTGTATTAACACTCAAACACAATCACAGCACTCGCGGCTCACTTTCACGAAGCACTGATCTGTAGGCTGGAGTCCTAGGCGAGCTTACATTAAGCCCGGGAGGTGATTTTCACGGCTCGGGGCTTCGCCCCCCGAGAGCCGCAGTCCATGAGGCGGATGCCTCAACAAGTGGAGCCCCAGGGTGGAGGTTCCTCTGCACCAGGCTCCGGTCCATAAGGCGGGTGCCTTGGATGGCGGATGCTCCATGCCTATGTCCCAACGTGGCAGCCTCGCGGCTAAGTCCACGGGGGGCCCAACTGGGAAACCCAGGCAGTAATTGCCGCTTCGCAGCGCTGTGTCCGACCTCCTCCTACGTCTGCGCGTAATTCTAGACTGCTGTCTCAGGTTTCCGAGTCACGGCAAATGGAGCCTCGAAAGCCCTCGGTAGAACTCGGTCGTAGCTTGGCTGCCGCCACGCCGACGTAACTGCAGTCGTCTAATTTGAATGTTATTTAAAAAAATAACATAACACTATTTTTCCTGGCCAGTTGTCTTCAGTTGAAAACAGAAGCTTGTGTGCATGCAACGGCATCTGTTCAACCAGGGTCAAAGTTATGATCGAGTAGGCTAGACGCAAGATTCAAACCAACGTCATCCTGTTCCAAATACGCTCTATCCCTCGGCCATAACACCGACAGAATAAATCGTCAAATATTTTTTCGACATAAATTTATTCGGAGGCCCAGGTTTATAAGGCATTCACTTCCTCCATGGCATTCACGACCAAGGAGTCCGCAAAGACTTTTTAGAAATTATTTCAGGAAGATACTTTATTTTTTGGGGTCCAAATTTTATCGGTGTTTTGGACGAGGGGGTCAAGAGGCTGATCTTTCTAGCGTATTTGAAATATAGTAACGCTGGTTCGATCCCCGCTTGGGTCATTTGATCATAACTTTGATCCTGGTTGATGTCATTGGGTAATTATTTATGAATTAAAATATACAATATTAAAATATACGAATATTTGACCGGTCCGTAGCTCAGTGGTAACACTGCGGACTCTGAATGGGAAGGTAGTGGGTTCGAACCCCGGCGGAGCACAAAAAATATACCATTTTATACTTTCAAATTTGCTCTTCGTTGGTTTGAAAAATTCATTAACCTTTACCAATGACCGGTCACCAAAGGTCCATCCAGCCTTACAGCAACTGGGTCTTGCTTGAGTATTGGTGCTTTGTAGCGACGACCAAGCTCGTACACCTCTGCGGCACTACAACAAGTGTCATAGACCCCTAGAGTCTCTAGAATCTAGGGAGTCTCACGCACAGGATTTCTCAAAAAAAAATAAAAAAATACAATAATAAATTATTAATTGATGATATGAATACCTGTTTCTGGCCAGGCTAAATGGGTTGGTGAATTGCATTTCTCTTAAGAAATGTTTTTCTCAAAAAAGAAAAAAAAATCTCAGTTGTCATAGACCTCCCGAACAGGTGTATAATCATTTATCTAAGTTGCAGAGATATATTAACATTCGAAACTCATATCCAATGCATGCCCACAAATAGACACGTGCAAGTTCGCAATTAAAAATGCCGAATGTGTGCGTACAAATTAAAACCAAACCTCAAATGAACATGCACTCTGTAACTTTTGCCGACTTTTCCTGAAACAGGGGTCTTGTTGTCTTGTATCCTGCCGCCATTCCTCTAGGGGTGGCCGGTACCTCCACAAAAATGCCTCCACTTGACTCTGTCCTTGCATACCTACTTCTTTCATCTCATCTAATTTCATCACTCTTTTCATGCATGCTCTTCTCTTGTTTCCACTCTGTTAATTCCATTCATTCGCAATCTCACTTATCTGATCAATCCATTCTTTCCTAGGTCTTCCCCTTTCACGCTTACCTATTACATTCCCTTTACCCATACACTTTTTTTTGTCAGACGGTCTCCATTGGTGTGGCATTGGTAAAGTGAACCATTTTTTATAGTATGGGTGGTCAGCCTCATAACAGGCTCATAAAAAATATAGTTAAAAGCCGTCAGTTATGGTTTTGGTTCGCAAGAAGTATATATATTTTTGGTAAGAGGAGGGGCTGGGGCCCCTCTCATTTCCTTCGCACCAGGGCCCCCAGTGGTCTTGATCTGGACCTGTACGTACCTACTCGTATGTATACTAACTACCAAATAAACACACAACTAATCACACAAAGGGGAAGGAGACATATTGGATTTAATAAAACACGTATTAAGGTTAGATTGATGAATTAAAAATATATATATATTGTGTACCCTTCGGATATAAGACTTTCGGATAACAATTCGCACGTTTAATAATAAAGAGCAATAACTCAAAAATTGGGAAAATCGATATTTTGTAATAAAACGCAAGAACAATGCGAGAAGAATAGGTAGAATGTGACAGCTGTTCAATTTGGACAAATATGACCGAGATAAAACATCGGCCGCCTTTTTCATCCCATACCTACAAGTTGTACTGGTTGTCTGAACTTCAAACGTGATTTCCCAACATTCTTTGCTCTTTATGATTAAGCGTGCGAATTGTTTGCATTTTTTTTTTTAAGAAATTCTGTGCGGGAGACTCCCTAGATTTCAGAGACTCTAGGGGTCTATGAAACTTGTAGTAGTGCCGCAGAGGCGTTTAAGAGCTTGGTCGTCGCTACAAAGCGCTAATACTCCAGCAAGACCCAGTTTCTGTAAGGCTGAATAGACCTTTAGTGGCCGGTCTTTGGTAAAGGTTTTATAAAAAGACCAGTTGGTAGGACGCTTGCATTTAAGGTTATACGAGAGCTTAAGAAGATTATTAATATCGGGACTAAAGAACCTCTTTAATTGTTTTATGAAACTAAAATCGTAATTTTATGTCAAATAACTTTGACTGATCATGGCCAGATGTCGTTGCTGAAGTATATAACTTAATGTTCTTACTCAAGCATTACGTTTCATAAAAAAATAATGTAAATTATCTTGACACTCTTAGCGAGCGTTTTAGTTTTTATAAACTTGTGTTTAAACGCTATTGTTGAGTATTTACGACCGCATGGCTCATTCAAGTTATGCATCAAAAATTGCAAAAATAAATGATTTGACACAAGTATTATTCTATGTTAGAATTATTTAACTTTTTTTGCATCTTTAATCCACACGGAGAAAGTGTGACCAGAGCATGTTTTGTCGTTTTAACAAAGGCGTGGAAAAGTACTGTTTCGTCTATCTCACACATACGTATTTTTTTTATATTTTCAAAGTGTAGGTCCTAGTGATAGCAAACCAGTGTATTAAAACAAGTTTGGCCATAAAAAATATTTTCATTTTATTTATCATTTTTTATCTTCTTTTATATCTTATCAGTCCGTAGTGTAGTGGTAACACTTCGGACTCTGAATGGAAGGTTGTGGATTCGAATCCTAGCGGAGCACACAAAATATACCATTTATCCTTGTATATAACCAGTTAATATACCAAATCCTTGACTAATAGATTGGTTGATTGTCGGTTTTGGTTTCAATTTGTAAATACACATGCAGCATTTGTAAATGCGATCTTACAAGCGTGTATGCTTGTGAGAATGCGCTTTATATGAATCTTAAATGTTAACATACCTTTTCAACTTAGATTATAGATTGTGGTTATCAAGCGCAAAACTTTGCCAATTCACTTTGCCAATGTCACCCCTGTGTCAGGAAAGGTCGCCTAAAGTTGTAGGGCTTTTATTCATTTGAGGTTTTTCATTTGTAAGTTCACATTCAGCATTTGTAAGCGCGAACTACATGTGCTTGTTTGCGGGCATACATTTGAGAGCTTTAAATGAATATATCCTTGCAATTTAGATTATAGATTATTATTATTACAGATCATCAGTCACGTAAGTCTATAATGTTTAATCTAAGTTGCAAAAAATATTGAAAGAATGCGACGTACAAGTGAATGCAAAAGAAGGAAACCTATGAAAACGTTGATGGATACGAATGAATTGAAAGAGGCATTCACGGATAGGGAAAGATGGAAGCAAATCTGCAGAGGCTCTGACAACCCCTAGCAGAATGTTGACAGAGTTACAGTTACAGTATAATAACATGTTGGATTTAGACTCCGTCTACACCCCTATCCGAAATTATCCGAATCTTTTGTATCGGTTTCGGTTCCGAACATGTTTTTATTTTTATTTCGGATACTTGAATGTTTAAATTACGATTACAATTAATATCCACAACATCTCTAGTTATACTCACACATTATTACCGACGTTACGTTAGCATTATAGACAATGTCTCCAAGAGGCACTATTTCTGATTGAAGATTAAGTACATATGTACTTTTTAACTTTAATTTTCGTCTTAATAGCCAAAATTTAATAAATTTTAAAAATTAAAAAAGGTTTCACATAACTTTACAGAGAATGTTGTCAATACTTTATTAATACATCAACAAAATATCGCTCGCCAACACACACACACATATAGTTTTTTTCACCATAATGTTAATGTTCTAGAGGTCGACAACCGTTTCAAAATTCAATATTACCGAAGAGAGAAAACATTTACCATGAAATATTTTTTTGTTTTGTTTATCATTTTGATTATCCAGCACATAATTTCGTACAGTTAAATGATATTATTTCGGATATCCGCTAGTTTTGGAAAGTTTCGGTCACGGATATTAGATTTTTAAGAGATTTTGAAAATAAAATACCTACAAATAAGAACATTGATTGTATGGCATTATTTCTAGGCTATCATTAAGTTTTTTAATCAATCACACAAGAATACGTGATTATTATTAAAGCTCCGTATTAACTGAAAAATGCAAAAAAAAATATTGAAACGATGTTACAGACGACATTTTCATTACATTTTTCAATCTGTTTTGGATACGGATAAGAGTTTTTTTTTAGTTTCGAGTATCCGATAGTTTCAGTTATGGATACGGATGTCCATTTATTACTCTAAAATCTAATCTAAATCTAAGCTGCAAAGATATGTATCATTTGAGATTCATATCAAATGCATTCCCACAAGCAGACATGCATAATTTCGCGCTTACACATGCCGCATGTGGACCTACAATATAAAAACCCCAATCTCAAATGAACATAAGCCCTGTAACCATAGAGTTATAATATACATAGAGAGAGCCTTTCCAAGTGCGAACAGTAAGCACTTTTTGCTTTGAAGTGCGAACATCGTCTCATTGGTCCAAACCCGATCACGTGATCGCAAACTGACAGGCGCGCGGGGGGGGCGGTCCCATTTTTTGACAGTTGACTTGTATTTCAATTATCTTAGTAAAAATGATGAATTGTTGTGTTAAAACTTGTAAAAATAACACAAGGAAGCAAACAAAGCAGAATAGCAACATTAAATTCCACCGGTGAGTACAAAATTTGGCCAAGTCGAACGATTTAAAATGTTTAGTTGCGGGGGTGAAGAGGGAGAGTTAGCGCCTTGCCTCTACCCGTCTGGCGTCACACCGCTCAGCTAGTGATGCAGTGTGCGGAGCGCATATCGATATTCGTGTTATCGATATGCGCTTCACATTTCGTTCATATAACTAAAATTCAATGAGAATGATAACAATTTTGCTAAATTTTACAATTATATGGAATTTCGCTCCCTCAGTATTTTCAAAAAGTGGAATTTTATTTTACTACTTGGGCTCTATGACTGAAACCGGTCACAGTTTTTCACAAACCGAAAACAGTCACACACCGGGCACCAAATATTCAAAGCCGCGTATGTTTTGTTTATAATTGTTTTGTACTAAAATGTCTTTTACGGATTTGTGTTTTGTTATAATAATAATAATATTAGAATGATTTATTTGGTGAGCGCTGTTTTTGTGTGTATCACACCTCAAGAGCCCTCTGCGAGCTTGGTCGTCGCTGTAGAAAGCGCCAATTCTCAAGCAAGACCCAGTTGTTGTAAGGTTGGATGGACCTTTCAGTGACCGGTCTTTGGTAAAGGTTTATGAATTTTTCAACTCAGCGAAGAGCACATTCGAAATATAAATGGTATATTTTTGTGCTCCGCCGGGATCCGAATCCACAACCTTCCATTTACGAGTACAAGTGATGCCACTGGATTACGGACCGGTCCAAGTTATATTATTGTATTGTGTTTATATTGTATTGAAATGTGTTAAAATCTTTCACAAATAATAAACATGTAAATATGGTACACAGGAGACTTTTGCTAGATGCATTAGAACCAATTTACCTCAAATATAAGGTAAAACAAAAATGGTCGTGTAGTAGTCAATCTACGAAACAAAGTTTTTCTACCACTTCAAATTTCAGTAAAACCTTAATCCCCATACAAATGATCCGTGTAAGCCTAAATGCAAGGCTTTTATTACAACTTTTGTTTATTTTACGATACTAGATTAAAATTTTGAAATTTAAAGTATCGATAACACATTTTGTTGCGCGCACATCACTACAGCTGCATATATCTATAATGAAGTAGCTATAGAACATCTGCTTACACCAGGGGCTATGGAATACGTCACACACTCGCTCTCTATAGTAATTATTACTCTATGCCTGTAACTCTTTCCGACCTTCCCTGAAGCAGGGGTGACATTGGCAAAGTGAACCATTTTTTACAGTATGTGTGGTCTGCCTCATACCAACCTATAAGTCAAGGTATCTAAAATCTAATCTAAATCTAAGCTGCAAAGATATGTATCATTTGAGATTCATATTAAAGGCATTCCCACAAGCAGACATGCATAATTTCGCGCTTAAACATGCCGCATGTGGACCTACAATATAAAAAAAACCCAATCTCAAATGAACATAAGCCCTGCAACTCTTGCCGACCTTCCCTGAAGCAGGGGATGACATTGGCAAAGTGAACCATTTTTTACAGTATGGGTGGTCAGTCGCATACCAACCTAGTATGCATGTAATAAATTACGTTCTAATCTAATCTAAGTTGCAAAGATATGCCACATTGGGGTTTTACATTACATGCATTTTCAGAAGCAGACACGTTTTACACGCAGAACCAATTTCTACAGCATGGGTGGTCAGCCGCATACCAACCTATAAGTCAAGAAATGTACACAACAAATTACATTTCAGAAATAAACGATCTTGATAAAAAAAATCTTAATAATTTACAATTTACAAACAATGTTTCTAACTTCTGGAACACTTTGGACCATTGGAAGCCGGCGGGCGAATTTAAGCTCCAAGTATGAAAGTCAACGTTTTAACTGAGCCGTTGCGCATACAAATAATGTATCAGGATGTAAAGCAGCACCTCTCACGAGCGTCTCAATTTCAATATATTATAATAAAACTCTGTGGTTGAGTATAAAACATGATTTTTTTACGTTCATTCTTCCGTCCGCAAAAATACGTACATGCCTCGAGTATAACATTTGACGTTTAAACTCAAACATGGAGAAAACAAAAATAAAAAACGATTTTAAACAGCGCCGTGTGGCCGTCTTAATTTTGATGCATTTTTATAAAACGATAACTCCAAGTTACAACGTAAAAAAATATTTGCGTCTGGGGAAATATGAACACCGAAAATTGTCATGATTTTTGTCTCTCGGAAATATAATTGTTTGAATAGTTCAAAAAAACGACACAATGGCGCACTAGGGTGGATCGCGTTTAGTATGAAAATCATTATTTTTCCATTATTAAATATAAATTGGAAGAGGAAAAATAAAATAAGAATTACATTAAACACATAAAAAATATCACTTCAATTCCTAAAATAAAATATACCATTAAAATGCAATTTTAGCTACACGATCGTATGCAAAATTTGGGTACTTTTTAAATTATTATAAAAAACCAATGAAAAGTTTAAAAAAATAATGTTCATCTAGAAAAAATAAAACTAATCGAAATGAATGTTTTGAAATAAAAAAAAGTTAGGATTTATTCATAACAACAGTGGAAATCTCCATTTAAGGTATCTCCGTAAATAAAATTATTTTGAATTGGTACTTTATGGAAAAAAATACCTAATTTTATGTGTTAATTTAATCTGGAAAGAAAATACTACCTTATCATTCAATATACGGGCTATTTTGGTCATCAAAGTTGGGCGCGCTGACCTCTCAATCACCCTTAAAGCCAGAGGGTCAAAATTTGATTCTAGGTTGTTACAGAGCTTACTGCCCATACTGTAAAAATAGATTGACCTCCTCTGTTCCACAAAATGGCAAAAGGAGTAGCAGGGTTTATGTTGTTTTAAGTTTTGTTTTTATTTTATTTTGTAAGTACCTACACACACAGCTTCTATAAGGGTGAACTTAGATTAATCAGGTACCTACCTATGAATGTTAAATCCAACTTAGATTCCAGATATTGTGAGTAGGTACGCACTTTTTTTCGTTCTCGCCATAAATTTTTATCTGCATTTTTCCATCTAGGTTTCAAATTAAAAAGAACAATAATCAAATCTTGATTTTTTTTTTTCACGCGAAAACAATACTTACCTACTTACTTTTTGCTCCTCCCGGGCGCAAGAGAAAAAAAATAATTGCTCAGCATGTAGATTGTAGGTAGACCAACCGTTACCATAAGGCACCATTAAGTCTGCCAAAAACAAAGTAGCTCCCAAAAGGAAAAAAAAATAGATAGCATGAAAAAATGGCCAGAACCTCGACAACAGCAGAATTCCCTGAGCACAATGCAAGCCGTGTTATAAATTGATGAAGATTTTACGCTAAAGAACGCACCTTTCATGGGCCAATAAAAAATATGAAGAATCATTGTTTCCAAAAAGATAAATTGTTTTTTTTTCTGTTTATCAATTCGTAGAATATTTTTTGTTGCTGCGTTTGAAATATGGTTTTGAATTTTATTATGATTTTTATTTTTAGATTATTTAATTGTTTGTACCTACTCCTTGACTTATAGGTTGGTATGAGACTGAACAGTGAACACCCATACTGTAAAAAAATGGTTTACGTTGCCAATTTCACCCCTGTGTCACGGAAGGTCGGCAAGAGTTGCAGAGCTTATGATCATTTCAGATTGGGTGTTTATATTGTCAATCCACATGCGGATTGTAATACGTGTCTGCTTGTGAAAATGCATTTAATGTGAATCCCCAATGTTACATACCTTTGCAACTTAGATTAGATTAGAAATCAGTTTTTACTAATTTCAGATAGAACTAAGATTATAAATAGAACTATCAATAAACTTAAATCTAAATTGCAAGTATACTTTTATAGTTTTATTAACATTTCAGGTTCGTACTCAATGCACTCCCACAAGCAGACACGTGAAAAGCGCTACGCTTCTAAGCTACACATTAGTGCAACTCCTTATTGCATTTTCCCCGAGGGGGTCCATGACGACCAAGCTCGTAAAAAGTCCAGTCGATAGCTCAGTTGGTACAATGCTTGCATTCCATGCCGAGAGCAAGGGTTCGATCCCCAACGAGGGTGTCAGAAATGATTTCCCGTTTCGGTGTCTATTTCTATGAAAATAATTATCATCACTTGGTTTTGTTCTTTTTTATATTTAAACGTAATTTATTATTCATATTCCTTGACTTATAGGTTGGTATGAGGCTGACCACCCATACTGTAAAAAATGGTTCACTTTGCCAATGTCACCCCTGTTTCAGGGAAGGTCGGCAAAAGTTGTGGGGCTTATGTTCATTTGAGGTTTGGATTTTATTTGTAAGTACACATTCAGCATTTGTAAGCGCGAACTACACTTGTTGGTTTGTGGGCATACATCTGAGAGCTTTAAATGAATATATCCTTGCAACTTAGATTATAGATTATAGATTATTATAGATTACTTGCCCTCCGGAGCTGGGAAACCGCCACTTCAACTGAAAGCGGTTGGTGTGCACCCTTACCTGTAAAAAATAATAGGTCCCGATTTGCCACATTCGACCCTTTCGGGGATAACGCAGGCAAGAAGCTTCATTATATTTATAGCTTAGTTGCGTTGCGTTTTAACAGTAACAATTCTTATTGGATACTTGTTACGTCAAATTGTCGATCTGGGATTCGAACCCACGCTCTGTCCGCTTCCATCTCGTGCTCAGAGGCTTTAACCGAGCACTGGGTCAACCTTGCCGGACCCTGCGATGATTAATCAAAACGTCAGCCTGACGTTCGTCCGTCTCTCTCTGACGCAAGACTTGAGCGCTAGCCGCGTCTCTGTCTAACAACAATTTTTCAACCATATTTCATATTTTGTAGAGTCGAGTCATTCTAGGAAGAAATGTATTTTTTTAAATATTTAAATGCTTGGCGCTTTAGTATGCTGTAAAATCATGGTTAATTTTGTCAATGTCCCCCCAATTCCAAGAAAGGGTGGCAAGAGTTGTAAGGTTATTGTTCGTATGAGGCTTGATTTATTTTGTAAGTAAACCTGGCATTACACGAGTGTATAATCTATAATCTAAGTTGCAAAGATATATATCATTTAAGATTCTTATTAAAAGCATTCCCGCAAGCAGACACTCACAAGTTCGCGCTTACACATGCTGCATGTGGACTTACAACATAAAAACCCAATTTCAAATGAACACAAGTCCTGCAACACTTGCTGATCTTCCCCGAAACAGGGGTGACATTGGCAAAGTGAACCATTAAATGTAAATATATCTTGACAATCAAGATTATAAATTGCAGGTATAGAACCAAAATTTAGTCGGCTAAAAAAATCGCTAAAGTTGTCAATATAGGATTTTTTTTTTAAATGCAAAAAATCTATAATTTAATTTAATTCTTAATCTTTCAATTAATCTTTACAGGTACCTGGGATGTGTGGTCAACGAAAAGTGGGACATGTGTCAAGAAGTCAGAAGCAGACTAGAGCAAGCCCGAAATGTCTTCGCTAAAATGAGCAAATTACTGTTGTGCCGAAATTTAAGCCTTGAACTCCGGAAGCGCATAGTGAGGTGCTACGTTTTCCCAATCGCTCTGTATGGTATGGAGGGATGGACTCTCACGCAGGCACTGGAGAGACGTATTGAAGCATTCGAGATGTGTTTATACCGAAAAATGCTTCGGATCTCTTGGCGTGATCGAGTCACCAATGAAGAAGTCCTTCAACGAATGCGCACTACAAAGGAGCTCCTGCCTACCATTAAGCAGAGAAAGCTAATGTACTTCGGTCACATTATGAGAAATGAGAAGTACCGTCTCCTTCATCTTATCATTCAGGGTAAGATTGAGGGGAGAAGATCTCAGGGACGCCGAAGGACATCGTGGCTGAAGAACCTGCGACAGTGGTTCGGCAGAAGCACCAAGTCCCTGTTTCGAGCCGCAGCATCTAAAATCAAAATAGCTATGATGATCGCCGATCTTCGTTAGAAGTGACACAAAAAGAAGAAGAAGAAGAATACTTACTTTTTGTCCCTCCGAGCTGCAACAGAGAAAAAAAACTCAGTATTTGGGTAGATCTACTTTTACCATAAGGCACCGATATGTCTGCCAAAAACAAAAATACCTCCAAAAGGAAAAAAAAATAGATCGCAAGAAAAAATGGCCAGGACCTCGACAACAGCAGAATTCCCTGAGCACAATGCAAGCCGTGTTATAAATTGATGAAGATTTTACGCTAAAGAACGCACCTTTCATGGGCTAGTAAAAAATATGAAAAATCATTGTTTCCAAAAAGATAAATTGGTTTTTTTTCTGTTTATCAATTCGTAGAATATTTTTTGTTGCTGTTTGAAATATGGTTTTGGCTTTTATTATGATTTTTAATTTTTAGATTATTTAATTGTTTGTATTCCTTGATTTATAGGTTTGTATGAGGCTGAAAACCCATACTGTAAAAAAATAGTTCACGTTGCCAATGTCACCTCTGTTTCAGGGAAGGTCGGCAAGAGTTGCAGAGCTTATGATCATTTCAGATTGGGTGTTTATATTGTCAATCCACATGCGGATTGTAATACGTGTCTGCTTGTGAAAATGCATTTAATGTGAATCCCCAATGTTACATACCTTTGCAACTTAGATTAGATTAGAAATCAGTTTTTACTAATTTCAGATAGAACTAAGATTATAAATAGAACTATCAATAAACTTAAATCTAAATTGCAAGTATACTTTTATAGTTTTATTAACATTTCAGGTTCGTACTCAATGCACTCCCACAAGCAGACACGTGAAAAGCGCTACGCTTCTAAGCTACACATTAGTGCAACTCCTTATTGCATTTTCCCCGAGGGGTCCATGACGACCAAGCTCGTAAAAAGTCCAGTCGATAGCTCAGTTGGTAGAATGCTTGCATTCCATGCCGAGAGCTAGGGTTCGATCCCCACCGAGGGTGTCAGAAATGATTTCCCGTTTCGGTGTCTATTTCTATCAAAATAATTATCATCACTTGCCCTCCGGAGCTGGGAAACCGCCACTTCAACCTAAAGCGGTTGGTGTCCCCTTTACCTGTAAAAATGAATAGGTCACGCAAGAAGTTACATTAGGTACCTATATGTGTAGCTTAGTTGCGTTTCGTTTTGACAGTAACAATTCTTATTATATACTTGTTACGTCAAATTGTCGATCTGGGATTCGAACCCACGCTCTGTCCGCTTCCATCTCGTGCTCAAAGGCTTTAACCGAGCACTGGGTCAACCTTGCCGGACCCTGCGATGATTAATCAAAGCGTCAGCTTGACGTTCGTCCGTCTCTCTCTGACGCAAGACTTGAGCGCTAGCCGCGTCTCTGTCTAACAACAATTTTTCAACCATATTTCATATTTTGTAAAGTCGAGGCATTCTAGGAAGAAATGTATTTTTTTAAATATTTAAATCGAATACGTTATACCTGGCGCTTTAGTATGCTGTAAAATCGTGGTTCATTTTGTCAATGCCCCACCATTTCCAGGAAAAGGTGGCAAGAGTTGCAAGGTTATTGTTCGTGTGAGGTTTGATTTATTTTATAAGTAAACGTGGCATTACACGTGAGTCTATAATCTATAATCTAAGTTGCAAAGATATACATCATTTAAGATTCTTATTAAAAGCATTCCCGCAAGCAGACACTCACAAGTTCGCGCTTACACATGCTGCATGTGGACTTACAACATAAAAACCCAATTTCAAATGAACACAAGTCCTGCAACACTTGCTGATCTTCCCCGAAACAGGGGTGACATTGGCAAAGTGAACCATTAAATGTAAATATATCTTGACAATCAAGATTATAAATTGCAGGTATAGAACCAAAATTTAGTCGGCTAAAAAAATCGCTAAAGTTGTCAATATAGGATTTTTTTTTTAAATGCAAAAAAATCTATAATTTAATTTAATTCTTAATCTTTCAATACAAGAACTGATGTCATAGCTACAAATGTATAGATACAGGCTGAAAACTGGTTTAAGAATTGTGAATGTTGAAATTTTGAAAAGGAAATACCACGCACGGTAAACCGACAGAAAATATTATGTAGGTAATAAAAAAAAGTGATATTATCGATCATAAAAATATTGAGTAAAAATACTTTTAAAATAAATAAAATGAAATAAGAAAATGCCTTCATAAAGAGCTTCGACTATACTCGTGTTTATGCAAGTCTTTGTAAAAAATCCAGTCAATCCATAACAGATTGAAAGATGAGGTCCTCTCAATGGTCAGACGAATTATTCATTATTATCTTATTATTATTGTTATTAGTATTATTATTATTATGATTTTTGTTTTGCCTTTTTCCTGCTCTTTTTACCAATTTAGATTCGACAACAACAATGAAAGAACCAAAAATTCCCATCTCGCCTCCAATGTCTTGTATGGAATCAACAAAATTAATGATGTTTTTATTTTTTCTTATTGTCTATTGTCTGCTTGTGTAGCGCACCTGGCGGTGGAAAAGTGAAACAAACCGCCCGCAACAATGGTGGCAGGCCTGATTTTTGACAGCTACAAAATGTTGAATTTTTTTTTTATGTTTACCGTGACAAATCGATTGAATTAATTATTTATTAGCAAAAGTTTTATTTTTCATATTTTTCTTCCACCGATCAATACGGAATAAATATATATCACGTATGTGATTTTCCCAAAACAACTAATGCATGTGTCACAGAACTAAATAGGTATATAGGTACAATGAGAATGAAATAAATATCTACTTAGGGGCCGTCCATAAATTACGTCATCGATTTTGGCCGATTTTCGACCCCCCCTCCCCCCTCACAATCATCCTATAGTCATTATCTAATGACCCCCCCCCCCCCCCTCTTGCTGTTTTAATGGATGAGCTTAATAATTAATAATGTTGTATTACTTACATAATATTTTGTATATTTTGTAGAAATTGGTATTTACAAGAACGTCGTCACTTTTGGTACTCGTACATCATTTGCCATCATCCGCAGACCAGACTCCCCCCCTTAATGCGAATGACGTAATATATGGACAGCCTCTTATAAGAAAACGGCGTCATAATATGTTAAAAAGCGATTTAAAATAACAGTTTTTTTTTCAGTTTTCGTTGACGGTCTCAAACGCTTCTACTAACGCTACCAAGCTACACATATAGTGTAACTTCTTGTCGCGTTTTCTCCGAAAGGGTTGCATGTAGCGAGTTGCATATTTATTTTTACATCTAGTCAGCCTTACGCCAACCAATAAATAGTGCATTTTTTACACAATTTATATTAGAACTTGCTTGAGTACTGACTGCTCCAAAGCACCGCATTCCGTATTTATAGAATTACTATAGCTTATTCTTGCATATACCAGACCCGAGAAGCTTCTCGAGCGGACGCTTCGAGTGAATACGAGTAGGTACAACTATCAAATACCTACTTACGTCTATACACACACAAGTAAGTAAAAAGACATAGAAACACAATCATAAGGAAATTAAAACACATACGGGGCTATTCTTAGACATTTTAGTCGTCCGTTGAGCCCACGCTTTGACAAACTAATGATGCATTTGTATGAAAACCTGTCAATCCAAGATGGCCGCAAGTGAACAGCTGATTAGTCTTCATACAAATATTACCAAAATTCTAAAAGGTAAGAATGACCGTGGTAATGAGACTTTCAGCCCAGGCATCATTAGTTTATCAAAGCGTGGGCTCAACCAACGACTAAAATGTCTAATAATATTGCGAAAACCCACCTCATACCCATTCCGTTTAAACACTTCCATCCGGTGAAGCGTATCACAGAACGCTCATGCAATGCTATAATTTGTTTTTGTGGCGGAAGGCCTTCCCGATGGTCGTGACCCGACCCAGCAGTGATTCGTCTAGAATGTCTAAGAATAGCCCCGTGTTATGTTTAGATTTAAAGGTATCTCCAGGATACTTACATCCGGCTAGCTCTCATCAGCATCACTCTCAGGGCGTGGGGTTCTTTCCTTGAGTTGCTTACTTGTATTTTGGGAAGGTTTGTATACTAAAAGATAAGTTTAACATGAACAAATAAGGGTTTATTCACTTTAGTAATATGGGGAAAAAGGGGAAATAAGGGAATGGCTCGACCTACATCTTTTCACTAAAACACTCCCTACTCTGTTGACTGGAGTTCCGAACTGAAGGCCTGGGGCAGCGCCCCAGGCTAGCGGCGGCTCACGAGGCGGACGCCTCCACACGTTGGAGCCCCTGGGTGGGCGCTCCTAATGCACCCGTCTCTAGTCCACAAGGCGGGTGCCTTGCTGGCAGAAAATCCAAGTATGTAGAGGGGGAGGAGGGAGCTCCATAGTAATGCCCCCTCTTGCACCACTTGGTGCTTGGTCGCCGACGTCTGCATCTGTTCACCTCTGGCCGAGAACTGATGAGCGATGGCCCCATTAGGTCACACGGCACAGTTCGGCCGCTTCCATGACCGTTCGGCTCCGTTCGGCCCACAAAACACACTGTATACTTCGAGATTGTTTTTTATATGTTATTTTAAAATAACATAACACCCGTTAGACCCAAAATCATAAGTAAACATCAAAAGACATACACTCATACATTTGTATCAATATAAAATAAGCCAGATTTTATATTTTTCAACTGTTAATTAAAGGTAATTGAACAAACAGCGATTAATATTAAGATTAACAAGTTCAGAGGTGCTGCTCGTTCCGATTCTTCGTGTAATTTGGTCGAGTGGTGACCTCCGACCTTGCATCTAAAGGTAACAGGTTCAACTCCTCTCATGTCGTAAATAATAACCGGTTTTTCTTTTCGCAAATTGAGTCTTAACGCTGCAATGGGTCCGTGTGGGACTGTCGACCTCATCTGTTAAAATTTTCAAATTTATTAATGTGTCTCAAAGTTAATTTCTGCATAATTTATTACTCGTGTTTTATCTTTGAAAACATTGATTTAGCTACAATGTTGAGTATCAATATCCCAGTTGGTAGAGCGTCCGCTGTTTAAACTAAAGGTTTGGGTTTGACTGAGAATGACAAATATGATTCGTATAGGTTTATAGGGTTTTACAGGAGATTTACAAGGATTTACAGGAGTTACAAGGCTTAACTTTTAATGCTGAGGCTGACAAGGTTATACCACTGAGACTGAGATGCTGCAGCTCACAACAGAGATTTGATGCTTTTTGTTAAACCGTTAGCTTAGGTTTTTCCGACACAACGCATTCTTCATCTCCACGCTGTTATCTGTTTATATGTATTTTTTATTTTCTTATATGTTTCTTTCGATCAATATATTTTTCTGCCTTTTAACCGTCGATTTGTCGTGCGGAACCCATTTATTTTCACAGGCAATGTGGCCGGCCTTAGTCATGTATAATTTTATAACGGTAAAATATATCATTAGTTGTTTAATTTTACATTAAATATATGAAAACCATTACGCTTTGGAATATTAATAACCTGCTTTATCTAATGGTGGAAATCTAAGAAAACTATGAATAATAAAACCACAATAGACCACGAGACCATCACTCAAAACCATGAACTAAAGGTCCGCATAGATGGTCATGCAAACATTCCATTTCTGGATGAAAATGGTGCTTGCGTTTTGACTTGTAGGATTTTTGAATTAGACCTTCATTGAAAAAGAACTTGTTTTGGGTTATTTTACTTAGTAAGTACCTAACTTAGTAATAAAAACTGAACGACGTTCGTTGGTACCTACTCGCATCACTCGAGAGCAGTCGGATTTTGTCCGTAGTCCAGTGGTAACACTTTGGACTCGTAGATGGAAGGTTGTGGGTTCGAACCCAGGCGGAGCACAAGAATATGAAATTTATATTTTCAAATATGCTTTTCGCTGGGTTGAAAAATTCATAAACCTTTACCAAAGGCTTATCTAGCCTTACGGCAACCAGGTTTTGCTTGAGAATTGGCTCTTTGCAGCGATGACCAAGCTCGTAAAAAGTCCGATCGAAAGCTCAGTTCGTAGAATGCTTGCATTCCATGCCGAGAGCAAGGATTCGATCCCCACCGAGGGTGTCAGAAAAGATTTCCCGTTTCGGTGTCTATTTCAAACCCAAAATAAATACCGGCAAAGTGTACCTACTCAGCAACTAAACGCAAAACGCAACTACCCTACAAATACAGTGTAACTTCTTGCCTTGTTATCCCCGAAGTGAAGTGAAACCTTCACAAGAAATGAGAATCAGCCCTACCGGGAGCTGGGAAATCCCCACTTTGACTGAAAGCGGCTGGTGTGATACCGCCCCCATCACCCGTAAAAATAAATAGGTTCCGAATCACCACATGCGACTCCTTCGGAGATAACGTAGGCAAGAAGTTACATTATATGTGTATCGTAAAGTAATTTTTAATCATGGCTACTTTCGTTTTTATTTATACAAAAATGGCACGCTAAAATGTTCGTACATTGATTCCATAATAATTTAATTCAACTGGCAGAGCGTCCATTGGTTATACGTCCATTTGTTATACGTCCATGCGAGATTAATTAAAAGCTGATCGCTCACCGCGATGACAAGCCAATAGATCAGCGCCAAGACGCGGCAACGCATTCCGGGGCACAAAAAATGGCGACGCCCAAGCTCCACTACCAATTAATTAAACATCTGTGTTTTTTTTCTCTTTCTTTTTGCCTTCGGACAAGCATCCTAAGAATGCGCACGGGAATTTCAAATGTCTGATTTAGTGTGGCCGTGAAAATGATTTAAAACGAGTGCACGGCAGAGGCGACCACTCCTTGAAGGCATGGGTTAGTTCTTTTTCATACGGAACGGTCCTGCGCAGGATTGTATGGGAACCCTAAATCTGCCGTTTTAGTTTCTTACACTTTATGGTCTATAGCAAAAAAAAAAAAAACGTAACTTCTTGCCGCGTTATCCCCGAAGGGCTCGCATGTGGCGAGTTGAACCTATTTATTTTAACAGGTAAGGGGGCCGGCCTTACCAACCACTTCAGTTGAAGTGGAGGCTTCCCAGCTCCCGAGAGTGCTGGTACTCATTTCTTGTGAAGGCTGAGTAAACCTTGCCGGTATTTTATTTTGGGGTTTGAAATAAACACCGAAACGGGAAATCATTTCTGACACCCTCGGTGGGATTCGAACCCGAGCTTTCGGCATGGAATGCAAGCACTCTACCACCTGAGCTATCGACCGGACAAAAAAAGTTACATTAATGAAAAAAATCAAGCATGTTTATTAATTTTCTATCTTAATTTATAAAGTTTAAAAAAAATAAATAACTTTAGGATTGCCACCACAAAAAAATATTTAAAAAAACACGTTTTTTTTTACGTTTTTAGCTACTTTTTCGTGTGTGCTATATTTTGGAAATGTTTTTTTTCTTTTTAATTACAGAACTATACATTGTTTAGTGAAATATCGGAAGCATTCTTTTTATAATGTCAATACTTTTTGAGTAAATATGGAAAAAGTGAATTTACTTTTAATTCAATTTCTTGAAAACAGTTTTTCTATATTAAAATGACTCAATACTGCATTAAACAATGTATAGTTCTGTTATCAATAAGAAAAAAAAAAAATCCAAAATATAGCACACAAAATAAACGAAAACAATGTGGAAAAAAACGCGTTTTTTTTAAATATTTTTTTTGGTGACAATTTTAAATTTATATATCTGTTTTAACCTTTATAATTTAGATAAAAATAATAATAAACACGCTTGATTAAATTCTTTTGCTAAGACCTTAAAGTGTAAGAAACAAAAACGGCAGATTCAGGGTATAAAGAGCTCTTAATGCTTGTTTATCTTATCTGCAACAGAGGTAATTTCGCATGAAGAATGTTTTATATATGTGCTGTATCAATGTGTCTTATGAAAACTGGAAATTGATTTTTAAAATATCATATTTAAAACAACACAAAAAATCCTATATTGCTGTCGTCGATTTTATACGTCTTGGAGGGGCAAAGCGTAACCATTACCCCACAGGGAGTATATAAATATGAAAAAACAAATGGAGAAACTACACCGTATTCCTCCAAATGAGAGATATGAAAATACCTAGATCTAATGCCTAGATATTTTCTCTCAAACAAAAACCGACCTTCACTAGGTGGCTTTCAATGGTTGGACGACCTTCCCGTACCAAAAAGAAGCGATGATCAAAGGCCTGCCACTCACCCAATTGTGCTGCGTTGGTCCAAAATGATGATCGTCTTCCCAGGATCCTGATGATGAGCTCTGTTCACAACTACCGTACTTGGATGTTATATGAAACAATCACATCACATATCACAATCACAAATTATAGAAATATTAAAAAAGTCAATGTGATTTTTACGGGTTAAATTTCAAATCGTTCGACACACACAAAAACATGTTTGCATTACAACGACGGAAGAACGGAAGTCAATAATAATTGCTAATCTCACATTGCTCCGCGTCAAAGAGGTTAATACTGACATCTCGCGATTTATCCGCACTTTTTTTCAGCTTGTGACAGAACCAACATGAAATTCGCTTCTTTATACTAATTAAATAAAAATAAAAACAGATGGCGCTACTAATGCGTCACCACGTCTCATCTACCATTGCAATATTTTTGCGTGTGCAATCTTCTTAAAGCAACATTGTAAACATAACCCTCTCTGTTGAAATCCAGAGGAATTAGGAACTGTCAAAAATGGGCGGGAGTTCTCTATGGCCCGCGGCCAAATGAATTCTTTATGGTCAAAAAAACATTCGGTTCAATTTATACCTACCCCTCTTAATTACTGCAAAAGAAAAATAGTCATTTTATTTTTAGATACATTCCTCTTAAACGGTTCCGGGATTCAAGAATCTCAAATCTAAGTTGCAAAAATACAGGTATATAATAACATTTGAGGTTCATATTCCATGCAAGTACCAGTGGCGTGCCTACAGTTTCTGCCGTACGCATGCTGGATAATTAAGGTTGCACTAAATTACAAATAATACATCTTACCCCGATGTTTCTTTTCCCCAGTGCTTCTTAATTTCTTCAGACTTAGATTTTGGATTAAAACAATAAAACCTTCACACACTTAAGATCCTCACAAGGCACAACAATATTTTCACCGGAATTAATTTTATATACTATCAAAAAAGGTGGACAAAAAAAGACAAAAATAAAAAAGCAAAATTAATAATCTAATGATTATTAATTTTTAATTAAAAAACAAAATTAACAATCTTTATAAAATAACAAAATTAATATTATCTTGGTTTTGCAAAAAAGTGGGTTCGATCGCAAACAAGGAATAAGTCAATTATTCTGATATTCGAATAAAACGCACCTGACGCGACAGTTTATTGAAAATACAATCGGTCATTCATACAACTGTAAATGGCTCCAGTCTGGAATCGTAAAATTGAATGGACGAAAAGCTAAGCATATGGTGATATTATTATCATGTGTACTCCCAAGCACAATCTGTAATAATATTGAGTTCATTTATAATGACAAAAGAGCTTAACCGACTATATTCATACAAGCTTACAGAGATCAAGCTTTTTTCATACGTTTAACAAAGACAGGGATACATTTCTCAATAACGGTTGCGTAACAGAGTTCACTTCATCAATGCCTAATAATAATAACCTACTGCCACACACAGATGGCAGCAGCACGACTTTTGATGGGGGGAAATTTAAAAAGACGAATGACTTTAAATGTCTGTAATCTACCCAAAAATATTCATTATTTGCATTTCTGATGGTACGCATGCTTAGCTTTTTAGCTTGTATGATAGTCACGCCACTGGCAAGTACTGAAGATATGCAAGTATGTAGCAGCTTTTATCTGATACCCGATCAAATATTATATAATCTAAGTTGTAAAGATGTGTAACATTTAGGATTCACATTATAAGTATGCATTTTCACAAACAGACACGTATAAGTTCGCGCTTAATCATGCCGCATGTGGGCTTACATTATAAAAACCCAAATCTCAAATCAACATAGTACACCCTACAACTCTTGCCGATCTTCCCTGAAACAGGGTTGAAATTGGCAAAGTGAACCATTTTAAAATAAAAAAAATAAAAATGTGTATAGATAAACATTAAAAACAAATACCAAAATCTAATTTAAAATTTTAAAAATCCTAGCCCTATCCGCCAACCTCCATTTCTTTCTGTCCTTACATACTTCCTTCATTTCATCCTATGATCTTTTTCATACAAACTCTCCTTTTATTATGACTCTGGATATTATTAATTTTTTTGTCATTAAAATTTTTATTTAAAAAGAATCCTTTTATAAAGAAATCGTGGCATTAGGGTATCAAAGATAATAAATTATTTGAATTTTAAAGATCATTTTTCATTCCTCTTTTTTAGCCGTTTTGATATCTTCCATCTTGTGTATTCTTTTGACGTTTCGTTTTCCCGCGTTCGCGAAAATTTGAAAGGCCATAGACAATGACATGCGCAGGAGGAAGAAAGGGAGGTGCGCGCGCATCGCACCATAAACAACAGACAACTCCCACGGCCAAACAACAATGGCGTCCCGTTAAAGTACGTTCACACCATGACAGCATGGACGCGGCTCAAATTTTAAAATATTTTTTTTTCTCGGCAGTCAAACGTTACACCTCTACTTGAGGAAATATATATCTTTGTAGGAACGTTTCTTGAATTATAGGTTGGTATGCGGCTGACCACCCATGCTGTAAAAATGTTTCACTTTGCCAATGTCACCCGGGAAGGGCGGCAAGAGTTGCAGGGTGTATGCAAATTTTATATTTGGTTTTTATGTTGTAGGTTCACATGCGGCATGTGCAAGCGTGAACTTGTATGTGTCTGCTTGTGAGAATGCATATAATGTGAACGTCCAATGTAACATATCTTTGCAACTTAGATTAGATTAGATTGGATTAGCTGTGGGTCCTTCTGACACATAGGTACATGATACAGGACGGTTATGAGGAGGGTTTGAGCATAAACCTTTATGTGACTTTGGTCTTCAGCTGCACAAAAATCGCAAATAAGCTTCACAAATAGTGCAAGTACTATCCAAAGGGATCGCTTGTGACGTATGGATCCTATTTATTTTTACAAGCAAGATGGTTGCAATTCGCAACTATTAGCTGCATTTTGCAACTTCTTATCGAGTGGTCACCGTATGTGGCGTGTCACGTGTGGAATCTATTTATTTCACTGGTAAGGGTGCCGACCTTACGCCAACTACTTCAGTTAAGGTGAGGGTTTCTACAGTCCCAGAGGGGGTTGTTCTCATTTATTGCGAAGGCTGAGTAAGCCTTGTCGCTATTTTAATAATAACAGAATACGTGTTAGCCTTTTCCCTAGCAACCCGGTGGGGTGGCACAATTTTGTTGACTAAGAACTTTGTTCCATGTTCATATAATGGCAGAAGTAATCTAAGTTACACAGATATATTGACATATTCCTTGACTTACAGATTGGCATGAGGCTGACCACCCATACTGTAAAAAATATTTCACTTCGCCGATGTCACCCCTGTTTCAGGGAAGGTCGGCTAGAGTTGTAGGGCTTCTGTTCATTTTAGATTGGGTTTTATATTGTAAATTCACATGCGGCATGTTTATGCGCGAACTTATACGTTTCTGCTTGTGAGAATGCATTTAATGTAAATCTTAAATGTAATATATCTTTGCAACTTAGATTATAGACATAGATTATATTATTGTACATTGAAGCTTTCACGGCCGGTCCTTTCACAAAGGCGTTGCTTCCAGAACACCAGATTCTGAAGATCACAGCGACTAGCCAACCGCTGATAATGCCCATCGGAGCAATGGGCGAAACTGTCCGGAAAGAATCAACCAGACCACGGCTACATAGCCCGAAAAAAGTGATTGTTGTGTCAATAGATTATATTATTACCCACAACTATCCTTTTTACTGTCCCCGTCAGAACAAAATCAAATCACATGATAAATAATCCACGCACAAAAATGGATATCATTGTGCGTGGCCATTCTAACCCAACCAGACAAAACGCCATTTGATAAAGTCGACCTTTTTTCTGGCCGATCCGTGACGCAGTCTATTAAAATTTTATTTACAAATATACTCTCATGTCATTTTCGGTGTCGTTTATGTTGTTTTTTTTGGTGTTTTTTATGTTTTTTTTTGTGTTTTTTAGTGCAACAGGTTCCTGGGGCCGTGGATGCTTCGTGGACCTTACGCTCTGGCACCAAGAAATATGAAAATATTATACAGAGTTGTAAAAGTAAAGATGGACCTTCAACGACAACAAATATATTTAATAAAATGTTTTTTTTTATTACCTTTTCGAGATTTGTTTCTGATTTGTGCTACTCGTCCGGTCGTTATCTCAGTTGATAGAGTTCTTGTATTCCATGCTGTGAGCTCGGTTCGAATCTCACCGAGGGTGTCAAAAAAGATAATAATAATATTAGGATGATTTATTTGGTGAGCGCTGTTTTTGTGTGTATCACACCTCAAAAGCCCTCTGCGAGCTTGGTCGTCGCTGTAGAAAGCGCCAATTCTCAAGCAAGACCCACTTGTTGTAAGGTTGGATGGACCTTTCAGTGACCGGTCTTTGGTAAAGGTTTATGAATTTTTCAACCCAGCGAAGAGCACATTTGGAAATATAAATGGTATACTTTGTGCTCCGCTGGGATTCGAACCCACAACCTTCCATTTATGAGTTCGAAGTGTTGCCACTGGACTACGGACCGGTCCAAGAAATGCCAACAACACGCGGTGTACCTAGCGGTCACCCATCCAAGTAGCATCCGCGCCCAATGTTGCTTAATTTTGGTGATCTGATGAGAACAGGTGCTTTCAACATGGTATTGTCGTTGACAATTATATTTTGATTCGAGAAATTTCTTAAAAAAGCTTATAACGTTACGTAAATGCTTTGATTATTTCCCAATTCGATTAAGTATTGGAAAGGGGCAGTAAAAACTCAATTTTTTGGTAATCAAATTTTATGCAAATTCATTTTCTTCATCTGATTTTACATCTTGTAAGCGTCCTCCTTAACCACATTTGATTATATTTCTTTCTAGGCATATCGTTAGACCTCTGTCAAATACGATATAACTATGAAAGAGCGTCGTTTATTACACACCATTGTGCCTTCCTTTGTGTCCCCCAAGGATCCCTTCTTGGTCTCTTCATATTTATAATTTATCCCAAAAAAAAAAAAACCTCTTGACAAACCAATAAATATTCACCAAATAACTAACTCTCGTTTGTGTATTTTTTTTTTTTTGATACACGAATATATTCGTTATTTATTGCTGAATTAAATTGACCTGTTAGATTTATATTTAAGAAAAAATCTGAATCTACATTTATTACAATAATTTGTTAACAAAAATTATCAATGACATGAGAAACAGAAATGACTCTTGGTCTTCTCCATCTACCAATGGAGTCTAATCTTATTTAATCTAATCTAAGTTGCAAAGATATTATATGCATTTTTACAAGCAGACACGTATAAGTTCGCACTTAAACATGCGGCATGTGAACTTACAACATAAAAACCCAAATCTCAAATGAACATACACCCTACAACTCTTGTCGACCTTCCCTGAAACAGCGGTGCCCTTGGCAAAGGGAACCATTTTGTACAGCAGCCGCATACCAACCTATAAGTCAAGGAAATTTAATTACAAAATATCAAAAAGTGATTTTCATTCATTTGTTTAAATGTAAATAAAATAAATGTTATCAAAACATTATGTAACCACAAATGTCTTTATCTCAAGTCAATAATATATTAAATAAGTGATTGCGTGTCTAATTAACGGCTATCTCTGAAGAGAATGCTAAAATACACGGTCAGCTCCATCGCCTCTGTGGCCCAATGGATAAGGCATCGGCCTCCTAAGCCGAGGATTGTGGGTTCGAGTCCCACCAGAGGTAAAACAGACACATACCTTTTGGATAATTTTAAATATTTTTTTTCTCACCGAAAACTAAATGTGCTCTGTATATCCATTTTCCAATGACTCGCAACGAATGCAAAAGATAACGACCAGTTCGTAGTCCAGTGTGAACACCCCGGACTCGTAAATGGAAGGTCCTGTAACTGTAACTCTGTCGCCATGTCACTAGGAGGGACCAGAGCCTCTGCAGAGCTGCCTCCATTTTTTCCTATCCTTACCTCCTTCAATTTATTCATATCATCACCTTTTTCATGCATTTTCTTCATTTACGCTCGCTTTGTATATCCCACTCTTTTACAATCTCCTCAATCTGATCACTCCATACTTTTCTCGGTTGTAGGGTAAAAGTTGTAGGCTTATGTTAATTTGAGGCTTGGATTTTATTTGTAAGTACACATTCAGCATTTGTAAGCGCCAACTACACGTGTTTGCTTGTGGGCATGCATTTGATATGAGCTTAGATAAATATTGATAAAAGTAGATAAAAAATGAAAAAAGTTATAGCATTTTTCTGCAATCAACAATTTAGTTTTTGTCGCTTATGCCCTATTACCTTTTAACCATCGATATAATGTGCAACTTAGATTAAATTAGATTAGACGGCTCGTAGTAAAACAGTGTCCCCCTAAATGAAAAAAAATGTGACTAAAAGATTAAATATATATAGTCCCACATTAATGCACCCCTTGGTACAAAGTTAATCCCGGTCTATCCCGTGTGAATCAAGTTAATCCCTGCATAAACAACGGTTAAAACTTAATAACGCTTCCGACACGCGGATCATCCATCATTTTGAATAAAGAGAAACGCAATAAAATTATACTTAGAATCAGACAAGTCAAATTTTTGCTTCTTTTAATCTAATATATAGTTATGAATATGATTTTTTACAGTATGGGTGGTCAGCCTCATGCCAACCTGTAAGTCAAGGAATATGTCAATATGTCTTTGTAACTTAGATTACTTCTGTCATTATATGAATATGGAACAAATTCCTTAGGCAACAGAATTGTGTCACCCCCCCGGGTTGCTAGGGAAAAGGCTAACATGTATCATACTAGTGCCAGACTGTTTGACCTATTTATGTTTGTCATCTATTGACTCCTAAACTATTGAACAGCTTGCGATGAAACTTCAAAAACAGCTTCGAAAAAAAATAGAAGAAAACTCTTTTTTCTTATCTAATTTAAGCAGTCTAGTCATCAATGCTTCTGACGAGTGAATCCTACTTTTTGGACAAATGGGCAGCCTTACGCCAACCACTTATCTTGCTTTCGTGTTCCATGTTCTTAAGGAAGGAGATTCACATTTCTGTAACGGCTGAGTAAGCCCTTCCAATAATGATATAATAATAATTATAAATCTTTATTCCAGCCTGGTCACGCGGAGGGTGCAATACGTGGCCAGCCATATAAAAAATACATTGATCGAAAAATACAAATAGGAATTTTAATATAAACAGAGAAAGAAAATATAAATAGAGATAGAAATAAAGAAGCAAGAAATCAGAAAAGAAAGTGGGAAATAATATTGAAAGAGCCAAAGAAAATATAAACAGGGAATGAAAAATACAAGAGAAAGAAAAATAGAAGCAAAAAAGAAAATAAAATCAGAGAAAGAAATATAGAAGCAAGAAATCAGAGAAAGAAACAGGGAAATAATATAGAAAGAGGTAAAGAAAATATAAACAGGGAAGGAAAAATACAAGAGAAAAATAAAATATAACCATAGTAAGAAATATAGAAGCAAGAAATCAAAGAAAGAAACACGGAAAGAGGTAAAGAAAATATAAACAGGGAAGGAAAAATACAAGAGAAAAATAAAATATAACCATAGTAAGAAATATAGAAGCAAGAAATCAAAGAAAGAAACAAGGAAAGAGGTAAAGAAAATATAAACAGGGAAAGAAAAATAAACACAAAATAAAAACAGAGAAACATATTATATAAACAATAATATGATTTAATTTGAAAATCATTTCTAGCACCCTTGGTTCAAATCGAATCCTATCATTTTGGTTTCGACCGGGTAGAACAAAGACTCTAAATTTGGCGGTCGATGCAATTTCAAAAAGGCGAAAAAAATTGCCATCAAATTCTTGGTTCTGCTAATTCAAAAGGAGATAAAATCTAGAAAAGATTTCACGTGCAGTCAATTAATAATGTCGGGATAGAGAAGGTGTCCTTATGGGAAGATCCGCATCTTCTGATAGTTCCTAGAACAAGGCACCGACTGAAGAATAAAAGAGTGGATGAGAAGAATCCTAGATAAAGGGAAGCAATGTGTGATTGATCTCTGATAAAACGCAACTAAGCTACACATATAGCGTAGCTTCGTGCCGCGTCATCCCCTAAGGGTTTTTCATGTGGCGAGTGTAATCTATTTCTTTTTATAGGTAAAGTGACCGGCCTTACGTCAACGACTTCAGTTGAAGTGGGGGTTTCCCTGCTCCTGTAGAGGCTGGTTCACATTTCTTGTGTAGGCTTAGTACACCTTGCCGGCATTTATTTTGGGCTTGAAATAGACACCGAAACGGGAAATCATTTCTGGTACCCTCGATGGTGATCGAACTCTTGCTCTCGACATGGAATGCAATCATTCTACCAAGTGAACTTTCGACCGGACTTTTCACGAGCTTAATCGTCGCTACAATGCGCCAATTCAAGACCCAGTGTCTGTAAGGCTGGATGGACCTGTTCTGTAGTGATCAGTAAATATTTTTTTAACTTTTCAAATTGTTTCGATGAAACATTGTGGAATTTCATTTTAAATATTTGATTAAAGAAATAAATAAACTGAAGATGGAGACGAATCTCCGAAAACTTTTTTTCGAAAACAAATACTCATCAGTGGAAAAAAAAAATTTGCTCATTCACGTATCGAACCCTCTACTTTCCGATTACAAACCGTAGCGCTAACCACCAGACTGTGCTGACAAACTAGTTTCATCTCTAGACATTTTTTTCCCCCAAAAGTCTAGGCAGAGGTCCCTTCAGAGATGACCCGTTTCTTCACAAAGGTTCGGCAGATTCGGATCTCGGACGGGTGACCGGCGCTATTATGCTATCTGGTACTTTATGATTGTTTTATGTCCCACAAGGAGGTTCGGGCCTTTACATGTTGGGTGATGCGCTGGGTTTGTTTTTAGATTAGCTACCTTCCATGCGGACCCAAATTCTCAATCTGACATCTTTTAAACGGATGGTGTTCGGGTATTTGAAATCCAGTCGTTGGAAACATTTTCTTTTATTGCGCACAATTTGATCGATCCGTAGTTCAGTGGTATCATTTCGGACTCGTGATAGGAAGGTTGTGGGTTCGAGTCCCGGCGGAGCACAAAAAATATACCATTTGTATTTTCAAATTGGCTCTTCGTTGGGTTGAAAAATTCATAAGCCTTTACCAAAGACCGGTCATCAAAAGGTCGATCCAGCCTTACAACAACTGGGTCTTGCTTGAGAATTGGCGATTTCTACAGCGACGACCAAGCTCGCAGAGGGCCCTTGAGGTGTGATACACACAAAACAGCGCTCACCAAATAAATCAGCCCTATTTTTTTTTTAATTGGTTACCCTGATTACCGTGCACCCTCACACTTATCAACATGCAGGAATTTTATTGCTAAATTTTAAAATCTTCATAAATTAGTTTAATTTGAAACACTGTTTTTTATTTCACTCGTTAATTTTCATAAATTTATAAATGTTTTCCGTCTGTAAAGACCATCATCTATAATCTATAATCTAAGTTGCAAGGATATATTCAATTAAAGCTCTCAGATGTATGCCCACAAACAAACACGTGTAGTTCGCGCTTACAAATGCTGATTGTGTACTTACAAATAATATCCAAACTCAAATGAACATAAGCCCTTCAACTCCTGCCGACATTCCCTGAAACAGGGGTGACATTGGCAAAGTGAACCATTTTTTACAGTATGGGTGGTCAGCCTCATACCAACCTATAAGTCAAGGAATAGGTATCATCAGGTACTTAATTGAGGATACATTGACTTATATATGAAAATGTACCTAAGTCAATTATGTATCATACTCCATAACACCGATCAACTTAAACTGAACTTAAAAAAGGTAGGTTCCACTCGCCACATGCGTGCCCCTTTGGAGAGAGTGCGGCAAAGAAGGTACACTATATGTGTAGCTTTAGTTGTTAAATAAGTCCCGGGGAAGGAAAATATTTTTTCAAAAAATGGGTTCATTAAAAATGTTGTCAGCCACTGACAAAGGTGATTCCAAAAAGAGGTTGTATCCATATTTTTTTCCGTCCAACATAAAATTCTCCATCTGTCATTTTCGTCCTCATCTCGATGTCAAATCTTAAACTACAAACCTAACAAGATTAACTAACTTTTTTTTTAAACTATTTAAAAAAAAAACTTAACCCATAGAACACGATTTTTTGCCGAAAGCATTTATGACAGCCAAAATGTCCCATGTCTCGCATAAAAAAACAATCAAATTTAGACCTTAAATGCTTCAGAGATAAATATCATTTTGCCTTGATGTTTTTTACGTCGTTTTTTTTTCAAGAACATAACTCGTGTTTTAAATCCTTGTTTTTAGTTTTATTTTTATTTTTTTTTATTTTCTGTTCGAACAATTCTGTGAAATATGACTTATGGAATGCCATTCTTGTGATGTTATTTTTTATGATATTTTATTTATATATATTTAACGATGATTTTGTTTCTCTGATTTTTTGTAAAGGAAAAATATCATGTTGAATTAATTTGTCATTAATCTAAGTAAATGTATTTCAATGATTTTTTAAATTTTACATTAATTCAAATACCGATAAAAATTGGAATGGCTCATGCTGTAACTGTAACTCTGTCGCCATTTCGCTAGGGGTGGCCAGAGCCTCTGCAGAGCTGCCTCCATGTTTTCCTATCCTTACATACCTCTTTCAATTCATTCATATCCATCACCTTTTTCATGCATTTTCTTCTTTTACGCTCACTTTGTATATCCCATTCTTTCACAATTTCCACAATCTGATCACTCCATACTTTTCTCGGTCGTCCCTTACCTCTTTTTCCTTTCACACTTTCTTTGTATACATACTTTGTCAGTCTATCATCATTCATTCTTTCCACATGCCCAAACCATCTCATCACATTCTTTTGTACCTTAACTTTCACATTACGAATTACATTCTTTTTTTACCCATTCATTCCTAACTCTATCCCTCAGAGTTTTTCCTGTCATGCTTCTCAAATACTTTATTTCCACCGTACTTATTTTACTTACTTCGCTATCATTCACTGTCCATGCTTCACTTTCATACATCAAAGTCGGTAACAATATGCCATTGTGTACCGCCATTCTCAGATACATCGTCAACCGTTTGTTCTTTGCTATTCTTCCTATTGCACCGACCACTTGCTTTCCCTTGCACACCCTATTCTCAAGTTCCCTTGTCATCTTCCCATTCTTTTCAAATGCGTTTTGAATTAATAAATTTAAAAAAACAACCACTTTATTTACTTTTATTTTAGCTGCACAAACTCACTGTATAGTTCGCAATTTCTTGTCAGGTGGAACATATAACTTTTCACAGGTAAAGGTTTCACCTTACACCAACAACTGAAGAGCACATTTCTAATCTGATCTAAGTTGCAAAGGTATGTAACATTGGGGATTCACATTACATGCATTCTCACAAGCAGACACGTACAAGTTTGCGCTTGCGCATGCCGCATGTGAACCTACAATAAAATAACAAAATCTCAAATGGACATACACCAACGGCAAGGTCGGGATGGTCGGCAACTCTTGCCGACCTTCCCTGGAACGTGAGTGACATTGGCAAAGGGAACCATTTTTTCTACCGCATGGGTGGTTAGCCGCATGCCAACCTATAAGTCAAGGAATATATACAACAAATACAACATTTTTTTTTTTTGTGCTCCGCCGTGATTTAAACCCACAACCTTCAATTTACCGAAGTCTGAAGCGTCAACACTAGACTACGGACCGGTCCATACCTAAAAACGCAACTAAGCTAAGCATACAGTGTTAATTCTTGCCGAGTTATCCCAGAAGGCTTTCGCACATGGCGAAAAGGAACCTATTTATTTTTACAGGTAAGGGGGCCGGCCTTACGCCAAACCACTCTCAGTTAAAGTGGGGGTTTCCCAGCTACCGGGGCGGCTGGTTCTCATTTCTTGTAAAAGCTGAGTACACCTTGGAATCGAACCTTTGCTATCGGCATGGAATGCAAGCATTTTTTTCAAGCATTCGACCAGACTTTTAACGTGCTTGGTCGTCGCTACAAAACGCCAATTCTCAAGGAAAACCCAGTTGCTGTAAGGCTGGATGGACCTTTTGATGGCTGGTCTTTGGTAAAGCTATATGAATTTTTTACCCAGCGAAGAGCAAATTTGAAAATACATACGAGTATAAATGTAATATTTCTGTTTCTTCCGCCGGCACTCGATTCCACGTCCTACCATTTACGAGTGTGAAGTGTCAACCACTAGACTATGGACCTATCTACTCCTTAATCAGTGGTCGACCATAATTATACCTGCAGCTTGTCATGACATATGACCATAACCGACTGCGATGCTGACACAATACCTGGTGCAGGCCTGCCACCTGCAGACGCGGGAGTATTGTCTTATTGGAAACAGGGGTGTCATGGCATAAGCTGCCTTTGTGATGACGACGAGGGGGTGGATGTACTCAAGCAACTATATACAAGAGATGATGCGAATCCAATTACCTACTAGTAAATCAAGGTAGTTAATCAATGGTAATAATAATAAATAATCAACTAAATTTATCTACGCCTTTTTGTGATTTACATCACTGCAAAGGCGCATGTGGGCTCTAGCGGGAAAACAAGAATGCTTTGAGCATCTTCCTCAAGGCGTCTAGTTGTTCTGGACTCTTAGCTTCTCTGGGAGAGCATTCCATGCCACTGGCCCGGCAACACGGAAGGAGCGGTTACAGAAGACTGTGCATGACTGTCTTTTCGGCAGATCCAACAAACTGGCACATGACCCAGCTGACCTCAGTGTGACTCCTCTTTCATTTAACCAAGTTTGGCAGAATGTAATATTAGGATGAGTTATTCGGTGAGCGCTGTTTTTGTGTGTATCACACCTCAAGAGCCCTCTGCAAACTGGGTCGTCGCTGTAGAAAGCTTCCATTCTCAAGCAAGACATATTTACTGTAAGGCTAGATAGAGCTTTGATGACCGAACATATGAATATTTCAATCCAGCGAAGAGCATGTTTAAAATTATTTCACAAAAAATATTTTTAAACAACGCTGTTTTAATTTTATTTTTTCAATGTAAAAACACTTGGACTTCTTGGACCGGTCCGTAGTCCAGTGGCAACACTTTGGACTCGCAAATGGAAGGTTGTGAATTCGAATCCCGGCGGAGCACAAAAAATACACTATATATATTTCCAAATGTGCTCTTCGCTGGGTTGAAAAATTCATAAACCTCTACCAAAGACCGGTCACTGAAAGGTCAATCCAACCTTACAACAACTGAGTCTTGCTTGAAAATTGGCGCTTTCTACAGCGACGACCAAGCTCGCAGAGGGCTCTTGAGGTGTGATACACACAAAAACAGCGCTCACCAAATAAATCATCCTAATATTATTATTATTATATTGGATTAAATTTATTTTAGAAATTTGCTCACATTCGGTTCACAGTTTTGTACCTACTTTTGTACTTTTGTACCTACTCCTCGCTTAGCAGCTCAGGTACTAATCGGGTACTGATGCCCTCCAAAGCACAGCAATCCGTATTTATAGATGACTCAAGGATATTCTTGCATTCACCAGACCATTCCAGAACCTTCTCGAGCAGAAACTTTAAACAAATCGGTTCACAGTTTAAACTTTTGTACTTCTCGCTTAGCAGCTCAGGTACTAATCGGGTACTGATGCCCTCCAAAACACAGCAATCCGTATTTATAGATTACTAAATGATATTCTTGCATTCCAGAACCTTCTCGAGCAGAAACTTTGAGCAAATACGAGTAGGTGCAACCGTCCAAATACTTCTAGACACGCATATACAAGCAAGTGAAAACACGTAGACACACAATCATAAGTAAATCTAATCTAAGCTGCAAAGAAATATATCATTTAAGATTTATATTAAATACATTCTCACTAGCAGACATGTATAATTTCGCGCTAACACATGCCGCATGTGGACCTACAATATAAAAACCCAATCTCAAATGAACATAAGCCCTACAACTCTTGCCGTCCTTCCCTGAAACAGGGGTGACATTGGCAAAGTGAACCATTTTTTACAGTATGGGTGGTCAGCCGCATAGGTACCAACCTATAAGTCAAGGAACATACATACACAGAAATTCGTAGCAATATTCAAACGTAGATTTATATGTACGTTTTCATAACGCACGTAGTACTCGCATATCATCATATTTCCCCACCTTCATATAACAATAATATTTTCATTGATGGTTCACTTTCATCTTTCGTCTACGTCATCGTTCATGTATGCGCATGCGCTATTAGACAGAGAAAACTATATCTCTGGCAGGCCGTCTCTCTCCCCCACCCTTGGAAAACATGGCAATGTGGCTGACTACCCCACTGAAGGGAAAACCTTCAAAATTTAATATATTCTCTGTGGAAAGGCGAGAATACTAAAGCGTCACTAATTTAATTTACCTTCATAAGAAGATATCCATATAACTGGATATACAGAATCCTAATCCCTTGACTTATAGGTTGGTATGAGGCTGACCCCCATACTGTAAAAAAGTGTTCACTTTACCAATGTCACATTTGTTTCAGGAAAGAAGCAGGGCTTATGCCCATTTGATGTTTCGATTTCAACGTGTGCTTAAGTACACATGCCGAATTCGTAAGAGCAAATTTTCACGTGTCTGTTGGTGGGCATGCCTTGAATATGTATTTTCAATCCTTAATAAATATTATGGAACAAAAAACAAAGAACAAGATGAATCTTAATTTTATTAAAACACTGTTTATTTTCACTTCATTGATTAATATAATAGGCGCTTTGTAGCGACGACCAAGCTCGTACACCTCTGCGGCACTACAACAAGTGGCATAGACTCCTAGAGTCTTTGGAATCTAGGGAGTCTCCCGCACAGGATTTCTTAAAAAAAAAAACTACTTAAGTTTTAGATATATTTTATTCTTTGTTTTTGCTCTATAAAATTTACTAAGGATGCAATCTGAATTTTCAGTGTTCACACAAACCAAACAAAATGAATCCTATTTAAGTAAATATATTATCTTTGCAACTTAGAATAGGTATAGATTTAAAATTGTTAACAAAAGTGATATGAAATAATAAAGGACTTTTCTATCGACATCTATTTGTATCTGTAAAATCTAAAGGAAAACATTCGATGGGTATTTGTAAATTGATATACTAGTACTACCCATAACAAAATAATTCAACATGGGGTGACAAAGTAAAAGATGGAGTCTTGGACAAATGGCCCTACAACTTTCAGAATTTCTCCTCTGCAAAGGCTCTGCAAATAACAATAATAATTGGCCAATTTTTATATAGCGCCGTTTAGTGGCACTAGCCACCCCAAGGGCGCATTTATGTGTTGAAGCTTCTGTTAAACAAATGTGTCTTAAGCAACTTCCTGAAACTGCCAACACTGGTCTCTGTTATCAACTCCTGAGGTAGACTGTTCCAGCAGGATGGACCAGCCGAACTTAAAGCCCTGTCTCCGAAACCGGTTCTGTTCCGTCGAAGTGGTAGTTGAAGCCTGTTTACTGCGTCACTCTGTGCAGAACGAAGAGTGCGTCGTTTTCCACTTATCTGTACTCTGAGTACGAGTTACAAAACTTGGGTAGGTAAGGTAAAGTTTACGGAAAGTATTAAAGAGTGATTTTCCCCAAAATCTGCCGTTTTTGTTTCTTACACTTTAAGTCTTAGCAAAAGAGTTACAGTGATGAAGAAAATCAAGTTCAAACAAACAAAAACGGCAGATTTTGGAAAAAAACACTCTTTTATACTTTCCGTAAACTTTACTTTATTCAAGTTTTGCAACTCGTACTCAGGGAACTGGTCTACTCTGCACATTTCACGTAAGCACGGACCGAAAAAAGTGGCGGCTGATCTGTAATGTAAGCGGCTAAGGCCAAGAATCAATTTTCATTTTTAAAGATGTTTTGCAGATTTTCTAGTGTTTGTTTGTTTGTATAACTGGATGTAATTAATTGCTTGTATTCCTTGACTTATAGGTTGGTATGAGGCTGACCATCCATACTGTAAAAAATTGTTCACTTTGCCAATGCCACCCCTGTGTCAGGGAAGGTCGGCAAAAGTCGTAGGGCTTATGTTCATTTGAGAATTGGATTTTATTTGTAAGTACCCATTCAGCATTCGTAAGCGCGAACTACACGTGTTTGTTTGTGGGCATGCATTTGAGAAGTTTTAATGAATATATCCTTGCAACTTAGATTATAGATATGTAGATTATAGACGATGGAGCAACTCCAATAGAATATGATAGAACTCGAAAGAGCAAAAAAACTATGTCTTGATTTCAGTTGATTTTTCCTTCTCACGGGCATAAAATCTCCGACTGCATGCGCCTATTTGTGAGTTTTCCTGCTGGAGGTGTCACAGGGCTGCAGGGGGTGGCTGGGGTGACGGGGGGAGGGGCAGATCGATGGCCCCGCCCCCCGCTGGGTTGCCATGGCGACGTTGCAGCGGCCTCCACCCCATCTCCTGTCACTGCGTGCGCGCCTGGTACTTGGAAAGGGAAAACTCCAAAGAAACTTCAGGGGAAAACTGGGAGAAAATATATGTATATAATTTTTTTTAAGAAATCCTGTGCGGGAGACTACCTAGATTCTAGAGACTCTAGGGGTCTATGACACTTGTTGCAGTGCCGCAGAGGTGTACCTACGAGCTTGGTCGTCGCTACAAAGCGCCAATACTCGAGCAAGACCCAATTGCTGTAAGGCTGGATGGACCTTTTGGAGACCGGTCTTTGGTAAAGGTTTTATGATTTTTTTCAACCCAGCGAAGAGCATATTTGGATATACAAATTATACATTTTTTTGTGCTCCGCCGGGATCCGAATCCACACGCAACGCAACTAAGCTACACATATAGTGTAACTTATTGCCGCGTTATCCCCGAAGGGATCGCATGTGGCGAGTTGAACCTATTTATTTGTACAGGTAAGGGGGTCGGCCTTACGCCAAGGGAATGCAAGCACTCTACCAACTGAGCTATCGACCGGACTGCAAACAACAAATCACAACCTTCTATTTACGAGTCCGAAGTGCTGCCACTGGACTACGGCAATATCAAATAAGCTAACGCAATGTTTGGAGAGTTTGCATTTGCAGTTGCTGGTCCTCTGGCCTGGAACAAATGCCACATCATGTGAGAGAGCTAGAGGACCATGGAAAGTTCCGGAATGCACTGAAGACAAGCAAATTTCTGGCATCGTTTGCACCAGCGCCCTTGGAGTGACTACATCACGAAACGGCGCTATAAAGAAATCATCAACTCATCATCAATAATAAAGTTGATAATTTTAAAATATTGTTTCATCCAGTTTCATTTCCGAAAGAATCTTGATAAACCTAGCCTGCTTATGAACTGTTAATATTATGATTAGACGTATTAATATCTATACTTTTAGGAATGAGGTTGACCACCCAAGCTGTACAAATGGTTCACTTGGATCACCCCTGTTTCTGAGAAGATCGGCAAGAACTGCACTGCAGGGTGTATTGTAACGAGATGAATTTGTTTGTTTAGTGGAATGGAACATGAGATTTGAATTTGAATGGAAAAAGGAAAACAAAAGAATGCAGAAAGAGAGAAGAAGCTTGCCTGGCGTGAGAGCCACAAGCATGTGAATTTGGTCATAATTAATATTGCTGTGGTTTATTATATATACATTGTGATTGTGGAATAATAAAGTGTGTTTAAATGTTTGATTCTACGAATTTAGAATAAACAGAATGAATGTTGATGTGGTAAATGAGTTTGTATACTTGGGAAGTAAGTTTGAGAAAGATGGAAGAATGACAGGTGAACTTGAAAGAAGAGTAATGAAGGGCAGGTGTGTACTGGGTGCCACAGCTTGTATCGCCAAAAATCAAAACATTTCTAAAAATGCTCGATTGGCGGTACGCAGTGGCATACTTTTACCCACCTTGATGTATGGAAGCGAGGCCTGGACGGTGAATGAAAGTGAAATTAGTAAAGTCCATACTGTTGAAATGGACTTTCTAAGAAGTATGATTGGGAAAAAACGGAGTGACAGGGTGAGGAATGATTTTGTAAGAAAAGAATGTGGTGCAAAAGAAAGTGTGAAAGTGAAGATTAAAAGAAGTTTGTTAAGATGGTTTGGGCATATGGAGAGAATGAATGAGGAAAGACTGACGAAGAAAGTATATGTTGGTAGAATAGATGGATGTCGTGGTAGAGGAAGACCGAGAAAGGTATGGATGGACCAAATATCCGAAATTGCGAATGAATGGAATATCCAGAGTCATAATAAAAGAAGAGCTTGTATGAAGAAGGTTATGACTCTGGAGGAAATGAAAGAAGTATGCAAGGATAGAAAGAAATGGCGGTTGATCTGTGATGTTGGCGGCTAGGGTTTGTTAAAGTGAATTTGGTTTTTATGATTTAGTTTTTTATGTCCATGTATATATTGTTATTTTTATTCTTTGATTTTAAAAAATGTATTTTGTCATGTATGTTCCTTGACTTATAGGTTGTTATGCGGCTGACCACCCATAATATAAAAATTGGTTCACTTTGCCAATGTCACCCCTGTTTCAGGGAAGGACGGCAAGAGTTGCAAGGCTTATGTTCATTTGAGATTGGGTTTTTATATTGTAGGTCCACATGCGGTATGTGTTAGCGCGAAATTATACATATCTGCTTGTGGGAATGCATTTAGTATAAATCTTAAATGATATATATCTTTGCAGCTTAGATTAGATTAGATTAGATTCCTTATCTGTTTTATAAGTGATATTATTAAGTGATTTGTAGCAGAGCCACAAATGGTGTGAGAGAGTTCTTCTGAGCACGGCTTGAGTCTTGAAGCGGATTTTGAACGAACGAAAAGTTAGCAGTGAATATCCTCACATATTACAAACATCCTAATTGAATACTATCAAAAGAATAACCCTTACAGTATGTTCATTTGATAATTGTGTCGTTCAAGTTCCTTGATTTATAGGTTGGTATGCGGCTGACCACCCATGCTGTAAAAATGGTTCACTTTGCCAATATCACCCCTGTTACAGGGAAGGAAGGCAAGAGTTGCAGGGTGTATGTCCATTTGAGATTGGTTTTTATGTTGTGGGCTCACATGAGGCACGTGCAAGCGCGAACTTGTACGAGTCTGGTTGTGGGAATGCATGTAATGTGAATCTCCAATGTAACATATCTTTGCAACTTAGATTCGATTTGATTAGAAGTGTTTGTTGGCATGCATTTAATATGAATTTGAAATGTTCATATATCTTCGCAACTTAGATTACAGATTATAGAAGTATTATAGGAGTCTTGTTGAACAAAGGAGGTAAATATTTATTAACGCTTTTTCAGAGCTTTCCAGCTCTTAAGGGGGCTGGTACTCATTTTTTGTGAACTCTCACTAAATCTTTCCGGTATATGATTGTGGGTTTTGAAATAAACACCGAAACGAGAAATCATTTCTGACACCCTCAGTGGAATTCGAATCAGAGCTCTCAATATGGAATGCGAGCACTCTACCAACTGACCTATCGACTGGACTTTTAATGTCAATATATCGACGGTTAAAAGGAAGTAACGTTTTATGCGACGTTTTCGTCAAAAATGAGTTATGAATGCTATCCTACTTACAATTTTCCGCTCTTTCTAATGCGCTAACTCCCATAGCTCTACGATGATTTTTGTTGTTGTTTATGTCCAAGCAAACAACTGCGTTTTCGAAGTACGGTTTTGGTGCAACCGACAAGATTTTGGCCTTCTAAAGGCGCTTGTGACATAAAAAAATCGTAAAACCATATGAATAGGAATTCCAATAAACAAGAGCTGTTTTGATTTTAACGATATGATAAAAAATAAAAAGTTATGCCATTTTTCTGCAATCTCAAACTTTAAACTGCTCTCCTGAACAATTAAGTTTTTGTCGCTTATGCCCTATTACCTTTTAACCGTCGATACTGTTATGATTTTAGGGTTTTAATAGTCTTCAAATTAAAAACATGTTTTCTTTTAGGATATGTACATCACAGTTAAATTTAATTTTTACACTTTTAGATTAATTTTACAATAATTTGATTTTTTTTTTCACAGATGGTTTGTGTTCACTTATGCTGTTAGTCTTCACACATCATGTTAGGTCGCAAAAGAACTCTCTGCCTGCAAGCTGCTCGCGACTTTTTATACCCGAGCGATAGAAGTTTCTAAAGGTCAATTTTTTTTAGAAGCTTCTCGAAGCACATAATTTTGACAGTCTAGTGACTTCTTTATGTACTCAACAATCATGAATCCTACCCACCAATATTATAAAGAATTTTTATCAGCTATAATGTATAAAATGTAATTTGTCTTGTATGTTCCTTGACTTATAGCTGACCACCCATGCTGTAAAAATGGTTCACTTTGCCAATGTCACCCGTGTCTCAGGGAAGGACGGCAAGAGTTGCAGGCTGTATGTTCATTTGAGATTTGGTTTTTATGTTGTAGGTTCACATGAGGCATGTGCAAGCGCGAACTTGTACGTGTCTGCTTGTGAGAATGCACGTAATGTGAATCTCCAATGTAACATATCTTTGCAACTAAGATTAGATTAGATTAGATTATAACTACCTAATACCTATACCAATCTAAATATTTATATTGCATATTTACTAAACAATATCTATCTATCAACTTACGTTTTATATTAGAGTAGGTACACATAGATTATTATAGTTTTATCCGATTCGTATGTACGGTGACATTGAGGGTGGTTTTGTATGAACGTAGAGTTAGAGGGAGAAAGGGGGATGAACAGAATAATATTAGAGAGAGAGAGAGAGGGTGGAAAAGCGTGAAAACGAAAGTTGACAGGAAAATCTATTTACGAAGCGGCAACGTTGCACAAAATGCAGCAGTGTTGCAAGTTCAATGCTGCAACAACAATCAATCAATTTCTGTTGCAACAATCCTACATCAAAAAATAAGTTTTCCTTCAAAACATTTTTTAAATAGATTTGTGCAGGGGAAAGCAACTCACCAACCTATTTTTCCTAGCCAGTTGTCTTTATGCGAAAGCAGAAGCTTGTGTGCATGCAATGGTATCTGTTGAACCAGGGTCGAAGGCATGGTCAAATGGGCCTGACGTGATTTGAAACAACTTTATTCTGTTCCAAATACGCTAGTCGAATAAGCGACTTGATCCCCACAGCCATAACACTGACGATGTTTAGTTTTGTGTTTTTTTTTCATGAATCCTGTTTGGGAAACTCTCCATATTTCAGGATATCTAAATGTCTATGACACTTGTTAGAGTGCCGCAGTGGTGTAGGCGGTGGTGTGATGCCAGTTAATATTCTGAAGCGCTATTCTGTTAAATTATTTACGACCTTAACGCGACGAGATTGATTTTTTACTTTCTTGCTAAAGCTGAAGGCTAAAAAGAACGTATTGATTTGATGTGATTTTTTTTTCGAGGCTTTCACGTAAATGAGTTGTCCTGGTGCAGAACATGCCGAAAAACACTATCTTGCAAAAACGTCCGTGTGTATGTGTGTCACTTTCCAAAGTATTAGACTTAGAGATACCAAGTTTTGTGTACATCGACTTTTTTGGACATGTATTAATTGAGCTATCGATCGAACAGGACTATGTGGAAACACATCTGTGGAGGTATCGGTCACCCATAGTGGATTAGTTGGTCGATACAAGTACAAGTAGTTCTGGAAGTCACTACCCGCGGACAGACACTCAGATCCAGGGACTCAAATAAAAGTCTGCTACAGCTGCCACGCAGAGCCACGAGGACGGTGTTTGGTGACCGAGCCTTTAGCGTTGCTGCTCCGACGGCCTAAAATTATCTTCCTGCAACCCTCAGGGAGCTGAAGACTGAGGCAGCTTTTCGCAAAGGGCTCAAAACCTATTTTTTCAAAGACAATTACAAAGCGCCTTTGCAGTGACTCAGTCACGAAAAGGCGCTATACAAATGTTATTTTTACTTATTATAATTAAGGTTCACTTTGCCAATGTCACCCCTGTTTCAGGGAAGATCGGAAAGAATTGCAGGGCTTATGTTTATTTGAGATTGGGTTTTTATACTGTAGGTCCACATGCGGCATGTGTGAGCGCGAAATTATGCGTGCCTGCTTGTGGCAATGCATTTAATATCAATCTCAAATGATACATGTCTTTGCAGCTTAGATTTAGATTTAGAAGTACTTAGGAAAAAGTCAATGAATGATATGCATGTATGTCTACAGTCTATGTTATCTGAATGGCTTCATTCGTGGACTATTTTTCGTGACACTCTTTTTACAAATTTATGTACATTATCACGAGCAGGTGTTTTATGGGCTCATTGATCAAACTGAAATGTAAAACAGTTAACTGACTATTATCTTGTGAGGAAAACCAGCAATAATACAGGTGTGACTCACTTGACGAGGTGGCCGAGAGGTTAAGGCGATGGACTGCTAATCCATTGTGCTCTGCACGCGTGGGTTCGAATCCCATCCTCGTCGGTACTTTTACTATTTTGTTTTAATTTGACATTAAACTTTTGCCTTTACTAGAAATAATATTCTTAACAAAGATAAAAGAGCAACTGGTCTTCTGCATCTTCTGCATAATCATATCTTAGATCTAATAGGATCTGGACTCAACTACCGGCCGTGAAAGCTTTAATCTAGTAACAAAGAAGAAGGTTAATAAGTGATATTCTTAAAATGTGTATAGGTACTTATTAAAATACTTCCAATAAAGATGTCCGGTTGATAGCTCAGTTGGTAGAGTGCTTGCATTCTACCCCGTGAGCTCGGGTTCGAATCCCACCGAGGAGGGTGTCAGAAATGATTTCCTATTTCGGTGTGTATTTCAAACCCCATAATATACATAAATACCGGCGATGTTTACTCAGCCTTCACAAGAAATGAGTACCAGCCCCCTCGGGAGCTGGGAAATTCCCACTTCAACTGAAGTGGTTGGCGTAAGGCCGGCCCCCTTACCTGTAAAAATAAATAGGTTCAACTCGCCACATGCGACCCCTTCGGGGATAACGCGGCAAGAAGTTACACTATATGTGTAGCTTAGTTGCGTTTTTTTTTAGTTGCGTTTAAAGGCTAGTTCGCACAAGGCCACTGATTTAGTCAAGTAACGAGTAATTTAGTAGTGGGCGGGGCGCTACTCGCCCGTGAAGCGTTCGCATTACGGTCCAGTACAGTACACAAGTGCGAAGTTGGCTGCAGAAAGCCCTTTCTATAATGGCGGAAAATTTGAATTGGCTGCAGTTTGAAAATATTAATTGAGTATTAAAATCATGTTATTATAAAGCCCTTTAAATTGGCTATGGTTTGGTAATATTAACTGATTTATGCCCGGCCACCTAGCTAGGAGCCTGTTTAGCAAACAACTTCGAAACTCGACTTTTGTAAATTCGAAATGTATTTTATGGTTTATAAAATAATATACACATTTTAAATAAAAACAACACATGACTATTTGATGTTTATAATAATATCTACCATTTACGCTGCAAACATTATTTTTTAATTGAATTTTTATCTTTTCAATGATGTGTACAAAGTATATTTTGTATGCACACACTATAATACAGCTCGTAGTCTGCAGCTGCATTCAGATTCATTTCTTTGTTGCGTTTTTCGTTGTTGACAATTAACATCAATATTCGACATGTAAAATCGGCATTTCAAATACACGGCGGTCACCAATCAATTATCAAGTTAAAGAAGAAACATGGTTCAACTTTTCAGAGGCTGACCGCGAGAAACTTGTTCAATCCTGCTACATACGCCTCTCACGTCTGTCACAGATACCAGTTGATGGCTTACAGTGGCATAAAATTGTAATGCCTCTAATCAGTTATCCTCGTGTGTCACTGAATTGTTTCTGTACAAAACAATAAGTAACAATCCATCTGAAGGATATCATAAGGCCTGTGATATGACAAATTTATGGTAGGTACCTATAAACATCGATCAATGTAAAAGATCGATGTTTTTAAATACGTAATAAATTCATGGACGATAATATTTATTTCCACAACATCTTTACCAAAACTATATTTGTACAGCTCTATTGTCCGAAAACTTAAAAATTACTACAATTTCATCCAGCAAGGAGCTACATGATTGTATTTTTGACAGCTGATATCCGCACCAAAAATCGATGTCATACTATTCTTATCGAAAAAAAATTACCTTTCTCAAAACTTTTTGGACGTAGATAAGTCCTAGCAACTTCTATATTCTCAAGAGTTTCTAAAAAACCAAGGATATCGGTGTGCATATCCACTTATTTACAGTTTAAACATGACATAACCTCACTGACAGGTCGCTAAGTTTAGGGAGCGGAACATTGGACTCGCAAATATAAGAAGTTCTTAAGTACTTAAATATTTTTAAACAGCACTTTATCTTTAAATATTCTTGCTGAAAACGGGCATTATCTTTTCAAACTGCAGCCAATTTAAATTGCCGCCATTCTTGCATTTCCGTTTCCCCGCCAAGAGTGAGCGGCCAATGGCGCGGCCGCTAATAAACTCGACTCGGACTCGGGCTTTTCCGTGGCTCTTCGGACTCGGACTTTTCCGTGGCTTCTCGGCAACACTCGCCCACGGACGGTGGGCGGGGCCGCTACTTGCCCGAAAAAATAGAATGAAATGGATCGGCTTGACTAAACCATTGACTTAACTACTGGACTAAATTGTTGGGGTTCGCACACGTTTAGCCACTAAATTACTCGTTACTTGGCTAAATTACTCGCCTTGTCCGAACCAGCCATAAGATGAAGTTGAGATTTCACAGCCCCTCGTGATCGGAACTCCGGCCTCTTCTGTATGCGAGATAATACTTGCATCATGCAGTGCTTCTGGTGTGATGAGCCGTGTTGCTGAAGCCTCTGTCACGTGCCGGGCGTGCGGCACGGGTCAGCCGCACGTGTCGAACAAGTACATAAATCTAAAAGGACTCTACCGAGGGATGTGGAAGATATTATGAACGTTTGTTGTGCGTCAGGCATTTCTTATTTTATACGAGTTGTGTGGAAGCAAAGACGGAAATCAAGAATTTATTTAAAAGTAGTTTGAATACATGAGTCGTGTAAATGCAAACGCCGTCAACTCCTAACGCGATGATTTTGAGAAAAATAAACTTGTAAACTTGTAAAACGACAACACTAGTTGGAGATGACGGCGTTTGCACGAAATCATACTTTTTTAATTAAAATTACGAAGGATTAAGTGAGGTTTACATTAATATCGCACATAGCAAATTTGATTTGTTGCACTGCGCAGAATCAAACTCATTATCTAACAAATCATAAATTTTGGAGATGACGGCGTTTGCAGTTATACGACTCACGTGAAAGCACAAAAATTAACGCTTTTGTACTAGCATACATTTATCTGATTTTCCAAAAAAATTCCTAATTTTCCACTTTTATTTCTTCAGTTATCCAAATACGTTTTGTATCGACCATTATTTAATACGAGCTTATCTAAATCTAAATCTAAGCCGCAAAGGTAAACATTATTTAAGTTTCCTATTAAACGCAATCCCACAAGCAGACATGTAGATATAAGTTCGCGCTTGCGCATACCGCATGTGAACCTACAATATAAAAACCAAATCTCAAATGGACATACACCCTGCAACTCTTGCCGACCTTTCCTGAAACAGGGGTGGCATTGACAGTCGGCTGACCACCCATGCTGTAGAATATGGTTCACTTTGCCAATGTCACCCCTGTTTCAGGGAAGGTCGGCGGAGTTGAAGGGTGATTGTCAGATCTATGGTGACTGTGAACCCGAAAACCAAATGGCCTTAAAGAGAACAATCGGCAAATGCATTGAAGACGTTGAGCGCTGGATGACTGCAAACAAGCTAGTCCTAAACCCAGAAAAAACAGAAATTTTGTGTGCAGTGACAAAGAAGCGCAATGAACTTCTTGACCTGTCGCCCATCAGAATCTGTGGAGTAAATGTCAACCCGTCTGCCAGCATTAAACTTCTTGGAGTTTGCATCGACCAGCACCTGACACTGGATAATCAACTATCAAACACTGTCAGATCCGGATTCTTTGCTCTCCGGCAAATTAAGACCGTGGTTAAAAGTCTGCCTAGGAGTGCTACAAAGGCGATTGTAAATTCCTTTGTTGTGGCCAAACTTGACTACTGCAATGCGATCTATGCTGGCCAGCCCAAAAATCAGCTCAAAAGGCTTCAATCGCTGCAGAACGCTGCAGCTAGACTCATATATGGCGCTGCAAAGTCTTGCCACATCACTCCTCACCTTCAAGCTCTGCATTGGCTGAAAATCCCTGAAAGGATTACCTTTAAAGTTGGTCTGCTCACTTTTAAAGCACTACGTGGGAGTGCTCCGGGGTACCTGATGGAGCTGGTGTCTCCAACAACTATAACCTTGCGTGGACAAACACTGAGGTCAGCTGCATCAAGAAGCAGCTGCCTGGAAGTCCCAGCAAGAAGACCCCACACTGTTTTTGGAGACAGGACATTCAAGGCAGCCGCTCCAATGACCTGGAATGCTTTTCCTGACACACTGAGGGAACTGGATTTGGAGTCGCAATTTAAAAGAAGTCTCAAGACTCACCTCTTCGTCCAATCATATGGACAAGCGCCTTTGTAGTGACACATTGTCATAAAAGGCGCTATATAAATTCTGTGTTTATTATTATTATTATTATTATTGTATGTTTATTTGAGATTCGGGTTTTTATATTGTATGTCCACATGCGGCATGTTTGAGCGCGACTTATACGTGTCTGCTTGTGAAAATGCATATAATGTGAATCTATTATGTTACATATATTTGCAGCTTAGATTAGATTAGATTACAAGCCGGGAATATCGATTTTATCACATTATTAAGTCTTAAATTCCCTTTAAATAGATTATCACCGCCCTAACATGGTTAAGATGGATCCGTGAACAGTTTTATTAAAAACCACCCTCCAATGTTGAGCGTGTTTGTTTATGGTAAGCAACTGGTAAGCCGTGGACTTGCTGCAGACTATCACTCACGCACTTCATTTTTGCATGTTATAATTTATCAATTGCAAATTTAGAAAAAAAACTTACCAATGATAATGTAAATGACCTATATATTGTAACGAAATACACTGGTAGATGCTTATTGGTGTACGTGTGTTTTGAGAGAATGTTCTGGCCCAGACGATTGTAGTTGTAAGGTGTGTATGTAGGTAGAAAATGGACTCTTCAAGAAATAAATATGTCCAGAATCGTCTATACAAGTGTGGTGGTGGAGCTTTCTAGGGCCTGCTGGAATGGCCCCTAGGTTCCGCTATAAGAAGGGTGACAATCGGCTGGAGCAGTAGTCTTTCAAAGCACTCACACAGAGGAATATCTAGTTACTAGGGCGACCAATATGGTGTAAAATAACTGTAATCTGTACGAAATAAATAAGTGTGTTAAAATAAATCTGTTAAAATAAGTCTGTTAAAATTAATCTATTGTAAGAAAGTCTGTGTAAATAAACTGTATGGCTAACTTGGGTTGAACTTGTGTTTTAATTAAGGACCCTCAGGAGAAACGTAACAATATGATAGTTTGCCCAACAGAAATGGCAGAATTTAATTTATTCATTTATTTCCTTCCTTGTTCCTTGATTAATAAGTTGGTATGAGGCTGACCACCCATACTGTAAAAAAGATTCACTTTTACAATATCACCTCTTTTTTTTGGGAAAGGCGGCAACGGTTGCAAAGTTTATGTTCATGCGAGGCTTAGTTTATTGTGTTTGCATTTTTTTTTTTTAAGAAATCCTGTGCGGGAGACTCCCTAGATTCTAAAGACTCTAGGGGTCTATGACACTTGTTGTAGTGCCGCAGAGGTGTACGAGCTTGGTCGTCGCTACAAAGCGCCAATACTCAAGCAAGACCCAGTTGCTGTAAGGCTGGATGGACCTTTGGTGACCGGTCATTGGTAAAGGTTTATGAATTTTTCAACCCAGCGAAGAGCGAAATTTAATGTGAATTATTAATTTTAACATATCTTTGCAACTTAGATTATAGATTTAAAATGTAGGACATGATGAGCCTTTACCGTTTTGTGAGTGTCGCATCTCAAGGGCCCTGTCCGATCACGGGTAAGGCATTTTATTTTATCTACATACTTATTCTAAAAAAAATGTGTACAGTATCTAGTGATACTATAGGTACTTTTTCAATATTTTTTAAGAAAAACATTTCTGAAGAAATTATTGCAAAGATTAATTTTAAACGATGACGCCTTAAATGAATTGTGACAAAATTACTGTCATGGAATATAATTCATGCCATTTTTATTGTTTGCATATGACCACCACGCCTTAATGCAAGAATGACACGCAAGACTAATCACTTCTAGCGAGCATAACATAATTATTACTATGCGAGGGTGCCCTTGATTTTATAGAGAAGAGTAGATATGCAAAAAATAACAGCGAAGGGAAAACATTCAATAAAAGAGTGAAAATAGAAAATAAATTTCAAAACTATTTTTTTAATATGTTTATAATTTTATTTGGGTTCTTTTCATCAAACTGAAATTTATTTATTTTACACAATGTCGGCTTACAATGTACTGACCACTTTTTCTAGTCCTTAGCTTATCGACTTCACGGCTCAATGTTTCTATCAACCTTTCCTCTGTACCATTGCGGCTCGTTTATATAGGTACAAAAGGGACGATTCTTGCTTGTTCTAGATTATTCTACAGTGGATTGTAACTGGTACCTCTATACTGTTCGATATTATTCCAGTTACGCATACCAGTTAACTACGTGCCAAGTCACATGCACACGCACAAACTCACAGTAGACTATGCTACAGGCGGACACACACACACAAGCAAGCCCCTCGAACTCATACGTTCGTAACAATATACTGGATACGCTACTGACACGCATTGCATCAGAAGTAATGCGATTTGGGTACGCTCATGACATGTATACGAGTATGTCTTGGCTCTGGGGGATTTTTATTTGTTTGGATTGAAGATTAATGAGGGGAACAGTTTCCGAATGAATGAATAATAAATAGATATAAATTAAACGGTGCGTTTGACAACCCTGAATCATTCCATCATACCATAGTTTCCTTCTTCTTGTTACACATATTTTGTATTATTTCATAAACACAGCAAAAATTTAAATCAACATTTTTTTCCTCGGCGGTTTAATGTAGCACGTTTATGTGACTAAAGAGTCCTTAGCAATAAACAACAAAATATTAGTTAGCATTTAACCAAGCAACTCGGCCGTGTGACGCGACAGTTTTGTAATAATAAAAATAATCTCCTCCCCAAAACACAAGCTATGCTTACTTTGGGGAGTATTTATTGTAATTAGATTTTTTTAAATTTATTTTTATTGTAATATTTTATACGTATTGATAAAAACAATAAAGATCTTATGAATTATGAATTATGAATCTCGACGATTAAAAGGTAATAGGGCATAAGCGACACAAACTAAATTTTTCAGCAGAGCAGTTTTGAGTTTGAATTGTAAGCCGATATTGTGTGCAGGCCAGGTCGATTGAAACATTGAGCCGTGTAGTCGAAAGCTACTAAGAGCTAGAAAAGTGATCAACACAATGTAAGACGACATTGTGTGAAAAAAGTATTGAAAAATAAATAAATTGCAGTTTGATTAACAGAACACAAGCTAAATCATAACGATATTGATAAACCTATGAACATAAAATATAGCAGTTAATAGCAGTCTATAGCAAAAATGGCAGTTGATCTGTGATGTTGGAGGCTAAATAAGGTTGTACATTTTTCACTTTAATTCATATATTATTGATTTCTAGTTGATAGCAGATTTATTTACTTAGTATATAGTAGTATATAGTCTATAATCTATAATTAATCTAAGTTGCAAGGATGTATTCATTTAAAGCTCTCAGATGTATGCCCACAAACCAACACGTGTAGTTCGCGCTTACAAATGCTGAATGTGTACTTACAAATAAAATCCAAACCTCAAATGAACATAAGCCCCACAACATTTGCCGACCTTCCCTGACACAGGGGTGACATTGGAAAAGTGAACCATTTTTAACAGTATGGGTGGTCAGCCTAATACCAACCTATAAGTCAAGGAATACGAATAATAAATAGTAATGCAACGTTTTTTTAACCTTTTAAGTCATGGTGTATTTTTTTTTTTAAATATTTTAAATTTACATTTAATAGACACTCATTTCTACTACAGTTTTAAATACAAGTCGTGTTGAAGAATCGTGCTGTTTTGTGACTGTGACTGAACATATTATTATTATATTCTAAGAAAGAAAGTACACACATACCTACTCCGTAACGAATTGTTACAAATTATAGAGAGACGAAATAACACAGACTTCGCATGGTGATTCTAAATTCAAGGTATAAGTTACTTTTCCTACTTTCTTTGTTCTTTTACTAATGGATAGATTATTGTCGAAATTTCATTGACTGGTATAAAAGCTAATCTAATCTAAGTTGCAAAGATATGTTACATTGGAGATTCACATTATATGCATTCTCACAAGCAGACACGTACAAGTTCGCGCTTGCAGGTGATTTTACATGTGCAAGCGCGAATTTGTACGTGTCTGCTTGTGAGAATGCATATAATGTGAATCTCCAATGTAACATCTCTTTACAACTTAGATTAGATTAGATTAGATTCTCCACCAAGACATCTATCTATTCTTGCAACGTATACTTTCTTCGTCAGTCTTTTATCACTCATTCTCTCCAAATGTCTAAACCATCTTAACAATCTTCTTTTAATCTTCACTTTCTCTTGTACCACATTATTCTCTTACAAAAGCTTTCCCCACCCTATCTTATCTAATCTAATGTAATGTAAGTTGAAAATATATGTAACATTATATGCATTCTCACAAGCAGACTCGTATAAGTTCGCGCTAACACATGCTGCAAGTGAGCCTGCAACATAAAAACCCAAATCACAAATGTACATACACCCTGCAACTCTTGCAGACTTTTCCTGAAACAGGGGTGACATTGGCAGAGTGGATCATTTTCTATTTCTACAGCATTGGTGGTCAGCCGCGAACCAACTTATAAGTCAAGCAACGAAGATAAACCATAAATATATTATGGTGAAAATGAGAACGCAATGCGTACTCCATGCCATTCTAACTTCCATACAACAAATTCACGTTACTTTGATCGACTCGCTCTTTTAGCGGTCTTTCTCTGTCACTCTTTCCAGTCTATTTACAAAGATGTTCTATGATATTATTGCTACAATTTACTTTATAAACAATTTTGCTTTACGCTTGAGAGCAATTTTCGAGCTGCGCCTGCAAGACGAGGTGGCCGAGAGGTTAAGGCGATGGACTGCTAATCCATTGTGCTCTGCACGCGTGGGTTCGAATCCCATCCTCGTCGGTACTTTTTACCAATTGCCATTTTTTATTTTTGTTTTTATTTTTTTAATTTTCATTATTTTCTCAATTGTGTCATGAAATTATTTTTATCATCGAATACAGCATCTATCTATCACAGGTTTGATGATTGTTATTTATTTCATTATCTTTATTTTTTTACAAAAAATAGATTTGTGAAGAGGAATGCAATTCACCAACCTATTCTGCCTGGCCAGAAAAAATGTATTATCATCAATTCATAATGCATTATTGTTTGTTTGAATGAATTATTAATTAATAATATAATTACCCAATAACATCTGCTTTGTCATGTGATGTTTTTCATGTGCAACGCAACTAGCGCAACTAAGCTACACATATAGTGTAACTTCTTGCCGCGTTATCCCCGAAAGGATCGCATAAAGTGAGTGAACCTATTTATAAAATTTATAGTTATTTATTATATAGGTTGGTATGAGGCTGACCACCCATACTGTAAAAAATGGTTCACTTTGCCAATGTCACCCCTGTGTCAGGAAAGGTCGGCAAAAGTTGTAGGACTTATGTTCATTTGAGGTTTGGACACATTCAGCATGTGTAAGCGTGAACTGCACGTGTTTGTTTGTGGGCATGCATTTGAGAATTTTAAATGAATATATCCTTGCAACTCAGGTAAGGAGGCCGGCCTCACGCCAACACTTCAGTTGAAGTGGAGGTTTCCAAGCTCCCGAGGGGGCTGGTAGGTACTCATTTCTTGTGAGCGCTGAGTAAACCTTGCCGGTTTTTTTTATTTAAAAGTTTGAAATAAACACTGAAACGGGAAATCATTTCTGACACCCTCGGCGGGATTCGAACCCGAGCTCTCGGCATAGAATGCAAGCACTCTACCAACTGAGCTATCAACGTTTCTGGTATGTTCTGTTTTAGATATGTGATGTTATGTCCTTGTGTTGTTTTGTTATAGGTTGGTATGAGGCTGACCACCCATACTGTCAAAAATGGTTCACTTTACCAATGTCACCCCTGTTTCAGGGAAGGTCGAAAAGAGTTGCAGGGCTTATGTTCATTTCTAGATTGGGTTTTTATATTGTAGGTCCACATGCGGTATGTGTGAGCCCGAAATTATGCGTGTCTGCTTGTGGGAATGCATTTAATATGAATCTCAAATGATGCATATCTTTGCAAATTAGATTTAGATTTAGATGTACCTATTTTCTGTGTTGTTCTGTCATTGCTATGTTCTGTCACGTGTCGTTCTGTCGTGTGTTATTTTGTCACTGTACTGTTCTATCCTGTTACAATTAATACCTATATCTTTGTCTCCCTGTGTCAGGGAAGGTCGGCAAAAGTTGTGGGGCTTATGTTCATTTGAGGTTTGGATTTTTTTTGTAAGTACACATTCAGCATTTGTAAGCGCGAACTACACGTGTTTGTTTATGGGTATGCATCTGAGAGCTGTAAATGAATATATATCCTTGCAACTTAGATTATAGATATTATTATAGATTTGCAACTTATAGAATACTCGATTATCGTTTTTAAAAAAAGAGTCATTATTTTTTTTGCATTCCTCCTTGTGAGAGGGTGCGTGGATGCCTTTGTTCTCTGGAGGGGTAGAGCATGGGCGTACCTGGCGCCCCTCCCCAATGATTTAACATGTCAGAAGCATGCGCGTGCGTCAAGTGCAGGCCCCCCCCCTCACAAAGCAACGGTTACTGCAATGGGGATACCATTGTAACCTGCAATTTGATTGATTTCCCCAAGCAGGGGAAACGGTAGTCGTTTCTTCTTTATTTTTGCAATCAGAAACACTGAAGACGCACCTTTATAAGGGTGACAGGATGGAACGACATGCTGACAAAAAAAAACACATGAGATAACGACACATGACAGAACGACACATGACTGATCGGTCTGTAGTCCAGTGGCAACACTTCGGACTCGTAAATGGAAGGTTGTGGATTCGAATCCCGGCGGAGCACAAAATATACCATTTATATTTCCAAATGTGCTCTTTGCTAGGTTGAAAAATTCATAAACCTGTACCAAAGACCGGTCAGTGAAAGGCCCGTCCAACCTTACAACAATTGGGTCTTGCTTGAGAATCGGCGCTTTCTACAGCGACGACCAAGCTCGCAAAGGGCTTTTGAGGTGTGATACACAAAAAAAACAGCGCTCACCAAATAAATCATCCTAATATTATTGTTATTATGACAGAACGGCACATGACAGAGCAACACATTACAGAACATCATATGACAAAACATCACAACTACAAAACATCACAGGAAAGTACATCACTATGACATAACAACACAAGGACAAAACGTCACATACCTAAAACAGAACATAATGTTACGAACAACGAGTTTGTGTGTACATGTATCTAGGTACGTGCGCCTAGGCACGATGATGTGTGTCGAACAATCTGGAAGTGTTTCGAAAAATCCATAATTGAAGTATGTGGAATAATCTAGAGCATGCAAGAATCGTCTCTTTCGTACCTATATATACGAGTCGCAATGAAGTGCGGGGAGAGAGAGAGACACTTCAAACATTGTAACGCGAAGTTGATATACCTAGCTAGAAATGTGCTGTGTAACCGTATATTGTGCAAAAAAATCCTTTTAAATAAATAAATCGCGGTTTAATTAAAAATAACTCAAGTAAAAGAATAACATATTGTGAAAAAACATCACAAACATTTCGCACGTTTAATAATAAAGAGCAATAACTCAAAAAACATGAATGTTGGGAAATCACGTTTGAAGTTTAGACAACCAGTACAACTTGAATGGAATGAAAAAGGCGACCGATGTTTTATCTCGGTCATATTCGTCCAAATTGAACGGCTGTCGCATTCTACCTATTCTTCTCGCATTGTTCTTGCGTTTTATTACCAAATCTCGATTTCCCCAATTTTCGAGCTATTTCTCTTTATTATTAAGCATGCGATGTGTAAGGCTGGTTTTAGTGTCGCGCTGACAACGCGCTGACCGTCAGCGCTGACCGTTCAAAATATATGAACTTGTAGGAAGCGTTTTAGAATGGCGCGTAGCTGTCAGCGCGACAAGTTCATATATTTGGCTGTCAGCGCTGACGGTCAGCGTGTTGTCAGCGCGACACTAAAACCAGCCTAAGCGCGAACTTATGCGTGTCTGCCTGCGGGAATATAATATTTAATATGAATATCTTTGGATTAGAGATAGATAGGCGCAAGTGAAATGTACTAAATGCAAAATTTCCCCCCCAATTCTAATCGAATAATATTTGCGGAGAGTGGTGACATCGCACGCATGGAGTTCACGAACCATTAACTCGCGGTAATGGGGAGAGGCTCCCTTGTTGTGCGCGCACCGAGTACCAGGAAAAACATATGAATTATTATTGTCATTTGGCACTTAGCGCACTCCGTCTCAAGGGCGCTTCAATCGATACTACATTCTGGATACTGCACTGCATTTTTTTCAGTTTGTTTTGTAAGACGGCTCTTCACAAAACTTACCGTTATTCTTTAAATATATTTCTTAATCTCTATCAGTGCTATTCTGAAACAGCTAAGCCACTGCTCATCCGCAGGCTACAGCGAATTTTCCATACAATATTGTTACCGACTTTGATGTATGGAAGTGAAGCATGGACAGTGAACGAAAGCGAAATGAGTAAAGTATGTACGGTGGAAATGAAGCATTTGAGAAGCATGACAGGAAAAACTCTGAGGGATAGAGTTAGGAATGAATGGGTAAAAAAATAATGTAATTTGAAAGAGGATGCGAAAGCTAAGGTACAAAAGAATGTGATGAGATGGTTTGGGCATGTGGAAAGAATGAATGATGATAGATTGAGAAAGTATGTAATACAAAGAAAGTGTGAAAGGAAAAACGGGGAAGGGACGACCGATAAAAGTATGGAATGATCAGATTGAGGAGATTGTGAAAGAATGGTATATACAAAGTGAGCGTAAAAGAAGAAAATGTATGAAAAAGGTGATGGATATGAATGAACTGAAAGAGGTATGTAAGGATAGGAAAAAATGGAGGCAACTCTGCAGAGGCTCTGGCCACCCCTTGCGGAATGGTGACAGAGTTACAGTTACAGTTACAGTATATTTATTCATAATTTTAAGTTTTGTTTTTTGTAGATCTGTTGACTTTTTTGAATAGGTTTATTTTTAAGATTTAGTTGTTAACCTGTTTATAACTGAATGTTATTTCTTATTTGTATTACTTGGCTTATAGGTTGGTATGAGGCTGACCATACATACTGAAAAAAATGGTTCACTTAGACAATGTCACCCCTGTGCCAGGGAAGGTCGGCAAGAGTTGCAGGGCTTATGTTCATTTGAGGTTTGGTTTTAATTTGTAAGTACATTCAGCATTTGTAAGCGCGAACCTACACGTGTATGTGGGCATGCATTTGATATGAGTTTTGAATGTAAATACATCTTTGCAACTTAGATTATAGATTATTATAGATCATATTATATATTGGTCAGTATGCGGCTGACCACTCATGACATTTGCCAATGTCTCCCCTATTTAAGGGAAGGACGGCAAGAGTTGCAGGGTGTATGTTCATTTGAGATTGGGGTTTTTATGTTGTAGGTAGGTTCACATGCGGCATGCTCAAGCGCGAACTTGTACGCGTCTTGCTTGTGAAAATTCATATAATCAATAATGTGAATCCATAATGGTACATATCTTTGCAACTTAGATAAGATTAGATTATATGTAAGCGCAAACTCACATGTGATGATGTGAGCGAGCAGCAAGTGTAAATCTTACATGTTTAAATATATTTGCAACTTAGATTATGTTAGCCAAAATTTTTATACATAAATCATTCGCAACGACCATCGCAATAACTGAGGCACCTTCCGTTTCGGTTATTACGAATGTCGGTATAAGAAGGGGCGTCATTGCAGTCATGGACCATGGACCATGGTCTATTGTATGGCAGAGGCAGCCCATACACTGCTTCCTGCCGTGGTGACACTTATTTAGGGGGTGTTCATCATCCCTTATTAATATACTACATGATTTATATGTATTCCATACGAGGAAAGAGATAATAGACGCTTATACAAATATATTATTATATCCTTCGAAAATAAAGCAACAATTTCACATGGAGTAGTATTAATCTAAATCTAAATCTTAGTTGCAAAGATATGAATCAGTTGAGATTCATATTAAATGCTTTCCCACAAGCAGACACGCATAATTTCGCATGTGGACCTACAGTATAAAAACCAAATCTCAAATGGACATATGTACACCCTGCAACTCTTGCCGACCTTCCCTGAAACAGGGGTGACATTGGCAAAGTGAACAATTTTTTACAGTATGGGTGGTCAGCCTCATACCAACCTATAAGTCAAGGAATAGATATAACAAATAAACACTAAACAATTAAACAGTAAAAATGAAAACCTACAAAACATATTCTACATATATAAAAGTTACAAATATTTTTTAAAAGCCTCAGCTTTAAACACAAAAAAAAAATAAAAAATAATAATAAATGTTTATTCCAGCTTAGTCATGTGGAGGGTGCAATACATGACCAGCCATAGAAAAAATACAGCAATGGAAAAGTACATGGAAGGGAAATACAAAAATGCAGAAAAAAATATTTAAAAAGATTTTTTTTTAGTTTTAAAATTTATTAGTAACTAGCAGACTGACCGTGCTGCGCACGGTTGTCTGCTAGGCCCTTCGGGCAGTGTAAGTCTGGCTTCGCAATAATTTTTCCTCACACCTCCTTCATAGTAATTAAATGCTTTAAGAAGTAATTTGAAAAAAAAATTGCGGTAAAAGGGTTATTTAGTTCTTTCATGTTCTGAGTATCTTGTATGAAGCATGAGGTATGAGGCTGACCTCCCATACCTAAAAAATGTTCACTGAACGAATGTTTCTCTGTTCCTGAAAAGGTCGGCAAAATTGCAGGGCTTATGGTCAAGAGAGGCTGAAATTTTTATTTGTAATTACACATGCAGCGTTTGTAAGCGCAAACTCACTCATGTCTGCTTGGGGGCATGCATTCAATATGAATTATAAAGTGTATGTATGCAACTTAGATTTATATTCTAAAATTAAAAACATCAAGTGCCACAATTATATGTTAGCGTGAAAGAACATTTGCCAGCTTGTGGGTGCGCATTGTATTTGAATCATCAAAACTCTTTTTGCAACTTAAGATTATAAATTAAGATAACCGTTGTTTAAGGATTTTTCAAACCCAAACTCCTTGACCTAAGGGTTAGTATGAGGCTTACCACCCATATCGCATAAATGGGTTCACTTAACTAATGTTCCCCCTCTTTCTGAATAGGTCGGCAAAAGTTGCATGGCTTATGGTTATGAGAGGCTGAAATTTTTATTTGTAATTACACATGCAGCATTTGTAAGCGCAAAGTCACTCATGTCTGCTTGGGGGCATGCATTGAATATGAATTATTAAATGTATGTATGCAACTTAGATTTATATTCTAAAATTAAAAACATCAAGTGCCACAATTAAATGTTAGCGTGAAATGACATTTGCCAGTTTGTGGGCGTGCATTCAATTTGAATCATCAAATAACTTTTTTTGCAACTTTAGATTATAAATTAAATTTAACATTGTTGAAGGATTTTTTAAACTCAAATCCTTGACGGATAGGTAAGTATGAGCTTGAATACCCATATCGCAAAAAATGGTTCACTTGACAAATGTTTCCCCTGTTTTTGAAAAGGTTGGCAAAAGTTGCAGGGCTTATGTTCATTAGAGGCCTTAATTTTAATTTGTAAGTTAACATGCAGCATTTATAAGCGCGAACCCACTCATGTTTCCAGGGGGGCATGCATTGAATATGAATTATAAAAGTTATTGTATCTGTGCAACTTAGATTATATATTCTAATATTTAAAAAAAAATCAAGTGCCACAACTATATGTTAGCGTGAAATGACATTTGCCAGTTTGTGGGCGTGCATTCAATTTGAATCATCAAAATAACTTTTTTTGCAACTTTAGATTATAAATTAAATTTAACGTTGTTGAAGGATTTTTCAAACTCAAATCCTTTACTTATAGGTAAGTATGAGTCTGAATACCCATATCGCAAAAAATGGTTCACTTGACAAATGTTCCCCCTGTTTTTGAAAAGGTTGGCCAAAGTTGCAGGGCTTATGGTCATGAGAGGCTGAAATTTTTATTTGTAAATACACATGCAGCATTTGTAAGCGCAAACTCACTCGTGTCTCCGTGCAGGAGTGCATTGAATATGAATTATAAAATATGTTAATGCGTCTATGCAACTTAGATTGTATATTGTAATAATACTTTAAAAAAATTAAATGCCGCAATAAGTACGGTTTCATATAAAAAGTTGACCGAATCGATCGTCATTATTTCTAAAAAATACATGTTATAACTGGTTGAAGTATAATTTTGAAATAAATAAAGAATATAGGTAGGTACTCAACGGAATTCAACCGAAAAATAATCGACTTGGCAATGGCAACGATGGCAACTTTGAAGCCTGTTGAAGTGCTGGCAATTTATTTGAAATTCGAATGTCAAAATGAGTTTTGTTTCTCGCATAGGTTTTACATAAAAAGGTGTTGTGATTGATCATGTTTATTTATTTAAAAAACAACAATTTAAAATCTACTAATGATGAGGAAGCACATCCCAAGTCCTGAACAATATTTGTTGTGAATATGACGTGCATCTGTTTAGGAGTTCTTCAGTTTGAATGCCATTAACGCACAACTATTTTGTATGGGGAGGCCGTTGCATTTTATAAAGATAAGGGATTTTTTTGCAACTTTAGATTATAAATTAAGATTACCGTTGTTTAAGGATTTTTCAAACTCAAATTCCTTGACTTAAGGGTTAGTATGAGGCTTACCACCCATATCGCATAAATGGGTTCACTTAACAAATGTGTCCCCTGTTTCTGAAAAGGTCAGCAAAAGTTGCAGGGCTTATGGTCATGAGAGGCTGAAATTTTTATTTGTAAATACACATGCAGCATTTGTAAGCGCAAACTCACTCGTGTCTCCGTGCAGGAGTGCATTGAATATGAATTATAAAATATGTTAATGCGTCTATGCAACTTAGATTGTATATTGTAATAATACTTTAAAAAAATTAAATGCCGCAATAAGTACGGTTTCATATAAAAAGTTGACCGAATCGATCGTCATTATTTCTAAAAAATACATGTTATAACTGGTTGAAGTATAATTTTGAAATAAATAAAGAATATAGGTAGGTACTCAACGGAATTCAACCGAAAAATAATCGACTTGGCAATGGCAACGATGGCAACTTTGAAGCCTGTTGAAGTGCTGGCAATTTATTTGAAATTCGAATGTCAAAATGAGTTTTGTTTCTCGCATAGGTTTTACATAAAAAGGTGTTGTGATTGATCATGTTTATTTATTTAAAAAACAACAATTTAAAATCTACTAATGATGAGGAAGCACATCCCAAGTCCTGAACAATATTTGTTGTGAATATGACGTGCATCTGTTTAGGAGTTCTTCAGTTTGAATGCCATTAACGCACAACTATTTTGTATGGGGAGGCCGTTGCATTTTATAAAGATAAGGGAAGGGATGTGAATATGACGTGCATCTGTTTAGGAGTTCTTCAGTTTGAATGCCATTAACGCACAACTATTTTGTATGGGGAGGCCGTTGCATTTTATAAAGATAAGGGATGAAATTCGAATGTCAAAATGAGTTTTGTTTCTCGCATAGGTTTTACATAAAAAGGTGTTGTGATTGATCATGTTTATTTATTTAAAAAACAACAATTTAAAATCTACTAATGATGAGGAAGCACATCCCAAGTCCTGAACAATATTTGTTGTGAATATGACGTGCATCTGTTTAGGAGTTCTTCAGTTTGAATGCCATTAACGCACAACTATTTTGTATGGGGAGGCCGTTGCATTTTATAAAGATAAGGGATAAAGTATTACTCAATACATGCTATTCGCTCCCTTGATGATGATGATGAGTTGATGATTTCTTTAAAGCGCCTGCTCTTCGCTGTGTTGAAAAAAATCATAAACCTTTACCAAAGACCGGTCACTGAAAGGTCCATCCAACCTTACAACAACTGGGAATTTGTGGGAATTGAATTGCTTGAGAATTGGCACTTTCTACAGCGACGACCAAGGCTCTTGAGGTGTGATTCACACAAAAACAGCGCTCACCAAATAAATCATCCTAATATTACCTATTAGATATAGATGACCACCCATACTGTAAAAAATGGTTCACTTTGCCAATGTCACACCTGCTTCAGGGGAGGTCGGCAAGAGTTGCAGGGCTTATGTTCATTTGAGATTGGGTTTTTTATATTGTAGGTCCACATGCGGCATGTGTAAACGCGAAATTATGCATGTCTGCTTGTGGGAATTCATTTAATATGAATCTCAAATGATACATATATTTGCACCTTAGATTTAGATTTAGATTAGATATATTAGAGATACCGACACACACAAACACACTCACACAAGTAAAAACACACAATTACATATTCATAACAATATAATAATGTAGGTCAACGATCGATTTTATCAAAACAATTCATTATTCTTTGACGTAGCAAAATAAAATAAATACATATCATTTGCACAGATAACGGTAAATTTATATTATTCAAGAATATTAACAAAAAAACAGATGTTTCAAGTGAATGCTTGGTGCCTTATCTTTTATAGGTAATTATTGCCAGCACTGGCACAAGACGAGGTGGCCGAGAGGTTAAGGCGATGGACTGCTAATCCATTGTGCTCTGCACGCGTGGGTTCGAATCCCATCCTCGTCGGTACTTTTTACCAATTGCCATTTATAATTTGAATTTTCCAAAATTTAATAATAAATATCTTCAGATAATATACATACATGATAATATGTGATACAAGTAAAATTTGAGAAAACATGTATATTTAAAAACATGTAGATTTATTATTTTTTAAGACAAAAAAGGCTTGTAGTATTGAGACCGGTCCGTAGTCCAGTGTCAACACTTTGGATTCGCAAATAAAAGGCTGTGGGTTCGAATTCCGGCGGAGCACAAAAAATCTACCATTTATATTTTCAAAAATGCTCTTCGCTGGGTTGAAACATTCATAAAACCGTTACCACAGACCGGTCACTAAAGATCCATCCAGCCTTTTAGCAACTGAATCTTGCTTGAGTATTTGCTAGCGACGACCATGTTGGTATGAGGCTGCTGTAAAAAAATGGTTCACTTTGCCAATATCACCCCTGTTCCAGCCTCCACGGTAGTTAGTCAAAAGTAAAAGGGTTTATGTTCATTTGAGGTTTAGTTTTTAATTTGTAAGTAGGTACACATGCAGCATGTGTATGCGCGAAATTACATGTGCATACTGGTGAGTGGGGGGTATACCTACATTAAATGTGATCCTTACATGTCGATATATTTTTACAACTTAGATAGTAGATTGAGAAGAACGGCAGTTACATACAAGACTGACGTTTGCTCTCCAAAAAAAAGGATCAAGTTCAAAAATGTTACTAGTCCATTACATTTATAAAATCTGGAGAGTCTTCCGCACAGGATTCCTAAAAAATGGGTCAAAAATTCCACTCATTTATCTATTTTATAGGGACTGTTGCACCACCTCCAATCAATATTTGATTGACACATCAAATTGGTTTGATTTTCTGGTAAGGACCTCGGTTAAATATTTCTCGGAAGTGGATAATAATATGATGGAATTTGAACTGATTTACGTATATGCAACCAAATTTTTGATTTGATGGGAGAAATTACACTTAATTTTGATTGCTGTTTGATTGAAGTTTGATACCCAGGCCCATACAGTGTAATTCTTAGACATTTTGATCGACAAACTAATGATGCCTGGGCTGGAAGTCTCATCCCCACGGTCATTCTTACCTACCGAATATCGGTAATATTTATATGAAGACCTGTCAATCCAAGATGGCCGCAAGCGAACAGCTGATTAGTCTTCATTCGAATATTACCAATATGTGGTGGTGATGAGTCTTACAGCCCTGGGCTGGACGAATTTTGGTAATATTTGTATAAAGACTAATCAGCTCTTCACTTGCGGCCATCTTGGATTGACAGGTCTTCATACAAATAAATCATTAGTTTGTCAAAGCGTGGGCTCAACGGACGACTAAAATGTCTAAGAATAGCACCGATAGACTTTATTTCACTTCCGAGTAAAATTGAATCAATCACAAAAAGACGTACAAATTTTCAGACTTCTTAAAAAACTGATTCTGCATAAATGACCGCATCATTTCCGTATAGACCTTTAAGGTCTCCTGGTATCCTCAGTCGCTCCATCTACGGAAGGTCCATCTAGAGGTCTGCAGCATCAGGTCAATGGGCAATTACCATCGCTGATTATTCTGTCTCCGGGCAGGACATTAAAATTTGGGAAGACGGGGTAAAAAAGTCAACCATAAATTTGACAGGGAAAAAAATATGGTTGTAATATTTTAAAACTCTTGCGTTTTGGATTACTGTTTTGAAAATTAGATTCGCAATCTCGTGTTTTCTAAAAATATTTTTTTGCCATCTCTGGTTGGTAGCTCATTTGGTAGAGTGTCTGTTTTCTGAGTTGGAGGGTTCAAATCCGTTCAAATATAAATATTTATACTATAAGTGGCAAAGATATATTAATAATTGAGATTTTTTTTTAATGCATTCCCACAAGCAGACACGTGTTCACGCTTACACATGCTGCATGTGTTATTACATGGTAAAAACCTAGATGGAGGCCAGTATTCACATCTTTTTTTAAGTAATCCTGTGCTAGAGGCTCCCTAATTCTTAAAAGGCTTGGGGTCTATAACATCCTGGAAGGGTGCCGCAGAGGTGTTGCTTGAATTGATGCTTCTGTCGTGGGGCGAATTCAACCTTGATAGAATGAAGATAACCTTGCCCTTTTCAAATCCAATATCAATCGCCATTTCCTCTCAGTGTCTCAAAACAAAGCAACGCCACACACACCACAGCACTGCGCAGCTAACGGCCCTGCAACCGGACATGGACAACTGCCACATCACGAACACCTCTGCGGCACTATAACAAGTGTCATAGACCCTTATAGTCTCTCGAATCTAGGGAGTCTCCCGCATAGGCTTTCTTAAAAAATTTTTTTTTTTAAAAATGACCCTCATCTTTTCTGCTGGTCAATGGTCCTCTCAGACATCAAAATGTTCAATAAACAATGCGATACCTTTAATACATTTTGCACTAATCGAGCTTCTGCACCACCAAAGGTCCCTTGTGTTCCTACAATCTTCGATCATGAGCAACCACAATTTTTCTGACAATTCAGCTGGTGCTTCTTTGATGTAGAAGAGACAAGTTTTCATGACTACAACTTCGAAGAAACGTTGAGAAACCCATTATTATATGCGTCCATTGCCGCTTATGATCCTATAAGATTTTAAACAAAAGTTTCGTAACAAAAAAAAATATATTCCAAAACGTTTTGACTATCATTTATGCTATCATTCAATTTACAATTCAAAATTTTAATTTGCATCATGTTGATTAAAATACTTAAGTCCCAATTTGCAACCTAATTATGGGTTTTAATTATTTCCAAAAACACCAACCTGTAGGTCCAAATACCGAGTAATTAATTCATTACAAAAAATTAGCATAGATTTTGTATTTCAGTTCATCTTAATAATGTCCTCATTCGGTCTGCGACATTTTGGGTTTTGTTTGTTTTAGGTTTTTGGTTTTTGGATCACCGTTAGACGCGGGGTCTGCTATGAATTATGGATTTGGTTTTTATGGGCCTTTGGGGCGCCGGCGCCAATACTAAATTCCTTGACCAGGCAGAGGTCTAAAACGGAGAAGATTCAAAAGGATTTGTCCAAAAAACGTTACGACTGATAATCTTCGACTCACGCTAATTATCATAAACTATTTTCTACAATCAGTGCGCTGAACATTTGAAGTTCATTCTCCATGTACCAGTGGCGAAGGGACAAGCCGGTTCCCATCGGCTTCCCTTTTAAAATTATGGAACAAAGTCGTTAAAAAATATAGGCACAAAGTAAAAAAATACATTTAAAACCAAAGAAACAATACTTATTTTTTCCCCATTGAAACCATGCAGTCTACTTTATTATCATTTTTGCCTCATTTTAAACGGGAAACCGATGGGAATCGGCTTGTATGGCACCCTTCGTCTCTGCCATGTACACATATTTTGCAACTCGTAACCAAGCTACACATATAGTGTAACTTCTTGCCTGCGTTATCGCCGAAGGAATCTCATGTGGCGATTCGGGACCTATTTATTTTTACGGGTAAGGGGGCCGGCCTCACACCAACCACTTTCAGTTGAAGTGGAGGTTTTCCAGCTCCCAGGGCGGCTGGTTTTCTTTTATTGTGAAGGCTGAGTACACCTCGGGATCGAACCCTTGGGCTCGGCATGCCAACTGAGCTATCGATCGGACTTTTTACGAGCTTGGTCGTCGCTGCAAAGCGCCAACTTTCAAGCAAGACTCAGTTGCTGTAAGGCTGGATGGACCTCTCATTACATTAATCGATATCTAATAACTACCTCCATGATTACATACCTACCGACTAAGCTGAACATGAAAACTACAGGGGAAGAACAAGGAATGTCAGTTGAAGAATATTTTGAGTAAATCAAAATTATAAACTTGAAAGTCTTTATTTTTCATGGTTATTGCCTGTCACAAATGCACCGCCATAAACTATGATAGCGAATGTTGTTACATTACAAATTTTGCAGAGCTCTAGATACACACATCAGCTTACCAGTTTATTGTAGAAAATGGTTCACTTTGCCAATGTCAACCCTGTTTCAGGGAAGGTCGGCAAGTGTTGCAGGGTGTATGTTCATTTGAGATTGGGTTTTTATATTGTAAGTCCACATGCGACATGTTTAAGCGCGAACTTACACGTGTCTGCTTGTGAAAATGCATATAATGTGAATCCTTTATGTTACATATCTTTGCAACTTAGATTAGATTAGATTAGTCTTCACATATAGTGTAACTTTTTACCGAAGTGATCGCATGTGAATCCAATTTTATATAAAAAATTATAACCACTGAAACAAGACTTTTTTTTCTGTTCCCATGGCTTGGATAAACTTCTTTCGGCACGGGGTTGCACAGTTGATAAAATTGTTAATGAATTCAATGGATAGATTCGACCCTGCGCCCTAAGCAGTGTACATGACAGGACCGCACCGCCCCCAAAATATTCGCTAGGGGGCTTTAATTATTTTTGCAACTTATTTCTGAGTCAGTCCGGTCGATAGCTCAGTTGGTAGAGTGCTTGCATTCCATGCAGTGAGCCCGGGTTCGAATCCCACCGAGGGTGACATAAATGATTTCCCGTTTTGTTGTTTATTTAAAACTCCAAAATAAAATATCGGCAAGGTTTAGGTACTCAGGCTTCACTAGAACTGAGTACCAGCACCCTCGGTAGCTGGGAAACTCCCACTTGAACTGAAGTGTTGAAATGTAAGGCAGGCCCCCTTACCTGTAAAAATAAATAGGTTCCACTCGCCACATGCGAAACCCTTCGGGGATAACGCGGCAAGAAGTTGAACTAAATGTGTAGCTTAGTTGCGTTTGGTTTCTGTGTTCGCTATTTTTGATGATGGCATGAAAATCACTTAATTCCATTGTTGCTTTAACTATTTTTTTGCATTGTTCTTCTTCATCCTATTCCTCATAGCGAAGGGTGTGCCCTTCACTAGTTCTCTCTTGCCCTGCGCTGCCTTCAGCTTTCCAACTACCGAGGCGCCTGCTTTTGTCTTCACTTGATCGGTCCATCGTGTAGATCTTCTTCTTCCTCCCTTTCCCTCCAAGCTACCAATCACAACCAGTCGTTCCAGGCTATCCTCATTGTCACGGACAGCGTGTCCGAAGAACTGAAGAATACGGTGTGTACATAAACTGGTCAGAGTCAAGCCATCCAAACGTAGCTCCCCTTGTCCATGGGGCTCGGAGCATGCGCCTCCAGCACCACATTTCGAGAGCATTAGTTTTTCTCCTTTCTGCTGCTTTTATGGTCCATGTTTCAGCAGCATAGAGAAAAATAGAGTGGACCAGACTCCTGACAAGCTTAATCTTGGTGCTGTTACTCACAACTCCGGTCTTTTCATATTTTTTACATTACACTTTCCTTGACTTATAGGTTGGTATGCGGCTGACCACCCATGCTGTAGAAAATGTTTCACTTTGCCAATGTCACCTCTGTTTCAGGAAACGTCGGCAAGAGTTGGAGGGAGTATGTTCATTTGAGATTTGGGTTTTTATATTGTAAGTCCACATGCGCCATGTTTAAACGCGAAGTTATACGTGTCTTTGTAATTCTTCTAACACACACATACAGGACGTGTATGAGGAAGCTTTGAGTATGGGTATACAGTGTCTGCTTGTGAAAATACATCTAACGTGAATCCTTAATGTTACATACGAGTATCTTTGCACAAGCTATGCTTACTGTGGGGAGTATTTATTGTAATAAGTTTTTTTTTTTTTTGTAATATTTTGTACAAATTGATAAAAACAATAAAGACCTTATTATTATTATTTTTGCAACTTAGATAGATTTTACACTTATGAAACAGTTTATTGAAAAGTAAAGTAAAATAAGTATTTACCAATTGTAGGTGACGATTTAAACTCCCAACGTAAATTGGACACAACATACATTTTATAATAACATTTCAAATTATCTTTTGACTATTTTTATTTATTCAAGTGTGTAGAAAAATATTTGGTTAATTTTTTCAAAGGTTTGAAAACTACTTAAGTACTTTTTTTACTAAGTTTACTTAAAACGTGAAAAAATAGGTAAAATCGTTTTTTTAGGGTATCAATTATCAAGACGAGGTGGCCGAGAGGTTAAGGCGATGGACTGCTAATCCATTGTGCTCTGCACGCGTGGGTTCGAATCCCATCCTCGTCGGTACTTTTTACTTATTGCCATTTATTATTTCTATCACCTTCGTTATAATTTTTTGATAATATACTCAAGAAAGAGAGATAGTTCTTTCACCAATGTTTCATATTCTGTGAAGGGTGTAATTGACATGGTGCAGCATTTGTAAGCGTGAACTTACACATGTCTGTTTGTGGGTATACAAATAAAATCCAAACCTCAAATGAACACAAGCCCTACAATTTTTGCCGACCTTCCCTGACACAGGGAGGAGATTGGCAAAGTGAACCATTTTTTATAGTATGGGTGGTCAGCCTCCGTCAGGGAATGTTATATTCTTTTTTTCTTTTATTTTATTTTATTTATTAACGGACATGATTAGTCCAATCACTTATATTATTTTGATAATAAACCTAATAAAGAAAGGTAGGTACTTCTTGCACCAATATTTCTTGCATAATGTTTAGATACAGATAACATGATTTTTGAACCGCTTATCGGTGTCGCATATGGTTGCCCCAAATCAAGGTGTGCCAGTAAATTTTTCCCGTGCGAGATGGGCCCAGCAGATAGGGTGCATATCCTTCACTGGGACGTGTGCGGGACATTTTGTATGCAACTTATACACCTGGACTAAAACATGGGGTGGTTCAGATCAATAAAATAATCGTAGATGTCGTAGAATCGTAAAATGAACTTTCACGAAGTAACTGCCAAAAACCTAGATAAAATAATCGTATTTTAAGTTGCATCATTTTTACATATTTTCTCTCTCTGTTTCTATTTTCCTATACGTATGTATTTTTCGATCAATGTATATTTTTTATATGGCTGGTCACGTATTGCACCCTCCGCGTGACCGGGCTGAAATAAAGTTTTTAATATTATTATTATTATCATCATGCATGCTAGCATCGTCAAGAACTGACGATCTTCTTCTTATGTTTCAATCCTAGGATTGGTTTGCAGCAATATCTTTTACTCTTGTTCTCCATTCCTCCCTGTCTTGTGCGGCTCTTTTTAGCTCTGCATATGTTGAGCAGCGCACGTCCACCAGCAGGTCCTCCAGGTACTCTTGGCGTTGGCGTCTCCAAGAGTTGGTCCCCTCGGTCATCCCCTCCATTATGGCATTCAAAAGACCTTCTTGTCGCATTACATGGCCGATCCATCTTGCACGCCTTTCGGACAGTCCTGAGCAGATGCCTTCCTCCTTCAATTCTTTGGAGAACCTCCTCATTTGTGGTGTGGTCTGACTGACGGTGCACGGTGGTATACTAGTGCCCACTCTGATGTATGGAAGTGAAGCCTGGACGGTGAATGAAAGTGAAAGTGACATGAGTCCATACAGTTGAAATGGGCTACCTAAGAACTAAGAAGTATGATTGGAAAAAGACGGAGTGATAGGATGAGGAATGATTTTGTAGAGAGGAATGTGGTGTAAGAGAAAGTGTGAAAGTAAAGATTAAAAAAAGTATGCTGTAGGCATATGGAGAGAATGAATGACGAAAGACTGGCGAAGAAAGTATATGTTACAAGAATAGAAGGATGCCGTGGTAGAGGAAGACCGAGAAAGGTATGGATGGACCAAATTTCCGAAATAGCGAATGAATGGGATATCCAGAGTCATAATAAAAGGAGAGCTTACATGAAAAAGTTTATGACTCTGGATGAAATGAAAGAAGTATGTAAGGACCGAAAAAAATGGCAGCTAATCCGTAATGTAGGCGGCTAAGGCCAAGAATCAATTTTCATTTTTATAGATGTTTAGTAGATTTTTTAGTGTTGAATAATTAATACAATTAAATAAAAAATTGCTTTGTTTTAATTCACATGAGGAATGATTTTGTAAGACAGGAATGTGGTGTAAGAGAAAGTGTGAAAGTAAAGATTAAAAGAAGTATGCTAAGATGGTTCAGGCATATGGAGAGAATGAATGATGAAAGACTGACGAAGAAAGTATATGCTGCGAGAATTGATGGATTCATTGATGGACTCATGTGAATTAAAACAAAGCATTTTTTTATTTTATTGTATTAAAATGAACTTTCACGAAGTTACTGCTGAAAATCTAGATAATAGATATAATTAATTGCTTGTATTCCTTGACTTATAGGTTGGTATGAGGGTGACCACCCATACTGTAAAAAATGCTTCACTTTGCCAATGTCACCCCTCTTTCAGGGAAGGTCGGCAAGAGTTGCAGGGCCTATGTTCATTTGAGATTGGGTTTTTATATTGTAGGTCCACATGCGGCATGTATTAGCGCGATATTATGCGTGTCTGCTTGTGGGAATGCATTCAATATGAATCCCAAGTGATACAGATCTTTGCTACTTAGATTCAGATTTAGATTATATTCCAAGTTTTAATCGACTGCAACGTTGAACCTCCCTTCCTGAAACAAATCACTTGTTGGTGAGCCATCTTGATTGGCGAATCGCGACAAAAAATACCGATCCCTTGTAAAAGTCAAAAGGTGCGGCTTCAGTGCCTGCATAAGGGTGTCACTTCTGGAATGTCTAACTGCGCCTAATCTTGCATCGTAAAACACAGCTACTGCAAGAAGTGCGGGTGCATCTGCTTAAAAAAATCAAGTGCATTAGTGCCACAAAAATAAAAATATATATCGACGGTTAAAAGGAAGTAAAATAAGCGACATTTGATAAATTGGTGCTCCTTGACTGATAGGTTGGTATGAGGCTGATCCCCCGTGCTGTAAAAATCGGTTCACTTTTGCCAATGCCAACCCGATTTCAGGGAATAGCGGCAGAAGTTGCAAGGTTTATGTTCATGTGAGGAATAAATAAATAAATAAAATGTGCCTGTCTGTGGGAATGCATTTAATATGAGCCTTAAATGTTTACATATATTTGCAGCTTAGGTTATAGATAGATTGGTCAAAAATGAGTTATGAATGCTACTCTACTAAAAAAAATCCTCTCTTTCTAATGCGCTAACTCCCATAGCTCTACGATGATTTTTGTGTTGTTTATGCCCAAGCAAACAACTACGTTTTCAAAGTATGGTTTTGGTGTAACCGACAAGATTTTGGCCTTTATTGTCCCAAAGGTGCTTGTGAAATAAAAGAATCGTTAAAAATCGTAAAACCACATTAATAGGAATGCCAATTAATACCTTTATTTTTTTTAATTTTAGAGCTGTTTTGATTTTAACAATATGATAAAAAATAAAAAAGTTATGCCATTTTTCTGCAATTCTGAAAAATTTAGTTAATGTCGCTTATGCCCTACTGCCTTTTTACGATTTTTTTATGTCACAAGCGCCTTAAGGACAAAAAAGGCCAAAATTTTATCGGTTACACCAAAACCATACTTCGAAAACGCAGTTGTTTGCTTGGGCATAAACAACACAAAAATCATCGTAGAGCTATGGGAGTTAGCGCATTAGAAAGAGCGGAATATTTCAAGTAGGATAGCATTCATAACTCATTTTTGACCAAAATGTCGCCTTTTAACCATCGATATCTTTGCAACTTAGATTCAGATTAGATTTAGGGACGAAATAACTGTTTTAGCATCATTTTTCTCTATGCCGTTTGGCTAGGATTCTATCTAAACTAAAAAGACTTCAGTCTCAGACCCGAGAACAGCCATAACTTTATAGCCATTATTGATGAAGGTTTCCGAATCATTAAAGCAATGAAAGCATCTTTAAGTTTTGTAGTAAATTCTCCGCATAACAAGGGACCCAACTCTATAAAATCATTGGTGTGGTTTTATTTCATTTACAGGCTTGTTTATACAAAGAGAAACCCAATAATACAATCATTTTCTATCTAAAATAAAATCACGTTTAACTCAACCAAAATGTATGATAACCAAGACAGCACTAGCATTGAGAGTTTCAGGTTCCATCCATTTGGAGACTGTATTAGAGTAAAGGCAGTGAGAGAATATTTTGATGATTTGAAAAGAAAAAAAAATCACGGTCGTTTTGTTCACTATTATGTTCTTTATTGGACTGTAAATTTCACATAGGCGTAGATATACATTGTTACGAATATGATATTGTGTGTTGTGTTTGTCTGTGTGAGTTAATAATAAAGTTTTTCTAGAAATTAATAGATGTTAGGTACAAGGATAATAATAATTTGTCCGGTCGATAGCTCAGTTGGTAGAGTGCTTGCATTCCATGCCGTGAGCTCGGGTTCGAATCCCACCGAGGGTGTCAGAAATGATTTCCCGTTTCGGTGTTTATTTCAAATCCCAAAAAATACCGGCAAGGTTTACTCAGCCTTCACAAAAAATGAGTACCAGCTACCTCGGGAGCTGGGAAAACCCCACTTCAACTGAAGTGGTTGGCGTAAGGCCGGCCCGCTTACTGTAAAAATAAATAGGTTCAACTCGCCACATGCGACCCCTTCGGGGATAACGCGGCAAGAAGTTACACTATATGTCTAGATACGCGTTGCGTTCGCTGATTTGATTGCTTCTTTTTTTTAAAGAAATCCTGTACGGGAGACTCCCTAGATTTCAGGGACTCGAGGGGAGGGGTCTATGGCACTTGTTGTAGTACCGCAGAGAGGTTTACGGGCTTGGTCGTCACTACGAAGCGTCAATACTCATGCACGACCCAGTTGCTGTCAGGCTGGATGGACCTTTTAGTGACGGGCTTAAGTGTTAAGTAGAATATTATGGAAAAAATTAGCAAGTAGCATTTCTCCATGTTTCTAGAATGGTCTTCATTCTTACTACAAAATAAGAACCAAAGCTCTCTGTAGCTTTAAAAATCTACCGACCGTTGTATTGTGCAGGCGTAAAGTGACTGTGTATCCGAACTGATTCTGAAATAAATCACCGCAGTTTTAAATTTTAATTAAATTGAATCGGCATAAAAGCAGCATAATATTCTATCAATCTATAATCTAAGTTGCAAAGATACATTAACACTTAAACCTCATATCAAATGCATGCCCCAAACAAACACGCGTAGTTCACGCTTACAAATGCTGAATGTGTACTCACAAATAAAATCCAAACCTCAAAAAACCATAAACCCTACAACTTTTACCGACCTCCCCTGACAGAGGAGTGACATCGGCAAAGCGAACCAATCTTTTTTTAAACTAAATTTATTTTTTCTTCATAAGTTCCGCCCTCACTTTAATTTTGAATATTTATTTTCATGGCGTACATCTGTTATTGTTCCAAATGATAGGGACACCTCCATAAACGTGTTTTAACTCAAATCTCCTAAATAAACATGAGCTCGATCACAAGTTTAACCTATCGTCTACACTCAACCAAAAAAATCATGTAAATTGAAGCAGCACATCCCAGTGAGCGTTTTACTTTCTCTTCATTTTTTTGGGAAAACGCTGTGTTTGGAGTTGAACGTTAATTTTCATATTTTAGGGTCCTGGATCGGAATTTAACGGTCGCATAAATAATACCACGGACCTTTACGACCTCGGCTCCAAAAATCACTGCACATTAATGTGATCCAAAATATTCCTGGACCTCTAGATCCAAAGATGGACCAAAATATGAATGGAAACTTGAATGTTTGAAACGAAAAACAAAGGGTGTGTGGTTTTAACGTTAGTTTTTAACTTTTTACAATTTGTGTATTTGCACAATACAACAACTAAGCTACACATGTATGTAACTTCTTGCCGCGGTATCCCCGTAGGATTTCGCATGTGGCGAGTGAAACCTATTTATTTATACAGGTAAGGGGCCGGCCTTATGCCAACCACTTCAGTTGAAGGGGGGGTTTCCCAGCTCCCAAGGGAGCTGCTACTTATTTCTTGTGAAGGCTGAGTAAACCTTTGCCGGTATTTTCTTTTGTGGTTTGAAATAATCACAGACATTTTTATTTTACACTTTTTCCATGAAATTTCAAAATCGTGTTTTTTTTTTTTATCTTAAACAAGTGTCACTTTTATATTCCTAAAACACCGAGAAAAATACTGTTTTTACTGTAAGATTTTTCTTGGAGTTCTTTTTAATTAAACTGCGATCTATTTATTTAACAAGATTTATTTTTCACAATATCGGTTTGCAATGTACTGATTACATTTCTCGCTCTAGCTTATGTCTTCGCGTCACAATGTTTCAAGCGACTCTGACTCTCCACACAACTGCGGCTCATATTTATACAGTTCATACGGACGTATCTCGTGTATTCCAGATTCTTCCAGAGTGGATTGTTCCACACACACACCAACCAGCGTGCTTAGGCTCACGGACCAACACTCCCATAATAGATCATACTAGGGCTGGAAGTCTCATCACCACGGTAATTCTTACCTACCGAATGTCGGTAATATTTGTATGAAGACTAATCAGCTGTTTAAATGCGGCTATCTTGGATTGACAGGTTTTCATACAAATATTACCGATATTCGGTAGGTAAGAATTATCGTGTTGAAGAGATTTCCAGCCCAGAGCAGTCTACCACCATCCATTTCATCATTATACTACCTGTTCGCCACTATTCTATTTAGCTACAGCAAGCTACGTGCCTAGGTACATGTAAACACATATTTCGTAACGATACGTTAATAATATTTTTTTTTACATTTTAATTAACACGCGTATCTATCTAACTCGCCCGTTTATTGGATTAAATTCAAACATGGAACAATTATGTTTTTTAAGGGGGAGTGGTAAGGGGTAGGAGAATTATGGGGGGGGGGGGACATTCAGAGGCGCCAACATAAACATACTTTTAAAAATCCGGCGCCAACTATACGTTTAAACTAAAAAACAGCGTTCCACCAAAAATACACAGAAACTAAAAATCTCACTAGAGGCATTGTTGTAATTTTACAGTATTTTTGGTAAACGCTACGTTTGCGTTTATGTTAACGTTCACACTTGGTGCCCAGAACTGAAATATTTAAATTCCCAAAGAATCATTATTATTTTTGGTTATAATGAACGATATGGCCCGGTTTTGGCACATGTCACACACGCAGCTGCAAATCGTTAGATTGAAAACTTATGATGAAATTGTTTGGTAATAAAAGTTTGGATTTGTAAATTATGAGAGTGAATCGTTTTAATAATGTTTTGTTTTATGATATTTTGTTAATTGAATATTCAATACAGACGGAAGGAAACACAACGAGAACTATAATATTTTTCATGGTCATTACAAATTCATCGATTTTAGTACTTGCATTTAACTTATGTTTTTATTTACTATTTAACAGTTCACCACCTTGAGGGCTTCGGTTTGTATCATTTCTCATATTGTCCTCCTACTAAACCTTTTCACAAGAAGTGCTTCCTCAGATAAATAAGCTAGGAACGTTTTTTGCTGAGTTGCAGTCCGGTCGATAGCTCAGTTGGTAGAGTGCTTGCATTCTACCCCGTGAGCTCGGGTTCGAATCCCACCGAGGAGGGTGTCAGAAATGATTTCCTATTTCGGTGTTTAATTCAAATACCATAATAAAAATACCGGCAAGGTTTACTCAGCCTTCATAAGAAATGAGTACCAGCCCCCTCGGGAGCTGGGAAACCCCCACTTCAACTGAAGTGGTTGGCGTAAGGCCGGCCCCCTTACCTGTAAAAATAAATAGGTTCAACTCGCCACATGCGACCCCTTCGGGGATAACGCGGCAAGAAGTTACACTATATGTGTAGCTTAGTTGCGTAGTTGCAGGGTGCATGTTCCAAAATTCTTGTACCTACCTCTACAAAACGTAATCAGACCTCTATTAAACTCTTGGTTAACTGTCAAATATATAGACTTCATTCGGTAAAAAATATATTTAAATAAAAATGCTTATAATACTTTTTATTTGAGCCGGCATGGAGTCAGCCGAAAGGAATTTATTTTTTGAGATAAACAAGAAACTCTTTTACAAGTTTTTATTTTTAATAAGTTCTCTTATTCCATGAACTTATTTGTATTATCGAAGGAAATCATCGTACAATGGAAACCGCTCAATATGTAGGTAGTTGCTTCTCACTATCTTTCAATAACTTGTTAAACATGTAACTGTACGAATCGTGTTTACTAATTTCAAAATCAATTTTCAGTTTTCATAAGACACGCATTGGTCCAGTATACGCATAAAATGTGAAATTTCCCTTTTTTAGAGCTTGTATGAAGAAGGTTATGACTCTGGAGGAAATGAAAGAAGTATGCAAGGATAGAAAGAAATGGCGGTTGATCTGTGATGTTGGCGGCTAGGGTTTGTTAAAGTGAAATTGGTTTTATGATTTAGTTTTTTTTATGTCCATGTATATATTGCTATTTATTGATTTAAAAAATGTAATTTGTCATGTATGTTCCTTGACTTATAGGTTGTTATGCGGCTGACCACCCATAATATAAAAAATTGGTTCACTTTGCCAATGTCACCCCTGTTTCAGGGAAGGACGGCAAGAGTTGCAAGGCTTATGTTCATTTGAGATTGGGTTTTTATATTGTAGGTCCACATGCGGCATGTGTTAGCGCGAAATTATACATATCTGCTTGTGGGAATGCATTTAATTTAAATCTTAAATGATATATATCTTTGCAGCTTAGATTAGATTAGATTAGATTAGACATCATTGAAAAAAAAACAATATGGAAAAGATAAAAGCCAGTACAAAAGATGAATTTGAAAATTCAATAGGTAAGTGAAAAAAATATTATGGGTTACCTATTTCACCTTTGAACGTTATCCCAAATATCCCAAAATAACTGTTACGAACCTAAGAGCCAGATTGCGTGGCTTGTTTATGTGTGTGTGTCCGTCTCTAGTAGGTATAGTCTACTGTGAGTTTCAATGTGTGCATGTGCCCAGGCACGTAGTTGTTGGTATGCGTAGCTAGAATAGTATGGAACAATACAGAGATGTTTGGAGAGGTTTAATATAGAAGGGTCTGGAATATGCGAGAAGCGTCCGTTAAGATGCTATATATTTGTACCGCAATTGTGTGAGAGAGGAAAGTCGATTGAAACATGGAGCCGTGAGGTCGATAAGCCAAGAGCTAGAAATCAGTACATTCTTTGGAAATTAAAAATTCGGTTAACCGCATTGTGTATAATAAATCATTAAAAATAAATTGCAGTTTGATTAAAAGAACCCAACTAAAATCTTAACATAGCGAAGCAAGATTCAAACTCCGTTTTCGAGCTCTCTCTTTGAGACGGCCTTTACTCGTTCCAGCGTCATAATAAAAAATGTCCCCATACAAGATTCCAATCTGATTTTATTATCCAATATTTATGTACGCTTTGTAACGAATAAAGGAACCAAGTGAATGTGAGCACAGCCATAAAATCACCCTTATTTACTTTAATCATAAAGGCTGTTATCCCATCACTTTAAAACACACACACAACACGCTTATGCGTGCCTAATAAAAATTTGGGTGTTTTATTTTGTCATATTTTAATTAGATTTCTCTCCGGATAATAATTTCAGTTTTATTAAGAAAACAAACAAATGAATTATTTATTTATTGAAAAAAAAAATTCTCAGTGAATTCATTAATTTGAATCAAAGAAATGATTCAATATTAAATAACATTTACAATTTCAAAATTTATTATGGTGACCGGTCCGTAGTTCAGTGGTCGCACTTCGGCTTCTGAATGGAAGGTTGTGGGTTCGAATCCCGGCGGAGCACAAAAAATTTACCATTTATATTTTCAAATTTTCTCTTTGCCGGGTTGAAAAATTCATATTACCTTTACCAATGACCGGTCACCAAAGGTCTATCCAGCCTTACAACAACTGGGTCTTGCTTGAAAAATGGCGTTTTGTAGCGACGACGACCAAGCTCGTAAAAAGGTCGATAGCTCAATTGGTAGAATGCTTGCATTCCATGCCGAGAGCAAGGGTTCGATCTTAAGGTTTACTCAGCCTTCATAAGAAATGAGAACCAGCCCCCCACGGGAGCTGGGAAACCCCCACTTCAACTGAATGTGGTTTGTGTGAGGCCGGCCCCCTTACCCGTAAAAATAAATAGGACCCGAATCGCCACATGCAACCCCTTCGGAGATAACGCAGGCAAGTTTTTACACTATATGTGTAGCTTAGTTGCGTTGCGTTGCGTATGATACCTTTACCTCTTTTTCTATCATCAGACAGGGTCTTGAATTAGTGGCTTCCTTCTTCGATCTTTAGATATCTTCATCATTCAATTTTCTTACAAAAATCTTCTCCACCATAGTATTTGTCTTCTCCTTTTTCCTCTTTTTATAGATCTTCGATCTGTTTATTGTTGAACTCCCTCCTGTGATGCAGAAGACCAGCTTGGGAGGGTGACCTGGTAGACGCTGGCCGTCCGGTATGCATCTCTTGTGCCACGACTCGGGCTATCCTTCCTTCGTTCATGCGGTCTACATGCTCCCTCCAGAACCGTCTCCTCTTCCTGCTCCATCTGACGATGTCTTCAGTGTCGCACATGCTTCTAATTTCTGAGCTCCTCAATCGGTCTCTCAGTGTTTCTCCACCAATTTCGTGGAGTGTTTTCATCTCAGATGTTCTAAGTAGGCTCTTGGTTTTCGAAGTGTCTGCTCTTGTCTAGTATTTGTTGTACAACTTAAATTATTTGAACAGTTGTTTCTCTTTTTGTAAACAGTTAATTTTCAAAAAATTATACATATGGAAATACATAATATTTCCAAGCACTTTTTAACATCTGCCTTTAGACATACCTACATAATATATTATATTGACTATTAAGTCCTTGACAATTTTTTAATTGCTATTTTTAATGTGTCTCATGCAAGACGAGGTGGCCGAGAGGTTAAGGCGATGGACTGCTAATCCATTGTGCTCTGCACGCGTGGGTTCGAATCCCATCCTCGTCGGTACTTTTTACTAATTGCCATTTATTATTTCTATCACCTTCGTTATAATTTTTTGATAATATACTCAAGAAAGAGAGATAATTCTTTCATCAATCTTTCATATTCTGTGAAGGGTGTATTTGATAAAGTGCAGGATTTGTAAGAGCGAATTTAGACGTGTCTGTTTGTGGGCTTTATTCGAGAAATCTGCCCTTTTTTGTTTCTTACACAGAATTATACATTCTTTCTTGTCCTATGGCCATAGGCCATTCTTTGTAACTTTAATGGTTTTTGAGAAAACATGGAAAAACTGAAACTACTTAATTATTTAAATTTTAATTAAATTAAATAAAACAGTTTTTATTATATTTTTTAACTTTCCAACATAGATTAGATTAGAGATTAGATGATTCTAATGATACCTTTTCCTCTTTTCTGCCATGTCATGCTTTCTTCTTTTTCTTCCATGGTGCTGCAGTCCATCTCCAGCCTTGGTCTCCTTCTAACTCCTCCTGCGACGAGGTTCTCCTAGTTCGCAACTTGTAGAAGCTGATCCCTACATCTCAGTCTGGGTCTTCCTACTCTTCTTCATCGTAGCAAAAAAACGCAACTAAGCTGCACATATAGAGCCTGTTGCACCAAGCTCCAATCAGACAATAATCAAAATTAAGTGTGATTTCTCATCCAATCAAAAATTTGATTGCATAATCAGCTGATGTACATCATCTTTCCTGTTCAAATTCCATCATATTATTACCCACTTACGAGAAATATTTCACCGAGGTCCTTACCAGAATTAAGCAATCAAATTTGATGTGTCAATCAAGTATGTCAAAGAAGTATGCAAGGACAGAAAGAAGTGGCGGCTAATCTGCAATGTTGATTTCTAATGTTGGTGTATTCATTTGCTACATTTTTTGCATAGGAAATTTTTGACTTTTTTTGTATAGATTTCTTTGTAAGGTTTTGTTCTTTTTTATATTTAAATGTAATTTATTATTCATATTCCTTGACTTATAGGTTGGTATGAGGCTGACCACCCATACTGTAAAAAATGGTTCACTTTGCCAATGTCACCCCTGTTTCAGGGAAGGTCGGCAAAAGTTGTGGGGCTTATGTTCATTTGAGGTTTGGATTTTATTTGTAAGTACACATTCAGCATTTGTAAGCGCGAACTACACTTGTTGGTTTGTGGGCATACATCTGAGAGCTTTAAATGAATATATCCTTGCAACTTAGATTATAGATTATAGGGGGTCGGCCTTACACCAACCGCTTTCATTTGAAGTGGGAGTTTCCCAGCTCCCAAAGAGGCTGGTACTCATTTATTGTAAAGGTTGAGTAAACCTTGTCAGTATTTTATTTTGGGGTCTTGAAATAAACACCGAAACGGGAATTCATTTCTGACGCTTTCTGTAGGGATCGAACTCTTGCTCTCCGCATGTAATGTAAGCACTCGACAAATTTAGCTATCGACCAGACTGATTTTTCTGGTTGAAATCTACATACTTATAATTTGTAAATAGGATAAAAAAAAACATCCGTTCAACACGGTTAGTAGAATAAGTTTTTAATTGTTTGCAAAATGTGTAAAGACAGACGTTCGAATTTAAAATAATTAAAATCCTTTTACTACGCTGTTTGTTAACCATATCTTTAATCTGAAAAAAAAAACATTACCGACGCCACCCCTTTTAAAGGGCAGAGCGGCAATGGTTGCAATGCGACATCCTGTTTTTGTATCTGCCCATTAATAAATGTACTGCTGAATTTGCAGTAGGTATAAAAAGTGGATTTTCGTTCCATTGCTGATTTTGAACGCTGCCCTCTGATTGGTCGGTGGGTTTTCCTTATGCAGCAAAAGATGTGAGGGCAGATAGGTTTACTGTCGGCCATTGGTTTTATTATTTATATTTTTCTGTTTATTCGACAATTTGTGTTACGAAAAGTTGCTCGACAAAGATTCACAACATTCAACATCGTGAATACAATGTATAATCTAAGCTGCAAAGATTTGTAAGCATTTGCGGCTCATATTAAATGCATGCCCACAGACAGACACATGTAGGTTCGCGCCTACACATTCTGCATGTGTTCTATAATAATCTATAATCTAAGTTGCAAGGATATATTCATTTAAAGCTCTCAGATGTATGCCCACAAACCAACAAGTGTAGTTCGCGCTTACAAATGCTGAATGTGTACTTGCAAATAAAATCCAAACCTCAAATGAACATAAGCCCCACAACTTTTGCCGACCTTCCCTGAAACAGGGGTGACATTGGCAAAGTGAACCATTTTTTACAGTATGGGTGGTCAGCCTCATACCAACCTATAAGTCATGAAAATAAATAAAAAAACCTTACATGTACATAAACCTAGAGACTCCTAGCGCCTTTCCCTGAAATGGGGTGGCATTAGCAAAAGAGAACCATCTTTTACAGCACGGGGGATAAGCCTCAAACCAAACTCTAAGGCCCGGTATTTTGAAGTATCGTAAAGTTAACTAAAATGAAATTTTAGTTAAATCATCATAATATTTCACTCACCGAATTTCGGCAGTAAATATTTAGTAACTTTAACTTTCGATTTTCAAGATGGCGGCGCTTCACTGACAGCAGCTGTTCTTTTTAAATGTAAGGATACATTAAAATTGTCGCAAACTGAACATTTTTTTTGTCGTTTTCTAGCTTAGTGAAGGTTAGGCATATGATTTTTATGAATAGTTGTTTGTTTTAAAGCTTTTTAATGGCATTTTAATTATTTCCAAGATTTGGGGGCGTGGCTTCATACTTCGGCAATGTTCGGTTTTAGTTACTTCGAGATTGAGTATTTTGAATACAAGTTCAAGTAATAGTTAACTAAAATATTACTACAGTTCAATATACCGGGCCTTAGTCAAGGAATTCATGCCTACGCAATCGAGGGTAGTTTATGCAATGTTTTTATGTATCCTACTTGGTGTACAGATTTCGCTGTTTTTGCGTGAATCACATCTCAAGAGTTCTCTGCGAGCTTGGTCGCCGCTGTAGAAAGCGGCTTTTCTCAAGCAAGACCCAGTTTCTGGTATTCATGAACCTTTTGGTGGCCGGTCTATCGTAACAACATGAATTTGTCAACCCAGTGAAGAGTATGTTTGAATTTTTTTTTTTTTTGTGCTTTGAAGGCAATCGAACCCATGACTTTCAGATTACGAGTCCGAAGGGTTAACCATTAGACTACGAACCGTTCCAATGTATGAAGTCGGTTGATTTATGAATGGCAAGTTTTAGAGAGGTAAAGAAAGATAAACACTAATAATTTAAAAATTCATTTCACAATTTATTCAATACTTACTTATTTACAAATTAATTTTACAATATTTAAAATAGTCAGCTTTGATTTTATATATATTTTCATACTTAACCTAAACATTGTTCTTCATATTTTAAGGTACAATTTTCTTAAACTAATTACAATAGAGATTTATGTACAATAAATAAATAAATACCATCGATTTAAAGTTTAAATACAATATTTCTCTCTTTTCTAAAAACAAGAATAAAAAAAATATTTTTAAAACTTTGAATAAAGGGTTTATTTATGTTTTTTCGTTTAAAATTATACAATACAATAAAAACAATTTGTGGTAATTTTTCATATTAAAAAAATAAAGTAGAAAATACAGTTTTTTTTTTGTAATTTACATTTTAGAATTTTTTATAAAGAAATAAAATAGATATACAAAAACAAAAAATAGTACATGTAGAAAAGTGTTTTTGAAAAGTGAATTTATTAAAAAAAAAATGTTGGGTGTACAACCTGCTTTACAGTATTGAAATTTGAAAGACAGTCATAAAACATGTTTCACACCTAACTTTTTTTTGACACAAAAAAATTATAATTAAAAAGTTTGACACCTATTTATATTTACTGTTAATAAAAAAAGAAAATCTCATGTTTCTTTATCAGTTCCTTGACTTATAGGTTGGTATGCGGCTGACCACCCATGCTGTAAAAATGGTTCACTATGCCAATGTCACCCCTGTTCACAGGGAAGGACGGCAAGAGTTGCAGAGTGTATGTCCATTTGAGATTTGGTTTTTATGTTGTAGGCTCACATGAGGCATGTGCAAGCGCGAACTTGTACATGTCTGGTTGTGAGAATGCATGTAATGTGAATCTCCAATGTAACATATCTTTGCAACTTATATTAGATTAGATTAGATTAGAAATCTAATTTTATCGAGCTAAGCATATCGATTTCCAGAACTCGAGAATGAGTATATTTTGGTTAGTTTATTTTGACCCGAATGCACTTAGCTGTCGACTTTTGACATCTGTGTTTTCACAGTCAACAAATACAATGTCAAACGTCAAGCGGTTTGAAAAGGGGACGCCCTGAGAGAAACCACCTTAATAGAAAAAAAATGTATTTATATTCTCCAAGATTAGAACCTACAGGTATTTTGAAACGTGGATGCTTTAATGGACCAAATTCTAAATTAGATTATTTTCAAACGTCAGTCAGAGTTCGGTCGATAGCTCAGTTGATAGAGTGCTTGCATTCACATGCCGAGAACTAGGGTTCGAATCCCACTGAGAGTGTCGGAAATGACTTTCCGTTTCGGCTTTTATTTCAAACCCAAAATAGAAAAAAAAAATACCGACCAAGAAATGAGTACCAGCCCCCTTTCGTAGCTCGGAATTTACCCCGTCTTTGAAACTGAAGTGGTTAGCGTAAGGATGACCCCCTAACCTATGAAATAAATAGGATCCACCCGATACATACGATCCCTTCGGGGTGAACGCGTTAAGTTACACTTTATGTGTAGCTTAGTTGCGTTGCGTCACAGGTCAATGTGACTACAAGGGGGTCAGTATCTAAGATGCAAAGATATATTCTTAGTAAATGCATACCCACGAGCAGCCTAGAAATTCTGTATGTGTGTTTACAAATTAAAATCCATGCCTCAAATGAGCATACACCCTGCATCTTTGGCAGAGTGAATTTATTTTTACAGTATAGGTCGTCAGCCTCATACCAACCTATTAGTCAAGGAGCATCGTATAACAAGACATTAGATCGCATTTCCCGAGAAATCATACTGCGTAACGGCATATTTTTTTTTACATTTATAGAATTTGTGTCGAGTTCATCTCCGGGTATTATTAAAACATTGCATGTGTCAAAAGAAAAAAATGAGATTTCAAAATTCAATTGGCTCGACCCCGGGAGCTGGGAAAACCCCCTTCAACTGAAAGTGGTTGGTGTGAGGCCGGCCTTCTTACCTGTAAAAATAAATAGGTCCCAAAGCGCCACATGCGACCCCTTCGGGGAAACGCAAGCAAGAAGGACCGGTCCGTAGTCCGTAGTGGCATCACTTCGGACTCGTAAATGGAAGGTTGTGGATTCGGATCCCGGCGGCGTGTTCCCATTCCACGACCTAAAAGGAATGTTCACTCAGAAATGCACACGGAAGTATCATACCCTAAATCTGCCGTTATTGTTTCTTACACTTTATGGTCTTAGCAAAAAAGTGACAGTAATGAAAAAAATCAAGCATGTTAATTAATTTTTTATCTTAATTATAAAGTTTAAACAAAATATATAACTTAAAAATTGCGACCACAAAAAAATATTTAAAAAAATACGTTTTTTTCACTTCTGTAGCTACTTTCTCGTGTGTGCTATGTTTTGGAAATATTTTTTTTCATTCTATTTATAGAACTATACATTGTCTAGTGTAGTATCGAAACCGTTTTTTTATAATGTCAATAGTTTTTGAGTAAATATGGAAAAACTGAAACTACTTGATGAATTAAATTTTTTCCGTGTGCTTGTCTGAGTAAAAATTCCTTTTAGGTCGTGGAATGGGAACACGCATCCCGGCGGAGCACAACAATATACCATTAATATTTCGAATGTGCTCTTCGCTGGGTTGAAAAATTCATAAACCTTTACCAATGACCGGTCACCAAAGGTCCATCCAGCCTTACAGCAACTGGGTCTTGCTTGAGTATTGGCGCTTTGTAGCGACGACCAAGCTCGTACACCTCTGCGGCACTACAACAAGTGTCATAGACCCCTAGAGTCTTTAGAATCTAGGGAGTCTCCCGCACAGGATTTCTTAAAAAACAAAAAAAAGTTATTGGAAGGTACAAAAAAAATAGGTGCCAAAGTCTTATGTAATTCGTATAGAAACAAAGTCGACGATCTACGAGTATTTTTAAAAGTCATATTGATGTATGGAATCAAAGGGCATCGTTTTCTTATAATTTTCATATTTATTAAAAGAAGTATGCAAGGACAGGAAGAAGTGGCGGCTAATCTGCAATGTTGATTTCTAATGTTGGTTTATTTATTTGCTACATTTTTTGCATAGGTTTTTTTTTTGTTTTTGTATAGATTTCTTTTTAAGGTTTTGTTCTTTTTTATATTTAAATGTAATTTATTATTCGTATTCTTTGACTTATAGGTTGGTATGAGGCTGACCACCCATACTGTAAAAAAGGGTTCACTTTGCCAATGTCAGAGAAGGTCGGCAAAAGTTGTGGGGCTTATGTTCATTTGAGGTTTGGATTTTATTTGTAAGTACACATTCAGCATTTGTAAGCGCGAACTTCACGTGTTGGTTTGTGGGCATACATCCGAGAGCTTTAAATGAATATATCCTTGCACCTTAGATTATAGACAATATTGTATTTTCCTCATTTTGGAAAAAAAACCGTAGATCGCCGTCTTTGTAAATATATATATTTTATGGCTTACGTCATTGATGACGCGTAAAATTTTGTCAATATGATTTTTAAAAAAAACACGTTTTCTATTCAACTAAAAAATACACAAAATGATGTAAAATATCCTATTGTTTAAATTAATACTTTGATAATTGAGCAATTTAAAACAGTTAAAATAATACATTAAAAAAATTGTAGTTTTTGGTCAGAAAATACGTAAAAAATAGTAAAACAGTGGACTCGAAACAGATTTGAATTTAGAACTTTTTTCACGGCGAGCAAACGTCACTTTTCTTGCGGTGTTATCCACACACAGCAAACCCATGGCTCACCTGCCACCTAAAGTGAATTTTCCATGTAAAAAAAACGATGACCTGTGGATCTAGCTATTGATCAATTTGTTTTGTGAATAGCAATGTATGTGACTTCAGTACTTAGCACTACTAACAACATTTGTTTGCAATCAGGGGCGTGCATCCCATACAGGCACATGCGCCTAATAGGTAGGCAATATATATAGTTTAACACGCATTAATGCTTGATATTGAGATTTATAATTCGGTTGGGCATGTGGAAAGAATGAATGATCATAAACTGACAAAGTATATATACATACACAGAGGAAGTGTGAAAGGAAAAAGAGGTAGGGGACGACCGAGAAAAGTATGAAGTGATCAGATTGAGGAGATTGGGAAAGAATGAGATATACAAAGTGAGCGTAAAAGAAGAAAATGCATGAAAAAGGTGATGGATATAAATGAATTGAAAGAGGTATGTAAGGATATGAATAAATGGAGGCAGCTCTGTAGAGGCTCTGGCAACCCCTAGCGGAAAAGCGACATAGTTACAGTTCAAAATTCAAAATTTATGTTCGGTTGGAGCAATAGTTAGCATTTCAGTCAATTTCAAATGAGTTATTTTAAAGGAATGAGAGAAAATATTTATTCAGAGATATACCTGCCTTTATTCTATGCACGCGCCTGATCACAACATTTTTGCCTATTGAATAAGTTCCGAGTCCACTGAAGCTTTCCGGATTTCATTGTTCAAAAAATCACAGAATAAAAATTCCTAAATTTCACAATTAAAACAGCCTAAGTTCACTGAAGTCAGTACGCAGTCGCCGCTCCTCCATGATGATGATGGTGATGAAGGCCTAGATGATGATGATGAGTCGCAAAATGGTGATGAGGACCCAGAGGAACAGGAGGTCCAGGAATAGGAGAATTCTCCTGGGAAGGCGGAGTCTGGAGACCACCAGTGCTGGCAGATTGGCACACGTACCATTCGGAGAGGTTTGCTGGTGCTTGGGGATGGTGATGCGAATTTAAATGCTGATTCGGATGCCCAATGTGATGATGAAGAGGATGCGTGGTGGCTGCTAAATGTGGATGATGATGGTGCGGAGGTTGATGATGATTAAAGTTGTGTGTAGGCGCTAGAATCTTACCACCACCGCTATCTAATATCCCACCACCCAAATTGGTGAAATTGCTAGTCAAATTGTTTTTGTTTATGTGGTCATTGGAGACGTTGTTGAAGTACTTGTTGTTTAAGCTTTCTAACTTTGATGTTATGGATGTGTTGTTCAGTTCGTGCATGGTTGATGATGAGTCTGAGAGTGTTGGTATTGTGCCGTGGGCAGTTGATGCTATTGATGCTGTTGGTTGCTTGGTTTGATGGGAGTTTGTTATTGATGAAAGTGATGGTGGTGGGCTCGCTGTTCCGTTGGTTATGCTGATGCTGCCTGATGATGAATTGGATTCTTCTCCTTCTGAGTCGTATCCGTGTGTGGATCCCCTCTCGTCGTGTCCTGGTCCGTGGACCTTCATGTGTTTCCTAAGGCTGGATGGATGAGTATAGGACTTGTCGCACCCGTTGATTCGGCAGTTGTACGGTTTGTCTGATGTATGGACGTGGGAGTGCTTCTTTCTATCTGACGAATTGGCAAATCGGCGATCGCATCCGTCGTATTCACACTTGAAGGGTTTTTCTCCTGAAACAAAAGGAAAAATATAATTATTAGATATAATATTAAGAACTATCAGGGCTATTCTTAGACATTATAGTCGCCCGTTGAGCCCACGCTTTGACAAACTAATGATGCATTTGTATGAAGACCTGTCACTCCAAGATGGCCGCAAGAGAACAGCTTATTACAGTTTTCACCCAGCAAAGAGCATAATTGACACGTGTTTAGTGCTCCGCCAGGATTCGAACCCACAACCTTCCATTTACGAGTCTGAAGTGTTAACCACTAGACTAGGGACCGGTCATTTATTAGGCACGTAGCTCGCTTGTGTGCTGACGTAACTGGAATAGAGTCGAACAGCTAGTAAAATGATGAAATGGATGTCAGTAGACTACTCTGTAACAATCAATTATAGAAGAATCTGGAATACACGAGAAACGTCCATATTAACTGTACAAATATGAGCCGCAATTTTGTGCAGAGATCTTTGCACCATTATCGCACATTCGTCAACATAGTACCACAATTTTTTTCACTTCATAAAAAAAATAATATTGAACCAATCTTTAAAAAAAACAGTTTAATCTTTGTCTGTTTTTATCCTGACTATAAAAGTATACCACACGTAACATTATAATATCAATCTCGTACATTATTTTGAAAATATTTTACAAACAAATAGCCAGAAGTGACAAGACGACTAAAAAATAAATGAAATTTATGAAATATCTCCATACCAAGTTGAAATTTGATATTTTTTCACGGCTACCGGTCGTAAGCGAGGGGTCAGAAACGCCTCAGGGTACAAAATATAGGAACAAGATTATTTCAAAATTTACGACTAAGTGAAAAAAAGTGAGGTTTTTTTTTTTTTTTTTAAGAAATCCTGTGCGGGAGACTCCCTAGATTCTAAAGACTCTAGGGGTCTATGACACTTGTTGTAGTGCCGCAGAGGTGTACGAGCTTGGTCGTCGCTACAAAGCGCCAATACTCAAGCAAGACTCAGTTGCTGTAAGGCTGGATGGACCTTTGGTGACCGGTCATTGGTAAAGGTGTATGAATTTTTCAACCCAGCGAAGAGCACATTCGAAATATGAATGGTATATTTTTGTGCTCCGCCGGGATCCGAATCCATAACCTTCCATTTACGAGTCCGAAGTGTTGCCACTACGGACTACGGACCGGTCCAAGATGCCAACGACACGCGGTGTACCTGAGCGGTTACCCATCCAAGCACTGACCACGCCCAATGTTGCTTAACTTCGGTGATCTATGGGAACCGGTGCTTTCAACATGGCTAACGTCGTTGACAAATTATAGATTTGATGACAAGTTATATAAATTATAGCTAAAAAGGTAGCATAGGCGTTTACCTACCTATTAAAATCTAATATTTCAAATGAGAATGATTTGTTACGTACCTATATATCCTTCTAACCCAATTTGATTTTGAGGTTAACTTTAAACGCAACTACAACGCTAATCTTGTATAATCTAAGTTGCAAAGATTTATTAACATTTGAAGCTCATATCAAATGCATGCCAACAAACAAACACGTGTAGTTCGCGCTTACAAATACTGTAAAATCCGGGTGGTCAGCCTCATACCAACGTATAAGTCAAGGAATAATTTTCTCACTCACCTCACAAAAGAATGTGATGAGATGGTTTGGGCATGTGGAAAGAATGAATGATGATAGACTGACAAAGTATGTATACAAAGAAAGTGTGAAAGGAAAAAGAGGGAAGGGACGACCGAGAAAAGTATGGAGTGATCAGATTGAGGAGATTGTGAAAGAATGGGATATACAAAGTGAGCGTAAAAGAAGAAAATGCATGAAAAAGGTGATGGATATGAATGAATTGAAAGAGGTATGTAAGGATAGGAAAAAATGGAGGCAACTCTGCAGAGGCTCTGGCCACCCCTAGCGGAATGGCGACAGAGTTACAGTTACAGTTACAGTTACCTTATATATATTTTTTTTAACCTCTAAACTAAACATTGCACGCGCCTGTCAAAAATAAAAATTCAAATGAACAATAATTACAAAATAATAAAATAACTTAAGAATTATCTAGCTGTAAAAGTTGACTACAAAACCTATTCGACTCGATCTTTTTGAGTCAAAATTATTGTAAAAAAATACATAACAAGAGCATTGTGTTTGTAAAGACACCCTGTGTGATTTTCCCATACAAAAATGTGCCCACCGCCGTACAAAGCGTGATTTATGGGGGTGCTCCAGAGATTTCTTAGTTTTTTTTTATTTCTCTAAAATTCTAAGAAAAGAGAAAATTTTGTTTGAGCGCCCTTTGTCCAGTTGATGTGCCAATATGTAACCCGGACAGAGCTAGAAAAGAAACCTTTATTATTTTTTTTTTCAAACCGGTTTTAGAAACTCAAATAATAATATATAATCTACGTTGCAAAGATATAAAAACATCTTCTGTAACGCTGTTTGTTGTCCTATTAAAATAAAATAAAATTTAAGATTCATAAAACAAAAAAATCTCACAAAGACGTAAGTCTTCCCTGAAACAGGGGGGACATTGGAAAAAGTATCTAATCTAATCTAATCTAAGCTGCAAGGATAATATATATTATTTAAGATTTATATTAAATGCATTCCCACAAGCAGACATGTATAATTTCGCGCTAACACATGCCGCATGTGGACCTACATTATAAAAACCCAATCTCAAATGAACATAAGCCCTGCAACTCTTGCCGTCCAGTATAACGTTTTGATTTGAATATGTTACATTCAGTTTATTACACTGCAGTTTTATACAGTGGACTATGTTATGCATAATAATAATAATATTTTGATGCTTGTATTTTGTGAGCGCTGTTTTTTATGAATCACACCTCAAGAGTCCTCTGCGAGCTTGGTCGCCGCTATAGAAATCCGAAATTACACGAGCAAGCCCGGTTGCAGTAAGACTGGCAGGACCTTCAATAGCTGGTCTTTGATAAAAAAAAATATATTTTTTCAACCCAAAGAAAAAGAAATAGAAATTGGAAGTTAAATTATAATTATTTTGTGCTCCACCGAAAATCGAGCTGACGACCTTTGGATCAGAAGTCCGTAGCGTTAACCACTAAACTACTGACCTGTCAAAATGCATATCCTGATCCATTTTCCATTTTATTTATATTGTTTATTTATTGATTATCATTTGCATCCATGCTGTAGAAAATGGTACACTTTGCCAGTGTCACCCCTGTTTCAGGGAAGGTCGGCAAAGGTTGCAAGGTGTATGTTCATTTGAGATTCGGGTTTTTATGTCGTAAGTTCACAGGTGGCATGTACAAGCGTGAACTTAAACGTCTGCTTGTGAGAATACATGTAAATGAATTCCCAATGTTACACATCATTGCAACTTAGATTAGATTAGATTATCTCATCTTTTTCATTTAAAATCACATACTATACACACAATCACTTACTTTAATTCTTAACCAATCTAAAATTCCTTCTAAAGGTACAGATTTCCAGCTCTGTCTTCAAAAGTAAAATCCATACATACCTACATGGCTTCGAATTTATTATATTCTTGTTCATACAATCTTTATTGATTTACGATTTGAAAATAATGAAACAAAAATCTCTTGTGCATTTTTGAAATTGTCTAAGACAATGCATTCTTGTCATTTTTGTAGTTTTTCAAAATCACAAAAGACACCAGCATAAGAACTCGGTGGTCCAACAGTAGAGTAAACAATTTCGAAAAAGAAAGTGCTTTGTTTTAACTAATGATGATTTTTATACGACGTCATAAAATTTAGTAATACCTAGTAAGGTATGGAAAACATAATTTTTGACACCTAGTTTTATGTACATGCATCTAGCATTTCTGTACTTATGTAGTCCGGTCGATAGCTGAGTTTGTAGAGTGCTTGCATTCCATGCCGAGAGCCCGGGCTCGAATCTCACTGAGAGTGTCAAACCCCCAAAATAAAATACCGGCAAGGTTTACTCAGCCTTCACAAGAAATGAGTACCAGCCCCCTCGGGAGCTGGGAAACACCCACTTCAACTGAAGTGGTTGGCGTAAGGCCGGCCCTCTTACCTGTAACAATAAATAGGTTAAACTCGCCACATGCGACCCCTTCGGGGATAACGCGGCAAGGAGTTACTCTATATGTGTAGCTTAGTTGCGTTGCGTTGATTGCGTTAGTACAATATCTAATCTTCAACAATCCTGTTTAAGTAAATTAAAAAAAGTAAACATTTATCACTTCTTTATACCTTTTAATATCGATTAAACTTAAAATAATTATAAATCGATTTATAATTTGTATTTGGTATAATATATTTAATACTGGGAAGATTGGTTTAAGCTTAGGTTTATTTTTGGGTTTACTATTTGGTTTAATTTGTAATCTATTTAGATGCGTCCCTGTATCTCAGTGGTTCTCAACCGACGGGCCACGAGAGCTCTCGAAAATGTATTTAATGTTTAAAAAAACAGATTTGTGAAGAGGAATGCAATTCACCAACCTATTCTGCCTGGTCAGAAACAGGTATTAATATCATCAATTAATATTTCATTCTTATTTATTTTAATGAATTATTAATCCATAATTACCCAATAACATCTGTTGAACCAGGGTCAAAGTTATGGTCAAATGACCCAGGCGGGGATCGAACCAACGTTGCTCTATTCCAAACACGCTAGAAAGATCAGCCCGCTTGGCCTCCTCGGCCATAACACCGACAATGTTCCGAGGAAAGGTCATGCAGCGTACCTACATAAAAGAATGGATATTTTTTTATTAATGTGGAACTTTTTCGCAGCGATTTAATTACGAGCATCAAGCGACGAGATAGCGATTCGTGGCTTAAAATAAGGTGCAATGTATTTTTTTTCATCTATGGAATTCTTTCGCAAGCGCTAGCAAGCTCCGACTTGGATTGATATCCAAAGTGTAAGGAATTTAGCAGGATAGTGCTTCAGGGATTGTTGTGTTTCGTCCAGTACTTGAAGTATTGAGTATTCGAGAACAATGTATGAGAACTCGAAAAGCACCTCTGGCGAAAAGAGTTGTGAAACTTGTTTTGCCAGAGGTGCTTTTCAAGTTCACATACATTATTCTTGAATACTCAATACTTCGAGTATTGTGAAAAACTCGTACTACGGGTAGAGATAGCAATTTGTTTTATTCGACTAGTAATAACTTTGTTTTGGAAACAAAGATTTGTCTCTGGACGAAACAAAACTAAGTTAGGGCAGGTCACTATAAAACAAAGTGATCCTCGGTTGAAAGAAACAATCAAAGTTGTCCCTAATCAAAAGAAAACTATCATGAAACTCCAAATTTGTGGGTGTATTCTGCGGATCACTCAATATACACCTTTTTAAAAAGTCTTATGAGGCCTTTGAGGTGTGACACTCTTCTATCATATCAACGGTTAAAAGACAGCAAATAAGCGACATGTTGGTCAAAAATGAGCAATGAATGCTATCCTACTTGAAATTTCCGCTTTTTCTAATGCGCTACCTCCCATAGCTCTACGATAATTTTTGTGTTGCTTATGCCCAAGCAAACAACTGCGTTTTCGAAGTATGGTTTTGGTGTAACCGACAAGATTATGGCCTTTTTTTGTCCTACAGGCGCTTGTGACATAAAAAAAATCGTAAAACCACATTAATAGGAATGCCAAAAAAATGCCTTTAGGTATTTTTTTAAATTAGAGATGTTTTGATTTTAACGATATGATAAAAAATAAAAAAAGTTTTCCAATGCCATTTTTCTGCTATCTAAAAAACATTAAGCTGCTCTCCTGAACAATTTAGTTTATGTCGCTTATGCCCTACTGCCTTTTTAACGTCGATATGTAATTTAAAACAAATAAGCCCGACATGTTTATAGTTGTATTTAGTCAAAAAATGGTTGAGAACCACTGATGTATTGATTGAGCGGATCTAACAGACACATTGTACATATAAATTTAATTAACCATGACTAAACGTTTTAGTTTGGAATAGGCGCCATTTTTTATTCGACCTCCACGATACTACGATGCGTTGCCCATTTTCTGAAATCAAACATGTCCGCCTATATTTCTCAAGAAAAAGCGGCAAAATTTCACACAACTGCGAAAAATAAACCGAGTAGTCACGGCCCTTGCGGGTCTAGAAGTCTCGACATATCTAGAGATAGATAGAAAGCGGTAAAACATGGATGCGCGTGATGAGCTGATCAGGTAGTCAAATGTTCTTCATACACATCGCTGCCTTAGTTCTTGTTTGCCGTATAGACCATTAAGCTTATTTTACATGAGCAATGTTTGCATGTGTACTGGACCAATGTGTCTTATGAAAACAGGAAATTGATTTTAAAAATATTTAAAACATTTCTAACATTATCGAGCTTTACGTTTTTTCTTAGCTCAGATTGTGTAGAATTTGATTCTTAAGACAGCTGCATTAAAAAGACATATTTGACAAAATTGGTCTATACGGCAAACAAGAACTGAGGGAGCGACAGAGCAATAAAATGTATGGAGAATATTTGACTGCTTCATCAGCTGATCACGCGCAGCCATGTTTTACCGGTTTCTATCTGCATATATAGTAGGTAGACAAACTTCTCACCCAAGTGTTCTGAGTTGAATTGTTTATTTGCAACACTAGACATTATTTAATCGATATATATATTTTTTTCTATAATTCCAATACGTCCCCCTTAAATATCTAATTTGGAAAATGTATGTTGATAAAAAAAACGAATTAAAAGAACGCAGCATAACAATAAATAATTAAAATATTAGTAACATCGCTTAGTCATAGAGACGGAGCGAAAAAAAACATAAACAAAATACCTAAACAAGTACCTGGCTAACTAAGCTAACCGAGTCAATAGCCATAAAATGATTTGTCACGATTCTCATAACAGCCATAATGAAACAAAAAAAAAAACAAAGAATTCTAAATTTGAACTCAGAGTTCGAACCCGAATACAATATCGATTTATTGTACCTATTAATCGTTATACCTACCACGCGTTCGAATTTTGAAATAAAATTCGAATTTTAAATGCCGACCGCTCCCACGTAAACTGTCGTATTTGCAAAAACTTTATAGTTGAAAGAACACAATTTAATGTATTTTTATCATAAAAAATCCTAATGCATACCAGGTCATCTCATTCACTAAGTCAAATAAACATAAAAGTCATTTAGTAGAAAAAAATCAATGGGATTGTTCAACGTATGGATTGGATAATATGTACTTTGGGATCATGACACAAAAACATAGCTTTGCAATTACGATAGTTTACATCAAAAGCATAACAAAACAAAACAAGAATATTCGAATAACTACCTATAACTGGCAGTACCCGGCGTGTTTCACTACGCCATTTGGGAAAATTAAATTAATTTATTTTCACAGGTAAGGAGAGCAGATTTATGCAACACACATCGATATTAAGCTTCACATAATCTTTTCCGAGGTTAATCTACACATCTTCTGAAAAATTTAATACAATCTAATCAACTTTTATAGTACATCTTATATGAAGTAAAATGGAAGAACAAACGTTATCTATAATCTTAGTTGCAAAGATATGTTAATATTTAAAATTCATATTAGATGCATGCTCACAAACAGACATGTGTAAGTTAGCATTTACAAATGCTGCATGTATACCTATTTACAAATTAAAATTCAAACCTCAAATGAACACAAACCCTGCAACTTTTGCCAGACTTCCCGATTTTTACTAATACAAAACAAAACAAAAGTTGAAACCATGGTTATAATTATTTTTTAAATAAGCAACACCGATTAACATTGCCAATGTCACCCCTGTTTCAGGAAAGGTAGGCAGGAGTTGCAGGGTGTATGTCCATTTGAGATTCGGGTTTTTATATTGTAGGACTACATGCGGCATGTTTAAGCGCGAACTTAAGCATGTCTGTTTTGTGAAAATGCATATAATATATATTTATATATATATATAGAAGAAAAATTGCCACTGTTTTCGGAGACCGTGCTTTTGCAGTGGCCGGCCCTGCGACCTGGAATCAACTACCATCAGAAATCCGGAGGTCTAAGACGATTGAGGACCTAAAGAGGAGGATGAAGACACACTTTTTCGCCCAGTAAACTACTAAGCGCCCTTGGAGTGACATTGAGTTACGAAACGGCACTGATAAAGAAATCATCATCATCATCATCATAATGTCAATCTCTAATGTTACTTATATTTTGCAACTTAGATTAGATTGATTAGATAAACATTCAACTTCACACGGTCTATTTTGAAGGTATCTATACACGTTTTCTGAAAAATTGATCAAAGTGTGTTTTAAAAAAGGACGTAAAAAAAACATTTAAAATTATTAAGACAATTAAAAGATACACACAAAAAAGGTGTGAATGACTGTGGTAACCGATTTATTTAGTCAAGTTTTTGTGGCCTCAGGGCATAATTACCAGAAATGGGCGGGACTCGAACCCAAGAACCTCGTTGCTAAAGACCTCTGCATGGACCCGCAGGCATTTCGGGAACACCCCTAAGTAAATATGATTAAATATACGACTTTTTAATTAATAGATGGCGTTTGTTTTCATTTTTAAAGTAGCGTTTAGCCTAGAGGGGATGATTTAGTTTAACAACAAGAATTTGAGATCCGCCTAATAGAAAATTCCGGTCGATTTTTTATATACTAATACTTTTATAGTTTATTTTTTCATATACTCATGTCTTTTTTTCATCTAAATCTAAATCTGAGCTGCAAAGATATATATCATTTAAGATTCATATTAAACGAATTTCCCACAAGTAGACATGTATAAGTTCGCGCTAACACATGCCGCATGTGGACCTACAATATAAAAACCCAATCTCAAATGAACATAAGCCGTGCAACTCTTGCCGACCTTCCCGGAAGCAGAGGTGACATTGCCAAAAGTTAACCGATTTTTCAGTATGGACAGTTAGCCTCATACCAACCAATAAGTCATAAAGGTTTATTGTTTTGTTGCTTTCGTTCTGCTCAGGTTTCAATATCGGCATGTTTTACTCAGTAAACTTTTCCTTTACTGTAAAAATGGTTCACTTTGCCAATGTCACCCCTGTGTCAGGGAAGGTCGGCAAAAGTTGTGGGGCTTATGTTCATTTGAGGTTTGGATTTTATTTGTAAGTACACATTCAGCATTTGTAAGCGCGAACTACACGTGTTGGTTTGTGGGCATACATCTGAGAGCTTTAAATGAATATATCCTTGCAACTTAGATTTTAGATTATAGTTTACTCAGCCTTTACAAAAAAAGCTAGAGAAAAAGTATAGGAAGCTTTTCTTCTAAAATGTGAAAGTGGTGTGAAATGTTAAGATTGAAATGAGAATTCAAGAAGAAGAACAAGAAGACACCATTGATAACCCACATCGATCTTCTGACGCACTTTTACACATAATCTTGAACAGTCCTATTTATTTCAAGCTAGAAGCTTTTCCAATTCTGTGCGATATTTTTTTTTTACTTGCTTGAAGGATTTCCACCATTTGAAAAAAATGTAGTTTTGTATGAGCGTCCTCGTGCTATCCATCTTCTAACGACGGATGGAGTAAAAGTAAAATGCAATTTAAATATAGATATTATTCACTTTTCTCAATGGCAAATTTGTACCTACATTCATAGAAGAAATGATTTTTATTCCATGTTTTCTTAAATAAATCTTTACCTATAAAAAAGAGTGCTTACAAAGCCATCCCTAAATATGTTATTTGAATAATTTATTGAAAAATTAAATACCTACCTTACCTGTCAATGCAACGCAAAAAAACTAAGCTACACATGTGGCGATTCGGGACCTATTTATTTTTATGGGTAAGGGGGCCGGCCTCACACCAACCACTTTCCGTTGAAGTGGGGGATTCCCATTTCTTGAGGGGGCTAGTTCTCATTTATTGCGAAGGCTGAATACACTTTGCCGGTATTTGGGTGTGAAATAAACACCGAAACGGGAAATCATTTCTGACACCCTCGGTGGGGATCGAACCCTTGATCTCAGTATAGAATGCAAGTATTCTACCAACTGAGCTATCAACCGGACTTTTACAAGCTTAGTCATCGCTACAAAGCTCCAACTCTCAAACAAGACCCAGTTGCTGTAAGGCTGGATGGACCTTTGCCAAATAGTTTTTAAAATTGTTATTTTAATAATACAAGTTATATGAGCACGATTTCTTCTGGTTCGTTTTTTTTTTCTTGAATGATATCCTGAAACATGGGTAGGTACAAAAAACATGTAAAAATAATTTCATGATTAATTGAATGATGTGTAAAAAGGTTCAAACATAATTATTTAGATGGGCAGGTAGGTATTTATTATATACACACCGTAACAAATCTAAAACTCACTGGCCGCATAAAGCAACGTCCGACAGCCATACAGATTCGAAAATCGAACGGATAAAATACCTACGGACAAATAATGACTCGACGGTAACGAAAAAAAAATATTTATTTCAAAAAAGGAACGAAAAAAATGTGGGTACAATAATCGAACACGCATGCTAGTATGATAAATGCGCGTGCGCGTCATAATCGAACACGTTTCAAATGTACAAATAAATTATAATAACATAGACCATGCATTTGCATCTAATCTAATCTAAGTTGCAAAGATATGTTTCATTGAAGATTCACATTACATGCATTCCCACAACCAGACATGTACAAGTTCGCGGTTGCACATGCCTCATATGAACCTACAACATAAAAACCATATCTCAAATGGACATACACCCTGCAACTCTTGCCGTCCTTCCCTGAAACAGCGGTGACATTGGCAAAGTGAACCATTTTTACAGCATGGGTGGTCAGCCACATACCAATCGCATAAATTTGAAAAGGCGAAAAAAATAGTCTATATAATTCTACAATATATTACATTTCATAGAAAACATCAGAATCGCGTAAGTGTAATTTAAAATTAAATCATATTTAGGTTTTTTTTTAACAGCTAATTGCAGCAATTTTCCTTCATGGCTAAAATGTAACTTTTCTACGTTGTTTTTAGTTAAGACATAGTTTTTAACGAATATCGAATCGATTTTTTTTTATGACTTTAAGCTATACACTGCATATAAGAATTGATAAATATTGCTTTCAAAAATACGTGTAGTAGGAACCTACCTATTTTTTTTACAACGTTTAAAAATTTGTTTTCAAAAGCTAGGTGATTTCAACAACTGCAGTCAATTTACAATTTGTACGTTTTTTACAGTGAATCAAAAGTTCTTAATCCAGAATCAACAAGCGCTATCTCGATATTATTACAGCACTTAAAAGTTCTCATGAAAACTTTCCTCCTAATTCAAAAACATAATCAAAGCTTTAATAAAATCTTAGAAAACAAAAATAAAAAAACATTAAACTTAAATCACATTTGTGAATAAGACAGGCTGATAAAAATCAAATTTTAAATTTAGAATCTCGGTTGCCATGACAACCGTGGATAAAATATAAACATGATATTGTGCGCGGCCGCAGAGGCGCAAGTGCCGGCTCATTGTTCACGCAAAAATGGATTTTAATCAAAGGGTACGCACGGGCAAGAATTGCTTGCACGTGACCCTTTGTAACTTGTTACTTTTCGCATCTGAAGGCTTGGGAGCTTTAAGAGACAGGGCTGAATTGAATTATTATTTCGATTATTTATTTATCCTTTTAAATATAAATTCAGCTCCAAAGCCTGCAGACTCAACGGGCGTCGATAGATCTTACGGTATATATTTGAAGATTGAACGTAAAATAACATGGCGGTGTGAAAACAGCTGATCGCTGAACCATACAAACTGTATCATTTAAATCTTTGTTTGAGGCTGAACAACCATGCTGTACAAAATGGTTCACTTAGACCGGTTTTAAGGCGGTCCGTAGTCCAGTGGTAACAATTCGGACTCGTAAATGGAAGGTTGTGGGTTCGAATCCCGGTGGAGCACAAAATATATATCATTTATATTTTCAAATGTGCTCTTTGCTTGGTGAAAAAATTCATACACCTTTACCAAAGACTGGCCACTAAAGGTCCATCAAGCCTTACAGCAACTAGGTCTTGCTTGAAAATTGGTGCTTTCTACAGCGACGACCAAGCTCGCAGAGGGCTCTTTAGGTGTGATACACACAAAAACAACGCTCACCAAATAAATCAGCATAATTTTGTTAGCATAAGTTTTGCAGCATAATTAATGTCCGGTCGATAGCTCAGTTGGTAGAGTGCTTGCATTCTACCCCGTGAGCTCGGGTTCGAATCCCACCGAGGAGGGTGTCAGAAATGATTTCCAATTTCGGTGTGTATTTCAAACCCCATAATATAAATACCGGCGAGGTTTACTCAGCCTTTACAAGAAATGAGTACCAGCCCCCTCGGGAGCTGGGAAATTCCCACTTCAACTGAAGTGGTTGGCGTAAGGCCGGCCCCCTTACCTGTAAAAATAAATAGGTTCAACTCGCCACATGCGACCCCTTCGGGGATAACGCGGCAAGAAGTTACACTATATGTGTAGCTTAGTTGCGTTGCGTTTTTATTTAATTATTTAGCCAATGTTACCCCTATTTCAGGGAAAGCCTACTAACTTTCGTTCACTTTCGATTTATGTCATTATTTTGTACGTGCACATGTAGCGTGTGTAAGCGTGAACTTACACGTGCCTGCTTGTGGGGATGCATTTATTATTAATCTTACATGGTAGATAATATATCTTTGCCGTATAGATTACAAATTTTGAAGATAAAAAAAAACCCTAGTTCACACCTGTGTACGAAAAGTAGGTAATACAAATTTTTCATTCGACATAATAAAATGTATAAACATCTGATTCGGGACGCGGTCTTCGCGTCAAAACAGTAATGTCGTAAACGTCGCACGCGATTGTGAACCCTATTTTACATTGATTTATGGCGCATATTTGTATGGCGGTGCCACTGGTGCTTACGACATTGTGACTCGGAGCACAAGTGACAGCCAAGAAGATTTGAAATTTTCATTCGATGTTTCATCTAGGGATGGGATCTAGTATTAGGTGTTTTATTTTTGTGAAAATATTTACACAAATAACAGGTATTTTCGTTTTTTAAATGTTCTTCTGAATTATCGCATTTGATGATACTCATTACAGACTATGGATTGAACACAAATTTAAAATTATTTTTTTACTCGGGGGGCAAACGTCTCACATTTTTTTTTTTTCTTTTTTTGTGCACAACAGGTTACCCTAACTACAGTGCACCCTCACAGCTATCAACATGCTGGGAGGAACTGTATTGCTAGTTTTTTTAATCTTAATATACAATGTATGCGGGTGAGGAATGATTTTGTAAGAGAAGAATGTGGTGCAAGAGAAAGTGTGAAAGTGAAGATTAAAAGAAGTTTGTTAAGATGGTTTGGGCATATGGAGAGAATGAATGAGGAAAGACTGACGAAGAAAGTATATGTTGGTAGAATAGATGGATGTCGTGGTAGAGGAAGACCGAGAAAGGTATGGATGGACCAAATATCCGAAATTGCGAATGAATGGAATATCCAGAGTCATAATAAAAGAAGAGCTTGTATGAAGAAGGTTATGACTCTGGAGGAAATGAAAGAAGTATGTAAGGATAGAAAGAAATGGCGGTTGATCTGTGATGTTGGCGGCTGGGGTTTGTTAAAGTAAAATTGGTTTTGTGATTTAGTTTTTTATGTCAATGTATATATTGTTATTTTATTGATTTTAAAAATGTAATTTGTCATGTATGTTCCTTGACTTATAGGTTGTTATGCGGCTGACCACCAATACTGTAAAAAAATTGGTTCACTTTGCCAATGTCACCCCTGTTTCAGGGAAGGACGGCAAGAGTTGCAAGGCTTATGTTCATTTGAGATTGGGTTTTTATATTGTAGGCCCACATGCGGCATGTGTTAGCGCGAAATTATACATATCTGCTTGTGGGAATGCATTTAATATAAATCTTAAATGATATATATCTTTGCAGCTTAGATTAGATTAGATTAGATTATGCGACTGTGGTCTTAAGCAACCAATTCAAAAATAGACGTTTGCCTTTTGCCCAGTAATCGCGCAGTGCGAAGCCACAACTTTTTCTATGTCAATTAATTACTCGTATTAACCTCGTAGTTGGTACTGACCCAAGATACTGTTTTATTCATAAAATTTACCATAAACGATATCATAAACAATTCTTATAGTTTTTGGTGACGAATTCAATTCCACATGTCGCCTTTAAAATTTTTTGTTATCATAAAGGAAACTATAAATGAGTTAATGTGTACAGAAAAATATTCCCCGTCTACAAAATAAAAATACACCTAATATTTCCTGCCCATCCCTAAGGTGGCGCTCGGGAAAACTCGGAACACGTTCGTCGATGTTCGGGAAAACGTAGTAGCCGCTATCCCTCTCGCACTCATGGCAATGCAAGCAAGGGGAGATTCAGTAAAAAATGAGACAGCTCCGTCTCGCTCACTCTTGTTTACATCGCGACCTTCTGAGACATGTGTATAGGGATGTACAACAACAAATATATATTTTTTTGTGTATTTGAGACATTCTATGAAATGAAATTTTAATATTGAATTGGCAGGAAAAATATTTGCAAGAATCGTGGTTCCTTGATTATTTCTTCAACAACGCATTCATATTTAATGTCATTTGGTAGATTTTCTTTTAAAATAAAAACAAATGCTTTATGTTTGAATAATAATAACCAAGAATCAGGCAAAATTAAATAAGCTCTTTGCACTAATACCACTTTCATTTTTAAAGTTTGGTTAAAAAGTGAAGTAGGTAGGTACTTTAGATATATCATAAATGTATACCTATTTTTGACCACTGTTACCTATTGTAAAAGTGCATTTGAAAATTCGATAAACAGCAAAGCATTTTTTTAATCATAAAAGATCGTAGAACTACGACCAAAACAAAATTCTACACCATTTTTGCAACCTTTTTTTTTGCATTACTTCTACTTCCATTACTTCTGTGTAAATAAAAAGTACCTAGGTAACTATGACCAAATATTATAAGTATCAGGTATTTTTTTATCTTTTGAAAAATGTAGGTGCAAAGGGTAATCGAAAATCCCAACGGTATTACAATGCATACCAACCTACAGGACGTCAAAATAAACGCGCGGGAACATTTCAAATTAGGAACATTATTTATTCGAACTCGTGATTTTCAAATTAAGAATACCTAACAATGAAACAAAACAATACAAACGTACATTAAGCTCATCTCAGATTTTTATTCATGCTTCTATAATCTATAATCTATAATCTAAGTTGCAAGGATATATTCATTTAAAGCTCTCAGATGTATGCCCACAAACCAACAAGTGTAGTTCGCGCTTACAAATGCTGAATGTGTACTTACAAATAAAATCCAAACCTCAAATGAACATAAGCCCCACAACTTTTGCCGACCTTCCCTGAAACAGGGGTGACATTGGCAAAGTGAACCATTTTTTACAGTATGGGTGGTCAGCCTCATACCAACCTATAAGTCAAGGAATGCTTCAATTTCATATTTTTGATCAATTATCTAATGCATTGATAGACCCAATTTTTTTGTAATACGGCCGGGTTGCTGAGGAAAAGGCATTCAAATATTTTATTATAGGTTGATAAGGGCATCTGCTTTAAGATACATAGCCCCATAAACGTGTGACGTTTCCCCGCCGAGAAAAAAGTTCCAAATTCAAATTAAGTGATAGGTTGGTATGCGGCTGACCACCCATACTGTAAAAAATGATTCACTTTGCCAATGTCACCCCTGCTTCAGGGAAGGTCGGCAAGAGTTGCAGGCCTTATGTTCATTTGAGATTGGGTTTTTTTATATTGTAGGTCCACATGCGGCATGTGTAAGCGCGAAATTATGCGTGTCTGCTTGTGGGAATGCATTTAATATGAATCTCAAATGATACCTACATATCTTTGCAGCTTAGATTTAGTCCATTTGATGAGAGCGTGGATTTTCTAAGCTGGAAATCCAGGTTATTGTCAAAATAATAATAAAAATAACGTTCTTACAAAATCGATGAAATATTTAACAACAAAAATATATCCTGTTCCTTAGGGAATTGGAAAATCTCACGGTTAATTAATCTGATGAAGAGATTAGCGTCAGTCTGATTAGCAAACCCGTTAAAATAAATAGATTCCAATATTCTACACGCCAAGTATTCTGTCTTTATTTAGAACAAGTATGAAAGCAAAATCAAAAAATATGTCCGGTACGAAATTGGAAATTTTATTTTTTTCTCGGCAGGCAAACGTCACAGCTTCATGTCGCCTGGTTCCTTAGAACAAAAAAAATACATATATATATATGTATATATAAATATATATTATTTTGCTCTTCCCTATTCCCTAACAGCCCAGCCGTGTAAAATCACATTTTTATTTATTTTATTACTGGATTTTTTTCTGTTGCCGTGATCTATCGGGAACGTTTCGCCTATATTTGCGATGGGTTTCTTCAGCCCTGATTAAGTTGATTTTGATGAAACTGTTGTAAAAAATGTACAGAATCATTAGTTGAAAAAAAAAATTTTTTCGACTATTTTAAATATTTTAATTCGATTTTATTTCGAAATATTTTAAAATAAATCTAAATCTAAATCTAAGCTGCAAAGATATGTATCATTTGAGATTCATATTAAATGCATTCCCACAAGCAGACATGCATAATTTCGCGCTTACACATGCTGCATGTGGACCTACAATATAAAAACCCCAATCTCAAATGAACATAAGCCCTGCAACTCTTGCCGACCTTCCCTGAAGCAGGGGTGACATTGGCAAAGTGAACCATTTTTTACAGTATGGGTGGTCAGCCGCATACCAACCTATCAGTCAAGGAGTACAAGCAATTAATACAATCAAATATATAAACCAAATAAATTCTAAGCAATTAAACAGTAAAAAATTAAAAAACTACAACACATATTTTTTAAATTTTAAAGCCTCAGCTTAATAATAATTTATTAAAATATTCCCAAATTGAGTTAGGTTAGGTTACAAGGATAAATCAAATGCTGAAGGGCGAAAATAAAACCAGAAATTTAAAATGATACAAAAAAAAAATGAAGAAAAAAAAAAATTACCATAAAAATATTTATACGGATCTTCGTCGCGCGTTCCTTTGCCTCGGAATGTCTATGAAAATAACAAGGCATTTAAGGAATGCAGGTAGGTTGAAAAAAAAAAACAATAAATTCATTATGAATTTCGTTGTCTATGGGCAAAACGGTGACGTCACTAGCCGTGCCTTGTATACATGATGAAACAAGGGTTGCTAGTTATTGTTATTTTATTTTTGTACACAGAAAATTTTAGTTACTTCCTATTAGAAGTTCCTTGACTTACAGGTTGGTATGCGGCTGACCACCCATGCAGTAAAAATGGTTCACTTTGCCAATGTCACCGCTGTTTCAGGAAAGGACGGTAAGAGTTGCAGGGTGTATGTCCATTTGAGATTTGGTTTTTATGTTGTAGGTTCACATGCGGCATGTGCAAGCGCGAACTTGTGCGTGTCTGCTTGTGTGTAATGTGAGTCTCCAATGTAACATACCTTTGCAACTTAGATTAGATTAGATTAGATTAGAATGCTCAAGGCAGGAAAGACTTTTATAATTTCAAAACAAAATGGACTCGAAACATTTCTGTTTTTGGAACTTTTTTCTCGGCTAGCAAAAATCTTTTGTGGGACTGGCGTCCTTAGAAAACGATAACAAAATATTTGCTTGCCTTTTCCCCAGCAACCCGGTCAGGTGATGACACAATTTTGACCTTGTCAATTCACGTGCAATAGGTACACTTATTACACAATCACATACGTTTCAATTTGTTTTTTTTTAAGAAATCCTGTGCGGGAGACTCCCTAGATTTCAGAGACTCTAGGGGTCTATGACACTTTCTGTAGTGCCGCAGAGGTGTTTTACGAGCTTGGACGTCGCAAGCAAGACCCAATTGCTGGAAGGCTGGATGGACCTTTAAACAATGTTGTTAAAAAAAAACTGTTAAACTTTGTCTTGAATGGCGTCACAAAGTTGACGGATATTTTTTTGTGCCGAGTCAAATCAGTAAAAGGAAGGATATAAATCTTAACCAATGTCAACGATTTTGCATACAAATACAAAAAGAAAGAGGGTTTTTTTCACATTATAAATTTTATCAAAACGTCAATAAATAGTTAGGTAGGTTCTATCTTTTAAAAAATAACCATTCTTTTAAAATAACCATAAAAAATATTTCTACAATTTCAAAAATGCAATATTGACCGTAGAGATCCCATTTTCATATTTTGAATTTTTAATTTATGTCCTTCGATGTTTTGGGTCAATTTGTTGTTTTTTTCTTTGAGTATTTTCAAAATTTCTCAAACTTGACTTATTGTTTCAATAAATAATCGGATTTGAAGTTTACGTATCGCTTCGCAATTCCACTAGGGGTTGCCAGTACCTCCATAGATGCGTATCCAATTTGTTCTTTTCTAGCATTTTTTATAGCCTTGTACTGTGTAGGTAATCATGTGTTCATCTATAATCTGTTATCTTAGTTGCAAAGATATATTACATTTAAGATTCATATTAAATAAAATCTCATAAGCAGACTCGTATGAGTTCACATGTCGCATGTGGACTTACAACATAAAAACCCAATCTCAAAGGAACATAAACCATGCAACTCTTGCCGACCTTCCCTGAAACTGAGGTGACATTGGCAATGTGAACCATTTTTTTGTAGTATGGGTGGTCAGCATCATACCAATCTATTATATAAATCTGGCTGAGGGTCCGCGAGAGGGTCGAGTTCAAGCTATGTCTCACAGTCCACAAGGCCTTAAAGGGTGCGGCACCCTCATGTCTCGCTGAACTATGTCCTGCTGACGTCGCTACAAGGCGACCACTGCGCTCTGCTCTACTGCTGTCAACAGGATCAAAGAACCAATAAGAGCAAACACATCCAAATTTGCGGACAGGAGCTTAAGAGCCGTTCCCACTTGTCGGGTGTCGGACCGTATATTCATCGGAGGTTCCAGTGGCAGAACATTTTTGGACAAAATCGGTTTCCGATAAGTGTGAATAGCTTTATACATAATGTTCTGCCACTGGAACCTCCGATTTATATACGGACCCGACACCCGACAAGTCGCTGCCTTAGTTCTTGTTTACCGTATACGCCATTGAGAAAATTTTACATGAGCAATGTTTGCATGTGTACTGGACCAATGTGTCTTATAAAAACAAGAAATTTATTTAAAAAATATTCAAAAGAACTCTCACATTATCGAGTTTTACGGGTTTTCTTAGCTCAGATTGTGTAGAATTTGATTCATAAGACAACTGCATGAAAAAGTCACATTTGACAAGATTGGCGTGTACGGTAAACAAGAACTGGGGGAGCGAAGTGGTGACGGGCTCTCAGGGTAGCTGGGCCAGTTGCCTGGAGCAAGAAGCTGACTGTCGACCTTCGCTCTGACCAGCCCACCATCACCTGCAGAAGAGGACTTAAGAAAATGCTGTTTTCGAAGAGCCGCGGCGCCCTTGAGATGGTCTGTGATCATTAAACGGCGCCACCGGAAATAAATCATCCATCATCATCATCATAAGTCAAGGTAGTCCATCGTTATTTATTTTATTTCTGAATCAAAATAGGCTCATGCGAAACCTTCAGAATTCAGCTGTACGAAGTGACATTGTTTCCGAATACGAGTACCCAAGTGGCCAACAGTTTTGGGGGCCTAGTTTCTCGTCCCGTGCTGGGCCCGGGCCTCTCGGAATGCGTGTGGAATGCCTGTCCGTACATTAACGTCCCCCCGGCCTTTGTTTATGGTTATTTATACATTATAAGTTATTTATTGTGGCGTTTTTGATATTTTATCTGCGCTCGGGGATCTCCCCGTGCCGTATGGGACTGCGGGCATATTATTTAGGAGACGAAAATCCACCGTCTCAATGTATTATGATGATTCTGATGATCATGATGATGATGATCTACGGAGTATTCCGCACAGGATTCTTTGAAAAACAAAAGTCAATGAAGCTGCACATACCTTGCAACTTGTAACTGAAGGGATCGCACATCGACGGTTAAAAGGCATAGATAAGCGACAGAAACTAAATTGTTCTGAGGAGAGCAGTTTTAAGTTTGAGATTGCAGAAAAAAGGCATAACTTTTTTTATTTTTTATCATATCGTTAAAATCAAAACAGCTGTAAAATTAAAAAAAACAAAGGCATTTAGTGGCATTACTATAAATGTGGTTTAACGATTTTTTTTATGACACAGGCGCCTTTAGGACAAAACGGCAAAAATCTTGGCGGTTCCACCAAAACCATACTTCGAAAACGCAGTTGTTTGCTTAGGCATAAACAGCACAAAAATCATCGTAGAGCTATGGGAGTTAGCGCATTAGAAAGAGCGGAAAATTTCAAGTAGGATAGCGTTCATAACTCATTTTCGACCAAAATATCGCTTTTTACTGCGTTTTAACCGTCGATATGACTCTGAACTCTGGATGAATTGAAAGAAGTATGCAAGGACAGAAAGAAATGGTGGTTGATCCGTAATGTTGACATCGATAGTATTGATATACGTAGGTTTTATTATTTGTTGATTTGTAAAATGTATTATATGTTGTGTAAGTTCCTTGACTTATAGGTTGGTATGCGGCTGATTACCTATGCTGTAGTGGTGTAAGGCCGGCCCACGTACCCGTAAAAATAAATAGTCTCCGTATCGCCACATGCGACTCCTTCGGGGATAACGCAGGCAAGAAGTTACACTATATGTGTGGCATAGTTTCGTTTTGCGTGGTAGGTATGAGGTTCTTACTACCAGGGCCGTGCATCCCATACAGGCACATGCGCCTAATAGGTAGGCAATATATGGTAAAAAACCATTTAAGTTTGCTTCAACTGAAAGTGGTTGGTGTGAGGCCGGCCCTCTTACCCGTAAAAATAAATACGTCCCGAATCGCCACATGCGACCCCTTCGGGAATAACGCAGGCAAGAATTTACGCTATATGTGTAGCTTGGTTGCGAAGCTTGATATTCAGATTTAGAATTCAAAATTTAAGTTCGGTTGGAGCCATCGTTAGTACGAGTAGTTTAGTCAATTTGAAATGAGTTGTTATAAAGGAATGCGAGAAAATATTTATTTTGAAATGTATTTGCCTATACCCTATGCACGCGCCTGCATACTACCTAGGTCTAATACAAGTAGTACTGTGGAAAAGGAGGCAAATGTTCATGAGCGTTTCCCAATCTCTGACGAAAATCTATCTACACAGCCCGACTTCATCGCTTCTCAAACCTCAGCTCTACAAGCAGAGCTTTCCAAGTTTTTTCCAAACCTATTTTTGAAGAGGAATGCAATCCGCCAAGCTATGTTTCCAAGCCAGAAACATGTATTATCTATAATCTAAGTTGCAAAGATATATTACAATTAAGATTTGTATTAAATACATTCCACAAGCAGACACGTAACACCTACAATATAAAACCCAATCTCAAATGAGCATACACCCTGCAACTCTTGCCGACCTTCCCTGAAACAGGGGTGACATCAGCAAAGTGAAGCATTTTCTACAGCATGGTTGGTCTGCCTCATACCAACCTATAAGTCGAGGATCTATCTATAATATAATCTATAATCTAAGTTGCAAGGATATATTCATTCAAAGCTCTCAGATGTATGCGCACAAACAAACACGTGAAGTTCGCGCTTACAAATGCTGATTGTGTACTTACAAATAAAATTCAAACTCAAATGAACACAAGCCCTGCAACTCTTGCCGACATTCCCTGAAACAGGGGTAACATTGGCAAAGTGAACCATTTTTTACAGTATAGGTGGTCAGCCTCATACCAACCTATAAGTCAAGGAATATCATTTTCAATTAATGATTCATTATTGAATACTGAAATGAATTATTAATCTATAGTTACCCAATGACATTTTTTGAAACAGGGTCAAGTTATAATTGATTGGACACGGCGCAGGCGGGGTTCGAACTTTCGGTTGTTTCAATAACACAAATTCGAGCGCCGACGCCTCATCCACTTGACCATACCAGCGACTTAATGGTGCCATTATAATTTTCTTGGGCCTAATATGAAGACATATGAAGCTAACATGGATTTCGCGGATAAATGCACCTTTTTCCTATTTTCTACGAGAGAAAACACTAAAAAAGTGTGCAAACCCTGTAGCTTAGAAGTTTGTCATAAGCACTTTTTTATAATTAGTTCACTTACTATGAGAAGTTACACAAATAAAACGTTTTATCCACGATTTTTTGGTGATCAGTCAATCATCACTTATTTTAATTGAAGTTGGCAATATTATCTACGTAATCTATTAGCTGAATTGTTACAGTTAATTGTGTCCAACAGTCCAATTGTGGACAGTTAACGAATGTGAGTTGAGTAATATTTGTACGGTTGAAATGGCTTACCTGAGAGCAATGGCTGGAAAGACACTGAATGATAGAGTCCGCAATGATTGGGTGATAAACGAGTGTGGTATAAAAGAGAATTTAAGAATGAAAGTACAAAAAAACACAATGAGATGGTTCAGCCATCTTGAAAACATGGATGATGAACTACTAACGAAGAAAGTGTACAGAGGAAAGCGTGGAAGGGTAAGACCGAGGATGGAATGGATAGACCAAATAGGTGAGATTGCGAAAGAATGGAACCTGCAGAGTGAGAATAAGAGAAGAGTTTGTATCAAGAAAGTGATGAATGTTGAAGAGATGAAAGAGGTGACAGAAGTATGCAAGGACAACACCTTCTCTCAGGGTCAGTCTCCTCTCCACTGACCCACGCCCTGTATATCCATCCCATCCGGGGATGTGTCACAGGACTCGCATGCAAAATTTATGTGAGATGCGAGTGGCAGAAGGCCCTACCGTGAAGCTACACTTTCCCAAGTGTTTAATGCAAGGACAGAAAAAAGTGGAGACCCATCTGCGGAGGTACTGGCCACCCCTAGTGGAACGGCGGCAGGATACAGTAACAGTAACAGCAAAGATAACACTTCCAGAGACTTCTCAACACCTGATCTTGAATAATATTTTGTATAAGTGATTGAGAACCATGGAAATAATAATTCTACATCTGCATTCTTGGACCGGTCCGTAGTCCAGTGGCAACACTTCGGACTCGTAAATGGAAGGTTGTGGAGTTGAATCCCAACGGAGTACAGAAAATATACCATTTATATTTCCAAATGTGCTCTTCGCTGGGTTGAACAATTCATAAACCATTACCAATGACCGGTCATCAAAAGGTCCATCCAACCTTACAACAGCTGGGTCTTGCTTGAGAATTAGCGCTTTCTACAGCGACGACCAAGCACGCAGATGGCTCTTGAGGTGTGATACACACAAAAACTCGGCTCACCAAATAAAACATCCTAATATTATTACTATTATTATCGATATTCCTTGACTAATAGGTTGGTATGAGGCTGACCACCCATACTGTTAAAAAATGGTTCACTTTGCCAATGTTACCACTGTGTCAGGGAAGGTTGGCAAAAGTTGTAGGGTTTATGTTCATTTGAGGTTTGGATTTTATTTGTAAGTACACATTCAGCATTTGTAAGCACGAACTACACGTGTTTGTTTGTGGGCATACATCTTAGAGCTTTAAATGAATATATCCTTGCAAACTTAGATTATAGATTATTATTATTATAGATGTTGAGAGACACTGCTCGTGGAAAGGAGCCATAAAACGTGAAAGATTGAATGAAAGAGATTTCGAGCCAAATTTATTGTGGACCTTACACGAGATGGTCTTTCAATAAGTTTCAAAGATCAAACTATATTATCAGGACCTTAGAGTTCGGTAGCTTAGTGGAAAAACAACTGACTATGTATCTAAAATGAGTATTGGTTCGATAAAGAAATAAAAATAACCAGGTAGAACAAAGTATCAAAAATGAAGAAAAAATAAAAATTTACGTAATCACGGTACAAAGTACAAAAGAATGTGATGAGATGGTTTGGGCATGTGGAAAGAATGAATGATGATAGACTGACAAAGTATGTATACAAAGAAAGTGTGAAAGGAAAAAGAGGGAAGGGACGACCGAGAAAAGTATGGAGTAATCAGATTGTGGAGATTGTGAAAGAATGGGATATACAAAGTGAGCGTAAAAAAATAAAATGCATGAAAAAGGTAATGGATATGAATGAATTGAAAAAGGTATGTCAGGATAGGAAAAAATGGAGGCGACTCTGCAGAGGCTCTGGCCACCCCTAGCGGAATGGCGACAGAGTTACAGTTACAGTTACGGTATGATTTATCCTGCAAAAACTTAAAACAAAGCTACATATACCTACAGTGTAACTTTTTGCCACGTTTCTCCGAAGGGGTCGCTTGCTTGTAGCAAACTGAAACATTTTATTTTTACAGGTTAGGGGGCTGCGCTTCCGCCAACTACTTCTATCTATGATTGTTGCAAGGATTTATTCATATTCAAAGCTCAAATCAAATGCATGCCCACAAACAGACACGTGTGAGTTCGCACTTACTATGCTCGGAGCAGTCCGGACAGAACCGAATTTGAAAAGGAAAAGGCATTATTTAGAAAATTATGATGGTTTGGACATATTGAAAGGATGAGTGAAGACCGACTGACAAAACGAGTGTATAAAGGGAATGTAATAGGTAAGCGTGGAAGGGGAATACCTAGGAAACAATGGATTGATCAGATAAATGAGATTGCGAATGAATGGAATTTACAGAGTGGAAACAAGAGAAGAGCATGCATGAAAAGAGTGATGAAATTAGATGAGATGAAAGAAGTATGCAAGGACAGAGTCAAGTGGAGGCACTTGTGTGGAGGTACTGGCCACCCCTAGAGGAAAGGCGGCAGGATACAAGACAAGACAATGACATGTGTTGTAATTGGGTGTCAAAACACAAAATGGAGAAAGCAAGAAAACATAAAATTTAACACATATAAACATGTTTTGTATGACTACACAACTGCAACGTTTGACAGGACTGAGACAAAAGTGGTAGATGTATTAGTGTAGGGAGCTAGTTTCTGCTCCTCTATGTTATTACTCAATGTCAATGGTTTACTCAGTCGTCCCCTTTCAAGCCTTCTTCCCGCTCTAACTAAATAAATGTAGTTAAAATCATACAACGCAAATCTATTTAGTAAGGCATTCATTTCATATCTCCCTCGGGTACCATTCTTACCCTTAATTTCATTACAGAACACAAATTGAAATCAAATTTGTATGCAAGTGGGTACCAAAATACTGCCGATCGCTTTTCTCTGTTTTTTCAAGTTAATGACTCTGGATGAAATGAAAGAAGTAGGTATGTAAGGTCAGAAAGAAATGGCGGTCGATGTGTAATGTTGGAGGCTAGGGCTAGGGTTTTTAATTGTTTTTTTTATGTTAGAATTTTGGATTTGTAATTGTTTTGATATTTGTATTGATTAATTATTTATTGATTATTATTTGTGGATTATGTTCCTTAACTTATAGTTTGGTAAGTTGAAGAGATATGTAAAATTAGGGATTCACATTATATGCATTCTCACAAGCAGACACGCACAAGTTCGCGCTTGCACATGCCGCATGTGAACCTTCAACATAAAACCCAAATCTCAAATAAACATACACCCCACAACTCTTGCCGTCCTTCCCTGAAACAGCGGTGATATTGGCCAAGTGAACCATTTTCAACAGCATGGGTGGTGAGCCGCATACCAACCAATAAGGTAAGGAACATAATTAATAAATAATATCTAATCAATATAAATATCAAAACTTACAAAATCCAAATTCTAATTAAAGATCGATTAACCTTAGCCCTAACCGCCAACATTACAGAACGACCGCCATTTCTTTCTGTCCTTACATACTTCTTTCATTTCATCCAGAGTCATAACCTTCTTTACACAAGCTCTCCATTTATTATGACTCTGGATATTCCATTCATTCGCTATTTCCGAAATTTGGCCCATACATATCTTTCTCGGTCTTCCTCTACCACGACATCCATCTATTCTGGCATTGCGACATACATCTGTCTTGCTTCTCAAATGCTTCATTTTCACTGTCCATGCTCCTTGACTTATAGGTTGGTATGCGGCTGACCACCCATACTGTAAAAAATGGTTCACTTTGCCAATGTCACCCCTGTATCAGGGAAGGACGGTAAGAGTTGCAGGGCTTATGTTCATTTGAGATTGGGTTTTTAAGTTGTAGGTCCACATGCGTGTTAGCGCGAAATTATACATTTCTGCTTGTGGGAATGCATTTAATATAAATCTTAAATGATATATATCTTTGCAGCTTAGATTAGATTGATTAGATGCTTCACTTCCATACATCAAAGTCGGTAACAATATGCCATTCATTTCTCTCACAACGATTTTCTCATTGCAATGCCGATAACGACATTGGTGACAAGGTTCATCTTGCAACAATTCCTACACCAATATGAACCGACCCTCTACTCTCCTAGATTCACATCACAATATGCCTCCAGTGTTTACAAATATTTACCCTGGCGACCCCTCCGACAGTGTGGGGTGGGATCTGACCAATCAGAGGCCTGCCCTTAACACAGGGGTAACTGATTTCAAATATCGAGGGTAAGGATGACCCCGACAAGGGCTGAAATACGCCACATTCCAAAATGTCCATAAAAAAAGATGCAAAAAAAATCCTCGCAGATTCACTGAGATGCACTTTTTATGGTATGTGGCGTATGTAACCTATTTATTTTTGCAGGTAAGGGAGTCCAGATTACGCATGATTTAGATTATCAGTTGAAATGGGGTTTTCGCAGCTTTTCGGGCGGCTGATTCTCATTTCTTGTGAAGGCTGAGTAAATCTTTCTAGTATGTTATCTTGGGTTGGAAATAAACACCGAAACGGAAAATCATTTCTGGCACGCTTCATGTGGATGGAATCCTAGCTAAGAAATAATATATATTGGTTCGGAAGTGTTTACCGGTCCGTAGTCTATTGGTCAAGCTTGAAACTCATAAATGGCAGGTTGTGGGTTCGATCCCGGTTGTTCACAAAAAATATATCATTTATATTTTGAAATATGCTCTTAGCTGGGTCGAGAAGTTCACAAACTTCCACCAAAGACCGGTCTCCAAAGTTCAATCCAGCCTTACACAAACTGGGTCTTGCATGAGAATTGGCGCTTTCTATAGCGACTATCAAGCTCGCAGAGGGCTCTTGAGGTGTGATTCACACAAAAACAGCGCTCACCAAATAAATCATCCTTACATTATCTATAATTCTATAATCTAAGCTGCAAGGATATGTAAGCATTTAAGGCTCATATGAAATGCATGCCCACAGACAGGCACATGTACACATTCTGCATGTGTGCATACAAATAAAGAAAACCTCACATGGACATAAACCTTGCAACTCCTGCCGCCGTTCCCTGAACCGGGGTGGCATTGGCAAAAGTGAACCGATTTTTACAGCACGGGTGGTCAGCCTCGTACCAACCTAGCATTATTATTATTATTAATGACTGAAATAGCGAATGAATGGGATATCCAGAGTCATAGTAAAATGAGAGCTTGTATGAAAAAGGTTATGACTCTGGATAAAATGAAAGAAGTATGCAAGGACCGCAAAAAACGGTGGCTGATCTGTAATGTAGGCGGTTAACACAAAGCCTCTTTTTTTTTTTACAGATATTTTGTAGATTTTTTAGTGTTTGTTTTATCAAAACTGGATGTAATTATTGCTTATTTTCCTTAATTTATAGGTTGGTATGAGGCTGACCACCCATACTGTACAAGATGGTTCACTTTGCCAATGGCACCCCTGTGTCAGGGAAGATTGGCAAAAGTTGCAGGGTATAGACCCTAAATTAACATAGGTTAATTTGAGATTTGGGTTTTTGCATACATTTGATGTGAGCTTTAAATGTTAATATATCTTTGCAACTTAGACTATCAATTGGGTCGTATTGATTAGAGTCCACGAAAAGTATATACATATCAATATCTTTTTTTTTATTTAAACATCCCACTAACAAATATATTGTACGACATTCCCGCTCCATCCTTAACCTCCAGCATCCATTATTCACATTGTATCTCCGCTATTGTCCCGCAGATTTCACGCTCAGCCAGCCACTCCTCTCCCTCCCTCCCCACCGGTATGTGCGCGCATCAATGTGCTGCGACATGCTAATGCGCTACCTTACACGTGGGCCGAGTGTCAACACATGACGCCGCATGAATGGGGGGGCCAAAGTTTGAGCTTCACTGGACATTCTATTGTTATCTGTTTACTCTTCATTCAGGAAAAATGTAAGAAAAAATTCAATAGACTCATAACAATTTTTGAATTAGGAGCTTTTTTCTCGGCAAGCAAACGTCAGTCTTGTAAGGGACTGCAGTCCCCATAAACTAAATCTAAATCTAAGTTGCAAAGATATGTATCATTTGAGACTCATATTAAATGCATTCCCACGAGCAGGCACGCGTAATTTCGCGCTCACACATGCCGCATGTGGTCTACAATATAAAAACTGGAATCTCACATGGACATACACCCTGCAACTCTTGGCGACCTTCCCTGAAACAGGAGTGACATTGGCAAAGTGAACCATTTTTTACAGTATTACCGCATACCAACCTATAAGTCAAGGAACATACGTACTCGTACACAACAAATTATTTATTTAAAATATGGATGGACATCAAAATATAACAGAAAACAAATTCTTATTTCAAAAACCCACACGTGACAGCAAAATTTCGTCGATCTCAATTCACATGAGGACGTGAACGTGACAAGTTACACATACAGCGCAACTTCTTGCAGCATTCTTTCCAAAAGGGATGCATGTGACGTGTGGAACATATTTATTTTTTAAGGTAATGGAACCGGTCTTACGCCATCCACTTCAGTTGAGGTGGGGGTTTCCAGCTCCCAAGGGGGCTGGTAGTCATTTCTTGTGAAGGCTGATTAATGCAAGTTGCAAAGATATTTTAACAATTAAGATTAATATTAAATGCATACCCACAAACAGACACATGTAATTTTTACAGAATCTGTAAGAAGATCACAGCGACTAGCCAACCGCTGATAATGCCCATCGGAGCAATGGGCGAAACTGTCCGGAAAGAATCTACCAGACCACGGCTACATAGCCCGAAAAAAGTGATTGTTGTGTCAACAAGAACCGGCCGTGAAAGCTTCAATGTACAATTAAGACACATGTAAGTTCGCGCTTACGAATGCTGCGAATAAAACCGAAGAATAAAAATGAATTTTACCTTTTATTTTTTCCTGAATGAATTGTTACTTTTGCTTTTTTTAATGTTTTATTTTTTAATCTGACGTTATTAAGGGGGAGTCGCCCCCCGCCAGGTGTCTTGTCACCCCTTAACTTATTCAAAAATGGAATCCAAAATGGCGGAGCACGCTTTCTAACCAATTGCATGTATCTGTTTAAAAATAAAGGAATAAAAAAAACGCCTGTCCTGGATTAGTTTTATTCAAAAACATGAATGGAAAAATATACATACGTATCAATTTGTACATAAACATAGGACAATATTATCATATTTCGTCGCTGCATATCAAATAAAGGATGACTCACAATAGACCGTGTCGGGTCCGAGCCGAGCTTTGGCTGTAGCACGGACAACTAATATTCCATACAGCACTACTTTTCAACTATCATCAGAAGGGAGCAGAGCTCCGAAGAAGTTACACACAGTGGTAACGAAACGTAAACAAGAATAAAGAAGAAAGAAGGATGAATATATGGATCACGGTCTAACCCGAAAGAGCAATACCAAGCATCTGAATCTGACAGAGAAAGCCTAAAAACATTTATAAGTTTCCATATATGTTGTTATTTAGCTACAGTCAAAGCTCGGCTCGGACCCGACACGGTCTAGCGTGAGTCATCCTTAAAAAGTATGTGATCAAAGGACACAAAGTTGCATGTCACATGGCTCGCTTTTGCCAATACCACCACGGTTTCAGGGAAAGACGTCAGGAATTGCAAGTTTATGATTACGTGAGGTTTGGCTTATTTCGTATGTAAGTACACATGAAAGGTACAGGTATGTAAGGATAGGAAGAAATTGAGGCAGCTCTGCAGAGGCTCTGGCCACCCCTAGCGGAATCGCGACAGAGTTACAGTTACAGTACCGATACACACGCAGAATGTGCAAGAGCCATAAATGTCAATATATCTTTGCAACTTAGATTACTGATAGAAATGGAGTAGTGAACTCGCCGAGTAATAATTATTATAATATTAGGATGATTTATTTGGTGAGCGCTGTTTTTTAGTGTATCACACCTCAAGAGCCCTGTGCGAGCTTGGTCGTCACTGTAGAAAGCGCTAATCCTCAAGCAATACCCAGTTTCTGTAAGACTGTAAGTACCTTTAAGTACGGGTCTTTGAAAAAGGTTAAATATTAATTTTTCACACAGCGAAGAGCATAATTTTTCGGAAAATAAATGGTACATGTTTTGTGCTCCGCCGGGATTTGAACCTACAAGGCTACAACATTCCATTTACGAGTCAGTTACCACTGGACTACGGACCGGTCACATACCTTTGCAACTTAGATTATACACCTATAGAATAGTCAATAGAGTAAAGAACTCGCTGAGTACTACTAGTAAGCAATAGGTAATAATGGTAGTTCCTACGATCGACAAAAAAAACCTATAGACCGACAATATCTTTGACAAACACTCGAATCCATTGTTGAACCTCCAGTCAGGCTTTCATATCTCCATGCATCTTAAACGCCCGCACTCTCATCTCAGTTCCCACCTTCCTCTCCAGCTAATCCCGAGCTGTCAAGCATACTTCACCCTAATCCCTGCCTAACAAGATGGCAGAGTGTTTACTACAAACAGTGTTTACTTCAAACAGTGTTTGTCACACAAACCGCGCCGTATCTTGACGAGATCTCAAGTGGGAATTACTCGATGTTTTTTTTTCGAATAGTTATTTCTGTTGGTTTGTAGAATTTTGCGAATGTGCCAAATTGTACGCATAGGTAAATCTGAGATTCCAAGCCCTGGTATTTTCAAATTTAGTACAGCGACTTTATACTGGATGACAAGGACGCACTTATGTCAATCCTGTGGGTAGTATTATTTATCAGTTTAAAGTCAATAATCTATAATCCATAATCTAAGTTGCAAGGATATATTCATTTAAAGCTCTCAGATGTATGCCCACAAACAAACACGTGTAGTTCGCGCCTACAAATGCTGAATGTGTACTTACAAATAAAATCCAAACCTCAAATGAACATAAGCCCTACAATTTTGCTGACCTTCCCTGACACAGGGGTGACATTTGCAAAGTGGACCATTTTTTACAGTATGGGTGGTCAGCCTCATACCAACCTATAAGTCAAGGAATACGAATAATAAATAACATTTAATATAATAAAGAACAAAACCTTAAAAAGAAATCTATCCAAAAAAAGTAAAAAAAAATCCTACACAAACAATATATCAAATTTATAAACCAACATTGCAAATTAACATTGCAGATTAGCCGCCACTTCTTTCTGTCCTTGCATACTTCTTTCATTTCATCCAGAGTCATAACCTTTTTCATACAAGCCCTCCTTTTATTATGACTCTGGATATGTCTAATATGCTAACGTTGAAATTACGGGGCCTTACGGGGGTAACAATTGGAATAGTCAATCTAATAAATTAATTACTTCACTTCGCCAACGTCACCCCTGTTTCAGGGAAGGTCGGCATAAGTTGTAGGGTGCATTGTTCATTTGAGGATTGGATTTTAATTTGTAAGTACACATGTAACATTTGTAAGCAAAAACTTACACGTACAAGCTCGCACTTACACATGCCGCGCGTGGACTCACAATATAAGAACCCAATCTCAAATGAACATAAGCCCTGCAACTCTTGCCGACTTTCCCTGAAACAAAGGTGGCATTGGTGAAAATACACCAATGTTTACTTTTTCCCAGATAATTTGTCAGTTTTATTATGTGTTAGCGTATTTAGAAGTTTAACAGTAAGGTTAATTAGAAGCCTTAAATCAGAACCAATTTAATAGCCTAGAAATTAAATATATGATTTAAAACAAATCTGTTGAAATTTTACTGATTAAAAACAGGATTTTCTCTTAGATTAGCAAATAAATTATTTCGCCAATTAAATAAATAACTAGTATTGATAGAGAAACATAAAATATAATTTATTTCCTATAAATATTAACGAGGCAAGACTAAAAAGGCGACATTTTTTATGCTTTTTTAAGACAGTATTGATTTTGCAATTATTGACCGGTTTTCTGATCGAATGGTTAACATCGTAGGGTAAAGGAAAGAAAAATAAATTATCTTATACTAGTGTATCTAAGCGCGTTAGACATAAACGGTTGTAAAAATAATCTATTTTATCTAAGTTGCAAAGATATGTTTACATTTAAAAATCACATCAAATGCATGCCCACAAACAGACACGTGTAAGTTCTAATGTAATCTAATCTAATCTAAGTTGCAAAAGATGTAACATTAGGAATTCACATTACATGCATTCTCGCAAGCAGACACGTACAAGTTCACGCTTGCGCATGCCATGAAATGTGATAGTGAAAAAAAGAAAGGGAAGACCGAGAAAAGTATGGCTGGATCAGATTGGTGACATTATGAAAGTATCGGATATACAAAGAGAATGTAATGAAAAAGGTGATGGATATGAATGAATTGAAAGAAGAATGCAAAGATAGGGGGAAAAAGGTGACAAATCTGCAAAGGCTCTGGCCACCTCTAGTTGAATGGTGATAGAGTTACAGTAAAATATATCGATTTCATCAATAAAAAAAAATGTTTTTTTCTCTGTGGTTCAGCTTTAAGCCATGGTGTAATTTTATCCGGTATAAATATTTTCAAACATCTGAAACCGCATGGCTTTTCAAGATGCTCCCTAGCGCGGATAATGGCACAGGTACCTACCTGGATTTCCTTTATGGGTGCGTTTATCGAACAAGAGCAACTTTTACCTGGACGCCCCCATTCTGCTGACGCACAGAGCATACTGTTATTGTATTTCTCTTTCACAGGATGGAACATCTTCTTCTTCCCGCCCAAAGAATGTCTCAGTTTTGCGGACAAAATTTGTGACAGGGTTGGCACAAATTCTTTAAAATTACTTTATTTATTTTTATTTTATTCCTTGACTTTGTTGATTTTATTTATTTTATTAACGGACACTTTGTTTAATTGTTTAATGTTTATTTATTATTCCTTGACTTATAGGTTGTTATGAGGCTGACCACCCATACTGTAAAAGATGGTTCACTTTGCCAATGTCACCCGTGTTTCAGGGAAGGTCGGCAAGAGTTGCAAGGCTTATGTTCATTTTAGATTGGGTTTTTTATACTGTAGGTCCACATTCGGCATGTGTGAGCGCGAAATTATGCGCGTCTGCTTGTGGGAATGCATTTTATATGAATCTCAAATGATACATATCTGTGCAGCTTAGATTTAGCCCCGATCGTTCATATACATAATTTATGACAAAGTAATTTACAATGATTAAAATAGAAAAAATAAATTGCACAGGATCTACACTCGACTTTCATGCATAAATCAACCTAAATCTAATCTGAATCTAAGCTGCAAAGAAACAAATCATTTAAGATTCATATTAAACGCATTCCCACAAGCAGACACGTATAAGTTCGCGCTAACACATGCCGCATATGGACCTACAATATAAAAAAAAACAATCTCAAATGAACATAAGCCCTGCAACTCTTGCCGACCTTACATGAAACAGGGGTGACATTGGCAAAGTGACCCATCTTTTTACAGTTTGGGTGGTCAGCCTCATACTAATCTATAAGTCAAAGAATTCAAGGTTTTTTTTGTATTGAAAATAACTTCCCATAGAAGGTGAACTAATTATGTGGAAGTGCTTCTGTCAAACATCTAAGCTACAGGATTTTCTCATTTCCAAACGTGAGAAATTTAAAATCTTTTGAAATAAATGAGAAAGTGGAAAACATTCGCTTTGTTAAAATTTATTGGCAATATACATAACCTACCAATCACACCCCTTGGGATATTAAACTGCAAAAAATTGCACATTAAATTAGCAACTAAGATGTGAGTCGTGTGGAATCAAAGACAACAATCTGCGATTTTGGCCACAATGTGAAAATAACCTTTTCTGCGTTTCCATGTATTTTCTCATTTTCTTAAAGGAATCCCATTTTGCCGCTTTCAGAAAACACAACCAATGTGTACCTACTTTGGATAAGTTTAATACGATGCATCTGTTTTCATACACAACAAAAAAAAAAAATTTAAACCTACCTATACTCAAAAAAATAATAATAAAATTGCATGTGGTAGGCAACCCTGCACTTATAAAATCGCATTCATTCCAAATTCAAAAACGATAATAGAACCCGAGGCCTCTCGAACACTGTTTGAATTTCGAACGAAAAAAATAATGTTGCAAACAGCTTAAGCCACCTATGAGGGCTTATTATTTGGACCGGTAGGTATAAATAACAAAAATACCTACCGGAGATTATGAAAGGGAATTGGCAACACTGCTTGAGATGTCATTGTAGGGCATTCATGCGATCCTGATACCTTTGAATATTTTATATTAATTATTGTACCTTTTACATCACCATGAAATTGCTACAAATACTACAAAAAAATTGTTGAATATGACTTTTCAAAGGATAAAACATTCAAATAAAAATTAAAGCATTTTTTACATCAAAAACTGAAAACAGTGACTCATTTGATTTTAAGGGTAAAGGTTACAGGTTACAACTTTACAGGAAGTGAGCGCCATTTCCAAAAAAATGGTTCTGATTTCTTGTGAAGGCTGGATAAACCTTGACCCGTCTAAGAAAAAAACAGGAAATAATGTATGAAACCCTTTGATTAGAAATTTTCAAAAATTTAAATGAGAAAGATTTAAATAAAAACTTTTATAGATAGGTATACAACCGAAGTAAGATGGCCTGTGTAAGAATTTGTGAAGTATTCGACAAATACATATTAAATCTTCCATAAAATTTAAAAATCGTAAATTACAACCGCCATAAATTCGAATTGAAAATGTTAATTTCAAATTTCGAATTCAAAGACAATAATAATCTGTGACAGCATAATCATTGCCAGGTAAATGAAAATGATTTGTACACATTCTAAATTATACCTACCTACCCACATTCTTAGGACTCGACAGAAAAAATAAAGACATAAAATATACACTTTTCTAGTTATAATTAAAATTTATGCTGCAATGAAAATCTGCAAAACATAACCTTTAAATTTTTATGCAAATTTTTACAGCTTTTTTTAAATTGACACATTCGTTGACGAGGGGTCAGAGTTGCTATATGCATTATGTAGGTAGGTATTTATACGGAGTGGTAGGTATTTAAAAATATAATTTATGAAGAATCGACATGGCTGGATAAGTGAGCGTTCCCACGCCTTAAGAAACGTCTGATGACCCAACTAAAGCAGACCATAAACAAGAATGATTCCTTTTTTAAATAAATTATGAACTCTTTCGCGCCCACGCAATTTTCACACTAATAATTATAATTATTGTTATTTTAGACTTGAAATTAATTGGGGTATGTTCCTTCGCTTTTAGGTTGGTATGCGGCTGATCCCCCAATGTGTAGAAAATGGTTCATTTTGCCAATGTCATCCCTATTTCAGGGAAGGTCGGCAGGAGTTGCAGGGTGTATGTCCATTTGAGATTTGGTTTTTATGTTGTAGGTTCACGTGCGACATGCGCAAGCGCGAATTTGTACGTGTCTGCTTGTGAGAATAGATATTATGTAAATCCCCAATGTTACATATTTTTGCAACTTAGATTAGATTAGATTAGATTAAATAAGTATAGAATTATGACCTTTATTATTCGACTAAATAGAGATCTCTTGTTCAACTTGATTTTTTATTCCACTGGAGGTGTCCAGAGACTCTGCACATTTGCTTTCACTTCTTTCTACACTTGCTTTCACTTTCTCATAGAGAATCACATCTCAAGGATCCAATTCAAGCTAATCCCAGTTGCTGTAAGGTTCGGTTAAGCTTTGTGACGTAGAGTTCTGAATGAAATTTGAACTTATTAAATTCTGATTCATGGCTTGAAGCTATAGCCACTGGACCACGACCACGGACGTCTATCCTTTCTGGAATTTTTCAATTCATACATTTTCCTTCTTGTTTTTTTTTAAGAAATCCTGTGCAGGATACTCCCTAGATTTCAGAGACTCTAGGGGTCTATGATACTTGTTGTAGTGCTGCAGAGGTGTTAACGAGCTTGGTTGTGGCTACAAAGCGCCAATACTCAAGCAAGACCCAGTTGCTGTAAGGCTGGATGAACCTTTAGTGACCGGTCTTTGGTAAAGGTTTCATGAATTTTTCAACCCAACAAGGAGCATATTTGAAAATGTAAATGGTATTTTTTTGTGCTCCTTCATTTACCTTCCATTTACGAGTCCAAAGTGTTGCCACTGGACTATGGACCGGTTATATATTTGATGAGCATCAGTTCCTTGACCAATAGGCTGTTATGAGGCTGATCCCCATGCTGTAAAAGTGGTTCACTTTTGCGAATGCCACCCCGGTTTGAGAAAAAGGCGACAAGAGTTGCAAGGCTTATGTTAATGTGAGGTTTGGTTTATTTTATCAGTGCACACGTTGCCTGTATAAGCGCACATTTATACACGTGTCTACTTGTGGGCATGCATTTAAGATGAATTTTACTTAAATGTTAATATATCGTTGCAACTTAGAGTATAGATAACATATGTTGAGCCCTAATTATCATAGGTTCTTGAACTATACAGCATGATTTAAACATTTGAAATAGACTAACTTTAGATGTACGGTTCAACCACGGAGGAAGTATTTAATGGGGGGGCTATGAATGTGATTCAGTACCAATCAACATGATGCACCGTTTAAGACACCTTACATTGTTTATAATGCTGTCTCGCTCACGACATATGAAATGATTTTCTAATTTTCTATGTAAGCAACGTGTCTCTACTCCGTCTTCAATCTATTAACATATCACCATAGAAACCATGAAATCACCATGGCAACAGAATTTGTTACTAGTGTTATTGAAAGTATGAAAATATGTGATAAATTCCGAATTCAAAAATGTTCCGACCTCATTGTGTACGGGATGATTTTCACAAGTATCTATTACCGCGAGCATAGAAGTTACATACTTGAATAAGGAAGTACCTACAAACTTGAACATCACTAGTTCCAAAAATGGCTGTCACTTTCGCGAACAAAATATATCGACAACAGTTTCTTAGGTGAAATATTATTCCATATTTTTTACAACATTTATTTTATTTTGTTGGCACGCTTAGAAAATATCCAGTGTGGCATTTATATGGATTTTTTTTCAATTAGGTTACACAGCTGTTGACAGTTGGAAGGTTACCGATAGACTGAATTTGGATTTTTGCATGATGAGTGGGTTAGCGCATTCCTAATTCTCAAAGGATTGATTACTTAGCCCATCCAGTTCGTATATATCGATGGGTTCAACCACATAATAGAGTTGAACGCCCAAGGGCGCCAAAAACTTCATAAGGTATGTAGGTACTTACCTGAGTTCATGACCTTCAAATATTTAACTAAAATTAAAAACATACATATCGACGGTTAAAAGGAAGTAATTAATCCGTAGGGGCGTAGGGCATAAGCGACGTTTTGGTCAAAAATGAGTTATGAACGCTATCCTACTTGAAATTTTATGAAGAAAAAGTATGGAGTGATCAGATTGAGGAGATTGTGAAAGAATGGGATATACAAAGTGAGCGTAAAAGAAGAAAATGCATGAAAAAGGTGATGGATATGAATGAATTGAAAGAGGTATGTAAGGATAGGAAAAAATGGAGGCAGCTCTGCAGAGGCCCTGGCCACCCCTAGCGGAATGGCGACAGAGTTACAGTTACAGTTACAGTGGTCAAAAATGAGTTATGAATGCTATCCTACTTGAAATTTTCCGCTCTTTCTAATGCGCTATAAACTCCCATAGCTCTACGATGATTTTTGTGTTGTTTATGCCCAAGCAAACAACTGCATTTTCGAAGTATGGTTTTGGTGTAACCGACAAGATCATAAAGGCGCTTGTGAATTAAAAAAATTGTACAACATCGTAAAACCACATTAATTGGTAACTGTAACTCTGTCGCTATTCCGATAGGGGTGGCCAGAGCTTCTGCAGAGTTGCCTCCATTTTTTCCTATCCTGACATACGTCTTTCAATTCATTCATATCCATTACCTTTTTCATGCATTTTTTTCTTTAACGCTCACTTTGTACATTCCATTCTTTCACAATCTCCTCAATCTGATCACTCCATACTTTTCTCGGTCGTCTCTTCCCTCTTTTTCCTTTCACTCTTTCTTTGTATATAAACTTTAAAAAAATGTAAATGAACTTAAAAAATAGGAATGCCAATAAATGCCTTTATTTTGTTAATTTTAGAGCTGTTTTGATTTTAACGATATGATACAAAATAAAAACGTAATGCATTTTTCTGCAATCTCAAACTTGAAACTGCTCTCCTGAACAATTAAGTTTTTGTCAACAAATAAAAAAAAATGGTTGCATGTACGTAAATCAGCTGATGTGAATCATCTTCCCTGTTCAAACCCAAATGCAAGCATTACATTATAGGTACAATCTAAGCTTTCGACTGGACTGATTTAAATAGATAGATTATTTTTTATTATATTTAAGTGACCTATATATTATAATATTTTTTTTAGTTTCACGTTCCTTGACTGATAGGTTGGTACGAGGCTGACCACCCGTGCTGTAAAAATCGGTTCACTTTTGCCAATGCCACCCCGGTTCAGGGAACGGCGGCAGGAGTTGCAAGGTTTATGTCCATGTGAGGTTTTCTTTATTTGTATGCACACATGCAGAATGTGTAGGCGCGAACCTACATGTGCCTGTCTGTGGGCATGCATTTCATATGAACCTTAAATGCTTACATATCCTTGCAGCTTAGATTATAGATTATAGACGTGAGGCTAATCACCTTTCGTGTTGAGTATTTGTTTAGTGAATGCCTTCTTCCCTCCGTGTTCTAGTAATTACAAAAAATAAACACAATTTACATATTCAAGTTTGACCTCTAACCTCTTCTGAAATAAACAAACACAAGTAATGAGGCCTTTACAGTTAGGACCCTCGAGGGTAGATCACAATGGCTTTTTCCCACAAAAAGATAAAACTCATTCGACAGTTAATAATAATAATACAATATTTTTATAGCGCCTTTTCATGACTCTTGGTCATCCCAAAGGCGCTTGCTCATATGAGCGCGCGAACAGGTGGGTCTTCAACCCCTTTCTAAAAGTACTCTCCAGATCCATTTCGCGCAGGTCATCTGGGAGGCCGTTCCATATCGTTGGAGCAGCCACCTTGAAGGCTCGATCTCCAAAAACGGTCTTCTTTTCCCTTCTTGGAAACTCTATCCGACTGCGACATGATGCTGCTGATCGCAGTGTTGCTGTTCTGCTGCTTGTGGTGGCTGGAGCTATCATATCCTTTAAATATTTCGGTGCGGTCCCGCGCAGGCTCTTGAAGACCAGCAACCCTATCTTATACTGGACCCGAGTTCCCGAGGACCCGAGTTCAATTGCATGAGAGTTTGTTTTCTAACCAAAAGGTCTATAGTTAGGTTTTAGTTGGAATTACGTATTTATCATTTTGTCATTTGAAATATTTACAATTCTAATAACTACTACACAGTTTTTTTTTATTCGGATTTTAGACAAACCGTTATAAGATAACGTCTATTGTTATAGAGTTCATCCTCAGTGGTCGTGCAGAGAGGGTGTCTCCTGAAGACGTTAGCTACGTCGCTAACAAAACGTTTACTTATTTTTACAGGTAAAGGGGACGACCTTATACCAACCACTTAAGTAGGGGCTTCCCAGTTCCCGAGGGGACCGGTAGGTACTCATTTCTCGGGAAGGTTTAGTAAACCTTGCCGGTATTTTTTTTTTGGGCTTGAAATAAACACCGAAACGGGAAATCATTTCTGACACCCTCGGTGGGATTTGAGCCCAAGCTCTTGGTATGAAATGCAATCACTCTACTAACTGCGAATCAAACTCGTTAAAAGCGTTAACCGCTAGACTAAGGACCGTACAAAATGAAATTCAAAGCATCAATTGGGGATAAGTCTGCAGATGCTTTGGCCACCCATCAACCAACAGAGTGACCTGGGGATTTCTGGGACGGGAGGACTCTACACTATGTGAGTGTGGAGCTCAGCAAACTATGGAGCACCTGCGGTGTTGTCCCTCCTGTCCGACAAGCTGCTCCATGGATGATCTCTTTGCGGGCAACCAAAGAGCTGTAGACATTGCTCGTTACTGGGCCAATACGGTGTGAAGCTGACACGAAGAAGAAGAAGAACCAACAGAGTTACAGTTACAGTTACATCATTGGACATTGAAAATGAACTTGAAAAATGATCGTTAATTCTGTTGAATGAAAATCCTCCTAAGCCTTAATGTCTTCCAGCTAATTTCATTATTAACTGAAATTGCCAGCTGTCTTTTATGTTTTTATTATTTTCCCAAATACCTGGAAACGTCTTGTGTGTGAAAACGCTCATTCTGTGTGGCATGGCCGGCTAGATGAGGAAGAAAAAAAACCTGCAGGACATTAAAAATGTTAAATGTGTCTCAGCTGTCAAACGGGGACAACGAGAAAAAAAAATGGCGGGTGACGTGTTCCACAACTGAAAAATGAAAAACAAAAACGGCCGTTCGAACAGGGCTGGATCCGGATGACGAGTTTTGTTCTTTTTTTTTTAAATTCAAATTCAAATGTGGAACCTCAATTCAACACACAGAAAAAACAAATAAAAACTCTCTGGTTGCAATTGTAGCATTTTCTTAAGGAAACCAATGAGGTATGCACATAAATACATTTCAAAAAGTGAAAAAAATGACACGTCACACGGCCGGGTTGCTAGGGCCAAAGCTAACTAATAATTTGGTATCGGTTGTTGAGTGACATTTGAGAAAAATTCTAAATTCAAGCCTTCGTGCAAAAATGTTCCTAATTCATTATTTATTCAGGAAAATTACATTGAAAAAGGTATATAAATATTTTTCAATTATTTCCAAGGGATAATCTTCTCAACTCTTGATAAAGCTGAGTAAACCTTGCATTTTTGCATCTAGGACAGGCCAACGCTCCCAATCTAGTGACCGGTCCGTAGTCTGGTGGTTAGTGCTTCTGCCTCGTAAATACAAGGTTGGGGGTTCAAATCCCGAACGGAGAACAAAATATATACCATTTATGTTTTCAAATATGCTCTTCGCTCGGTAAAAAAATCATATTCTACCGTTACCAAAGACCGGTCACTAAAGGTCCATCCAGATTTACAGCAATTGGATCTTGCTTGAGAATTGACGCTTTCTACAGCGACGTCCAAGCTCGCAGAAGGCTCTTGAGGTGTGATTCACACAAAAACAGCGCTCACTAAATAAGTCATCCTAATATTATTATTATATTATAAAGATCGGTAACAAAAGGTCCATCCAGCCTTACAGCAATTGGATCTTGCTTGAGAATTGTCTCTTTCTACAGCGACGTCCAAGCACGCAGAGGTCTCTTAAGGAGTGATTCACACAAAAACAGCACTTACGAAATAAATCATCCTAATATTATTATTATTTTAAATGTGACAAATCCCAGTCCTTTTTTATATTGATTATTATTTTGTCCCCAAAACGGCCCTGCCTAAGGTCCAAGGTCCGGAAAAAATGACGTCTTTGTATGAGAGCTCCTTGGGACCCGAACGTAATTTATGATATTTTGGTTTTAAACCTAAACGCGCGCAAAATGCAAGAATAGGAACCATAGACTAAATGCATGGACCATAGACTAAAAAGGTCGACCATGGAGGGGCGAAGATTCTATTGTGGCCAGCCCACTATTTATGCGTAGCTCTATTTCCTATTTATATATAGCTCTATTTTTCTTTATTATACGTGGAAGTGGCTATTGTATTGTATTATTCAATATTGTTGTTGATTTTCTATTTGTCCATGATACATCTCAAATTATCGACAATAGCAAATGCACGGAAATGATTGGGTGCTTTTATTTATCTATGATAATCTATAAACCAATTTGCTAAGATGTGTAAACATTTAAGATTCATAATTTATATTAAATGCATGCTCACAAATAGACGTGTGTAAGTTCACGCTTAGAAATGATGCATGTGTACTTACAAATCGAAATCTATAATCTAAGTTGCAAGGATACATTCATTTAAAGCTCTCAAATGCATGCCCGCAAACAAACACGTGTAATTCGCGATAACGTAAATGGAACGTTGTGGGTTCGAATCCCGGCAAAGCACAAAAAATATAACATTTATATTTTCAAATATGCTATTCGCTGGGTTGAAAAATTCTTAAAACCTTTACCAAAAAACCGGTCACTAAAAGGTCCATCCAGCCTTACAGCAACCGGGGCTTGCTTAAGTATTAGCGCCTTGTATCGACGACCAAGCTCGTAAAGAACACCTTTGCAGCACTACAACAAGTGTCATAGAACCATAATCTAATCTTATCTAATCTAAGTCGCCAAGATATCGCTGCCTTAGTTCTTGTTTATCGTATACGCCTTGGAGAAAATTTTACATGAACAATGTTTGCATGTGTACTGGACCAATGTGTCTTATGAAAACAAGAAATTTATTTTAAAAATATTTAAAAGAACTCTCACATTATCGAGTTTTACGGATTTTCTTAGCTCAGATTGTGTAGAATTTGATTCATAAGACAACTGCATGAAAAAGTCATATTTGACAAGATTGGCGGATACGGTAAACAAGAACTGGGGGAGCGATATGTTACATTGGAAATTCACATAACATGCATTTTCACAACCAGACACGTAGGTACAAGTTCGCGCTTGCACATGCCGCATGTGAACCTACAACATAAAAACCAAATCTCAAATGGACAACACCTTCTCTCAGGGGTCAGTCTCCCCTCCACTGACCCACGCCCTGTATATCCATCCCATCCGGGGATGTGTCACAGGACTCGCATGCAAAAGTTATGTGAGATGCGAGTGGCAGAAGGCCCTCCCGTGAAGCTACACTTTCCCAAGTGTTTACACAAAGCAAAGGAGGCTCAGAAATCACTGAAAGATTATAGCCGTGAGAGTTTAGGGCTCGAGGATTTTAAATTAATTTCTCAAATGGACATACACCCTGCAACTCTTGTCGTCCTTCCCTGAGACAGGGGTGAGATTAGCAAAGTGAACCATTTTTACAGCATGGGTGGTCAGCCGCAGCCTCTGAAGTAGACGCCCTAGAGTCTCTGAAATCTAGGGAGTCTACCGCACAGGCGTCATACCAACCTTATAATACTTTTATTAGACCAACTGTCTTTATTTTGAATATTGTTCATACAAAATATGTAATATCTTCATACATTTTGTATAGAATATTGAGGTATCCTTTGTACAGAGCCGCAAGGAGGTACTTGAACTGAATTGATTTCGAGGACAGGGCCAGATTAGTATGGGCCATTGGATGTCAATGCACAAGGGCCCAATGTAACGTTTTATTAGCCCCTCACTCCACCCCTGAGCTCATTGTGAGTTTTTTTTTCATTCAATATTATTTATTGAATATTTGTAAACATATATCTAAGTAAATAGTTATAGCTACTAAGTTACATATACCGAGTAACTTCTTGCTGCGTTATCTAAGGAGGGGGTCGCATGTGGCGAGTTGAACCTATTTATTTTTACAGGTAAGGGGGCCGGCCTAACGCCAACCACTTCAATGAAATGGGGAGATTTCCCAGCTTCCGTGGGCGCTGGTACTCATTTCTTGTGAGGGCTGAGTAAACCTTGCCGGAATTTTATTTTGGGGCTTAAAATAAACTTAAAATAACACCCGCGGTGGGATTCGAACCTGAGCTCACGGCATGGAATGCAAGCACTCTACTAACTGAGCTATCGACCGAACTGAATCGAGTGAATATTTACAAAAATAAAGGTAGGTAAATACAAATACATACATCGGTCCATAGTCTAGTGGTTTACACCTCTGACTCGTAAATGGAAGGTTGTGGGTTCGAATCCCGGCGGAGCACAAAAATATGCCATTTTTATTTTCAAATTTGCTCTTCGCTGGGTTGAAAACTTCATGAACCTTTACCAATTGGACCGGTCACCAAAGGTCCATCCAGCCTTACAGCAACTGGATCTTGCTTGAGAGTTGGCGCTTTGTAGTGACGACCAAGTTCGTAAAAAGTCCGGTCGATAGCTTAGTTGGTAGAATGCTTGCATTCTACACTGAGATTGAGGGTTCGATCACCACCGAGGGTGTCAGAAATGATTTCCTATTTCGGTGTTTATTTCAAGCCCAAAATACCGGCAAGGTTTATTCAGCTTTACTAGCCCCCTCGGGAGCTGGGAAACCCCCACTTCAACTAAAGTGGTTGGTGTAAGGCCTTTCCCCTTACCCGTAAAAATAAATAGGTCCCGAATCGCCTCATGTGACCACTTCGGGGATAACGCAGGCAAGAAGTTACACTATAAGTGTAGCTTAGTTGCGTTTTAGTTGCGTTTATTAGCTATAACTCTGGATGATATGAAAGGAGTACCTATGTAAGGACCGAAAAAAATGGCGGCTGTACTGTAATGTAGGCGGCTAAGGCAAAGGCTTTGAAGTTTTCAATTTTCGTTTTTTATAGATTTTGGTCTTATTGTTTTTGATAATTGTAGGTAGGTATGTTTGTTTTATACAACTGGATGTAATTAATTGTTTGTATTCCTTGAATTATAGGTTGATATGAGGCTGACCACCCATACTGTAAAAACATGGTTCACTTTGCCAATCTCACCTTGTAGGGAAGGTCGGCAAGAGTTGCAGGGCTTATGTTCATTTGAGGTTTGGATTTTATTTGTAAGCACACATCCAGCATTTGTAAGTCCAAACTACACGTGTTTGTTTGTGGGCATGCATTTGAAATGAGATTTATATGTTAATATATCTTTGCAACTAAGATTATAGATGTCATAGGTTCGCAAGCGACATGTGCAAGCGCGAACTTTTACGGGTCTGCTTCCTAAGTAACCTTTTAGGTTTTAAAAAGGTTACAAAAAGGTTCCAGAACCTTTTTAAACTTTTTGTAACCTTTTTAAAACCTAAAAGGTTACTTGGGTTGTGAGAATGCATATAATATGAATCCCTAATATTGCATAGGTACTTCTGCAGCTTAGATAAGGTTATTTGATTTATTGAATTTGAATATTTTGAGATGTTTAAAAATGTGACCAACGTATGAAATTGGATACACAAAAGATGAAGCTATCACAAAGAGATAAAAACAAAACAATGTCCAAGTGACAAAACACAGTAGTTATTAAAAAAGAGATTTGTGTTTTCTGAAATGGGATCCCTTGTCTGAAAAAGTGTCAAGTGACGCCACTGGAATAAACAAGTTGACAGATCAACATGTTAAAAATGACGGTTTTAACGCGATTTACGATAGGATAGAATTCCTAACTAATAGGTTAGTATGAGGCTGACAGCCACGCTGTAAAACTTGCTTAACTTTGCCGATGCCGCAATAGTGGCTCTTGAGGTGTGATACACACAAAAACAGCGCTCACCAAATAAATTGGCCTAATTTCAATATTATTATTCGCACTTACAAATACTGAATGTGTAGTGTGTACTTACAAATTAAATCCAAACCTCAAATGAGCATAAACCCGGCAACTTTTACGGACTTTCCCTGACACAGGGATGACATTGGAAAAATGAAACATTTTTTACAGTAGGTATGGTTGGTCAGCCACATACCAACCTATAAGTCAAGGAATACAAATAATAAATAACATTTGATTACATTATAAACAACAGTCCAACAAATAATCCGGTCGATAGCACAGTTGGTAGAGTGCTTGCATTCCATGCCGAAAGCTCGGGTTCGAATCCCACCGACGGTGTCAGAAATGATTTCCCGTTTCGGTGTTTATTTCAAACCCCAAAATAAAATACCGGCAAGGTTTACTTCAGCCTTCACAAGAAATGAGTACCAGCACTCTCGGGAGCTGGGAAACCTCCACTTCAACTGAAGTGGTTGGCGTAAGGCCGGTCCCTTTACCTGTAAAAATAAATAGGTTCAACTCGCCACATGCGACCCCTTCGGGGATGACGCGGCTAGAAGTTACACTATATGTGTAGCTTAGTTGCGTTGCGTTAACAACACCTTAAAAATAAATCCATACAAAAAAGTAAATACATACCCATACCAAAACCCAAATCTCAAATGAACATATAAGTACACCCTGCTACTCTTGCCGGCCAAGATTTGTCTAAAGTATCTACGTAAAGTATGTTCTTATTTTTGTAAAGCTACGTTAACCTTATTGGTACTGAAACCTTGATAAGAAGAAATAAAACAAGCAAAGAAAAGCATTTTCAAAGTCATGGCCTTCGTTTAGAAAATCGACGTTCAACTATAGTTTATTATCGATTCCACACATAGGTATACAAATTCTGCAGTTTAAAAAACATACAATCATAAGAACATACAACCGGTTCGTAGTCCAGGTGGTAACACTTCGGATTCGTAACTGGAAGGTTGTGGGTTCGAATCCCGGCGGAGCACAAAAAATATACCAATTTATATTTTCAAATTTGCTCTTCGCTGGGTTGAAAAATTCATAAACCTTTACCAAAGACCGGTTTTATTCACCAAATCTGCATACCTACAAATATTGTAAAGGATGCTAGTTGCTTTTGGTGGCGCGACGGGAAAATAGATTTTTCCAATATAACAAGAAACCTCCAAGCGACGATCTTTTTCCTGGCGTCGGAAAAATATCTCTTGTTAATTTTTTTTATCAAAAAGCAGTTGTTTCTTTAAATGTTGTAACCAAAGCTAACCGACATATTGTTCGTCATTGCTGTCATTAACATTTGCAAATCCAGTGTAGGTATCAATTTTTAACAAAAACCAAAAATCAGTCTTAAACCTACTATTTGTATTTGATCAAAAATTTATATTTTTTATGAATAAGAAGGGAAAACTAATCCTTGTGGGAACATATTCTTCATGCATTCATGCATTTTCACAACCAAACATGTACAAGTTCGCGCTTGCACATGCCGCATGTGAACCTACAACATAAAAACCAAATCTCAAATGGACATACACCCTGCAACTCTTGCCGTCCTTCCCTGAGATAGGGGTGACATTGGCAAAGTGAAACCATTTTTACAGCATGGGTGGTCAGCCGCATACCAACCTATAAGTCAAGGAACAAGTTCGCTATATAAATTATTATTACTATTATTCCTTGACTTATAGGTTGGTATGAGGCTGACAACCCATACTGTAAAAAATGGTTCACTTTGCCAGTGTCACCCCTGTTTCAGGGAAGGTCGGCAAAATTTGTGGGGCTTATGTTCATTTGAGGTTTGAATTTTATTTGTTAGTACACAATCAGCATTTGTAAGCGCGAACTACACGTGTTTGTTTGTGGGCATACATCTGAGAGCTTTAAATGAATATATCCTTGCAACTTAGATTATAGATTATTATAGATTATAGATATTGTTCGCAATTAAAGAATCATTTTAATAAATAAATCTAATATGAATGACAAAGAATCAGATTTTTTTATTTTTTATTTTAATTGTTTTCTCGTTTATTCTTTGTGTAAGTTTTTGGTGTGTCTTTCCACCTACCGCTGTTTAAATACACAAAAAAGACAAGTTGATAATAAATAAACATTCATAGAAAGAATAGGGCTTTATGAAAAGAAGGATCTATTAAAAATATGAGCTTGGACTAACCTGTATGCGTCCTCTTGTGAATCTTCAAGTTCTCAGATCTAGCAAACACCTTCCCGCATCCAGGAAAAGGGCAAGGAAACGGCTTCTCTCCAGTGTGGACCCTGATGTGGTTCACCAGCTTGTACTTGGCCTTGAAGGGCCTTCCATTCCTCGAACAACCCTGCCAGCAGCACGCATGCGTAGTGCACTCAGGCCCTCCCACATGCTCCACAGTCAGATGCGTCACTATCTCATGCATCGATCCAAAATTCTTTCCACACTGCTTCCTGGGAAGCGGCTGGTCAGGTTCCACCCAAAGACACTGCATCTCTTGCTTCACAGGCTGCCGCATGTATCTAAAGAACGCACCATGCGCTGCTGTGGTAGGATGACCTCCCAATCCAGGGATGTGATGAGACATGGCAGAGAATTGATGATGGTGCGGAGTGGTTTGATGGTAGTGAGGCTCTGAAGCTCTCCAATCCATTCCTAGCCTCATTTGGTGGTGGTGATTGAAGTGATGGTTTCCTAATGCTTGATGATGGTGGTTTAAAGTTTGGTGGTCGTGTAAAGGAGGTGGGAAGATGACTCCTTCTGACGTGTTTGTTTGCGTCATGAAATCATCTCTTCGGAGCAAGAAATCTCTTGTTGCGTAGCCTGGATGTGGGTTGAGATGGTGGTAGGTGTTGGTCTGGGAATGTGGGATGGAATGGGGATGAGGATGGGCATGATGAGGCTCAGAAATTTGCGGTTGTGGAGGAGACATCTTCAGGCCGTATGTAGCAAGGTGTGCGTGGGAGGAGTCGATGAATGCATTCATGATGGAATGAAATACACTGATTTGACACTCATTGTTAAAAGAAACAAAAAAAAAACACTAAATTATCCAATTATTTGAAACACAAAACCACTGTTGAATTAAGAGTTTTTATCCCGATAAAACAATGTTTAAACACTTTTTTATTTTAATTGTTTAAGTTCAAAAGAAAAAAACACACAAATTATTAAAAACAATGTTGATATCACTTAATTATGAATGCTTTTCTAAGTACGAAAATCTTTTTATTTATAAAGAAAAGTGTCAAAAATAAAGTAAAATAGTTTACACACTAAAAAGTTCACATTTTTTTTACGTAGTAAATTCTAGAATATAAAATTTATATTGTTAACTTTATCAGTCAGTAAAACACATATTTTTTATTGTACAGTCTTTTCACAATCTCGTTTTGTTCCGCGTATGGCAACTGTCAAAATTCAAATGACCAGACTGGATAGATTCCAGATTTTTGGAAAGAATATTACAATAGGTATCCTCGGGGTCCAAAAGACCATCAAGTGGGCCTTAAATTACCTTCGACACATGGCACAAAGGACGTTACATCATTTTTCAAAAATCTCTTCTCTCCAAACCACATTTTATATTTATTTGAAAGTCTCACACACAATTGGAAATCACTGAATTGTCTATTTTTACACTTTTGTCATTCACAGTCATTGTTTATTTTATTTTATTTTATTTTATTCTCTGTTTAAAACAAAAAGAAGAATGTTTAAAAGCCATAAAACTTTAAATTTTTTGACTTACAAATGTTTTTCAAAATCATTTGTAGAGCTTTTATACAAGAGACGAACATCTCATAAAGGCAAAATAGTCTGTAAGGTAGGCTTAATATGGTAAAAAATGCATTTTACCCTTAATTGAACTTTATGGTTCAATTCGAGTCATTGTTGGAACTAAAATAAATTTCTGAGAGTTATTTTAATTAAGGGCAAAGATAAACTTTTTATTCTGAAATGTATTTGTTTCTAACCAGTTAATTGTGTCACCAAGTAGGTAGTAGGTAAGAAGAATCCTTCTCAATTTGACAATCTATAATCTAAGTTGCAAGAGTTTTTTCAATTAAGGATACTTATTAAATGCATATCCACAAGCAGACACGTGTAAGTTCGTCCGTCAGTTTGACATACAAAATAAAAACCCAGATCTCAAATGAACACAAACCCTGCAACTCTTGCCGCCCTTTCCTGAAACAAGGGTGATATTTGCATAGAGAGACATTTTTTTAAGTAAAGATAGTCAGCCTCATATCAACTTATTAGTCAATGAAATCTATCTTTAATCTATAATCTAAGTTGCAAGAATATAATATTCATTCAAAGCTCTCAGATGTATGTATGCCCACAAACAAACACGTGTAGTTCGCGCTTACAAATGCTGATTGTGTACTTACAAATAAAATCCAAACCTCAAATGAACATAAGCCCTGCAACTCTTGCCTAAATAATAAAAATAATTCAAGTTGAGTTGGTGCCTGAATGAGATTTAGTCTATGACTGATCCTAAAAATGTTATTCACGCATAGCAAAACCATGGCTTATCCGCAGCCTAAGTGAATTTTTCAAACAAACAAAAACGATTGTCTAAGTTCATATATGAATCAAATCTACATTAAATAGCACTGTACATAGGTATATATTTATAAAGTTTTAATTTTTAATTCTTATTGTCAAAATTGACTCACGCTTTTAATTTTGACATTAGAAGGAAACTAGCAGATTGTCAACGTCGGGGATACCTAACAATACAAAAAAGGAGATCTCTTTTTGGGTAGGTACTTACATAAAAAAAATCGTCCTTATTTCAAAAAACTTTTAAACGTCTAAACAATAAAAAAATGCAAAAAAAAAACTTAACAAGCAATAAATCTATTTCTAAACAGTTTTTTTGTACTTTTTGTAAAGATTTTAAACAAAAAAAGCAACTATTGCCATAATAGGATTTAGTTTTAAGGCGATTTCTCTGGCATTTCGGTCTATTGTAGTGCTATAGACCCCCGAATGATGGACTGACGTTTCTGAGACGGTCTGAACTCATGCTTGGATGATTTTCCTTTGTGGCACGGAAAGGGTTAACATCTTATGAGATTTGCCAGTTTTTCTGATTTTTAATCTTATCAGGGTTATTCACAAACGTATCTTTCTATATACAAGACCTGCGTTAGACCGATAATGATATACGGTATCGAAACCAGAGCCGACACCACGAGAACGAAGAGTCTCCTACGAACCACCGAAATGAAAACTCTCCGCCCTATCGCAGGATTGACCATGCGAGACAGAATACGAAATTCCGAAATTCGGAGGATCTGTGATGTCGAGGATGTCGTGCGATGGGGTAGAAACAGAAGACGTTACTGGAGAGATCACGTCGAAAGAATGGATCCGGTGAGAATGGTGAAAATAGCGGCAGACGAGATACCATCAACCAGCAGACCCCCTGGACGACCACCAAAGAGGTGGAAGGACAGCTGGACATCCGCGTCCCAGGAGTGAACCCAAGAATAATTAGGACCTAGTCCTAAAACAAGCTGAAGAAGAAGAAGAAGAAGAAGTATCTTTCTACCTATTTCTTAAATTAACTCCGAATAACACTGTTTGATATTACCTACAAAAATTATTACCTACCTATAATTAGTACCTACATATATAATATTTGTGTTTTGATGTTATTTATTTGATTTTTCGTTAGTGTTTTTACAGATTATTGACAATAAATATGAACCCAATGGGTAAGCTAGTAGCAGACACGTGCATAGGATATATGCAAATACATTTCAGAATAAATATTTTCTTTCATTCCTTTAAAATAACTCATTTTAAATTGACTGGAGTAGATACCTACTAACAATGGCTCTAATCAAACTTAAACTTTGAATTTTAAATCTGAATATCTAGCATATCTAATGGGTTTCTTATCATTTATTCCTCCTCAGGTGTTAGACCACTCGGACGTCCCAGGATGCGGTGGGCAGACAACGTTGAAGCCGACGCCGAAGTTCTGGGAGTGAGGGGACCATGGAGGGAAGCAGCACAAGACAGAGAGTCCTGGAGGATTGTGGTGCGGGAGGCCCTGAGCCTTCAAGGCTTATGAGCCGAAAAAAGTAAAGTAAGTATCATTTATTGTCTACCTATTAGGCGCATGTGCCTGTATGGGATGCACGCCCTTGCAGGTAGGCTAGAAGGCTACCTTTCGCATTTCTATAAATTTGAAAGACAGCAATTTATTAACAATTTTTTATGTGATTGCATTCAAAGGCAAGACAAAATACGACCCTTGCCTAACACGTTTTCAAAATTATAAAAATGACGCTCGGATTCTAAATCTAATTCTAAATCTAAGCTGCAAAGATACGTATCATTTGAGATTCATATTAAATGCGTTCCCACAAGCAGACACGCATAATTTCGCGTTTACACATGCCGCATGTGGACTTATAATATAAAAAAAAACAATCTCAAATGAACTTAAGCCCTGCAACTCTTGCCGGCCTTCCTTGAAGCAGGGGTGACATTGGCAAAGTGAACCATTTTTTACAGTAGATATGGGTGGTCAGCCGCATACCAACCTATCAGTCGAGGAATTCAGGAAGGGAATCAGGAAGGAATATCAGTCGCATTGATGAATGATATTTATGTTCAACAAAATTTCAATTGTCAAAATAACCACCCGACTCAAAACTAGAAGAAAAAAGTGTCAAATGCAACTCTAGATTTTAAATATGGTAAGTAATAAATTAATAAATAATTCTCAAGAAAAGGTTATATTTTTCATAAGCACATGAAGTGAACACTGAATTTCAGGTAGAGAAAAAGTACAAAATTACACTCATTTACATTTGAAATAAAAAGCTTCTAAAATTGTATGGAGATCCTACCTACTTGTTTAACATTTAAATACTAAAAGAAAATTAATTTAAAAAGAAATCCTACCTCGCAAGAAAATCAATCGTTTTGATTTGTATATCTACGTGGGTACTTTTAGGACGCCTCAATGCGACGGCAAAATATGATAGGATCCTGAAACGATCCTGAAAATAAAGGACTCTGTCTGGAATCAGGTGTAATCTAATCTAAGTTGCAAATATATGTAACAATAAAGATTCACATTAGGTATACACAGATTCACAAGCAGATACGTACTGTAAGTTTGCGCTAAAACATGCCGCATGTGGGCTTACAATACAAAAACCCGAATTTCAAATGAACATACATCCTGCAACTTTTGCCGAATTTCCCTGAAACAGTACATTGGCAAAGTGAACCATTTTCTACAGCATGGGTTGTCAGCCGCATACCAACCTGTAAGTCGAGGTACCTCAGCTGATTTATTTCTTATAAGTAAGTCATTGCCTAATAGTTAGACATCACTTCAAGTTACTGATCAGAAGTTTGATTTTCCAAGTTGGAAAATCTTTTAAATAACAATCGCTTAGGGAGAAAAATTAAGTGTCTGTTACAGTATCTACTATTTATTGAGTGAGGTAAAACCAGCCTTGCTACAAATATATTTTTTCTTGAGAATTTACCTAAAGTCTAAGCACATTTGAATGATTTCTTAGCGCCTGTTGCACCAAACTCCAATCAGACAAAAATCAAAATTAAGTGTGATTTCTGACTCTGTGATGACTCTGGAAGAAATGAAAGAAATAGGTAGGTACAATGTAAGGACAGAAAGAAATGGCGGTTGATCTGTAATGTTGGCGGCTGGGGTTTATTAAATTGGAATTGTTTTTGTGTTTTAGTTTTGATGTCCATACATATTATAATTTATTTATTTAAAAATAATGTAATGTGTCGTGTATGCGGCTGACCAGTGACCACCCATGCTGTAAAAATGGTTCACTTTACCAATGTCACCCCTGTTTCAGAGAAGGACGGCAAGAGTTGCAGGGTGTAGGTGCCATTTGAGATTTGTTTTTTTTATGTTGTAGGTTCACATGCGGCAAGTGCAAGCGCGAACTTGTTGTGTCTGCTTGTGAAAATACATGTAGGTAATGTGAATCTCCAATGTAACATATCTTCGCAACTTAGATTAGATTAGACATCTCCCAGCAAATCAAAAACTTGTTTGCAAATAGGTAAACCAGCATATAGACATCATCTTTCCTGTTCAAATTCCATCACATTATTTCCCATTTCCGAGAATATTAAACCAAAGTCCTTACCAGAATTAAGCAATCAAATTTGATGTGTCAATCAAATATTGATTGGAGATTGGTGCAACAGGCCCTTAATCACTCTGATAGCTTTGTTTTTCAAAGTAAAAAATATTTCATGGAAATACGGACAATGAGATCCAAGATAGCTGCCTTTCTCTAGTTTCAGGATTTGAGATTACCTTCCCTGCTTCAGGGAAGGTCGGCAAGAGTTGCAGGGCTTATGTTTATTTGAGATTGGGTTTTTATATTGTAGGTCTACGTCCACATGCGGCATGTGTAAATTATGCATGTCTGCTTGTGGGAATGCATTTAATATGAATCTCAAATGATACCTACATATCTTTGCAGCTTAGATTTAGATTTAACTGAAATCTTCTTTGATTTACAAAAATGTAATTTGTCATGTATGTTCCTTGACTTATAGGTTGTTATGCGGCTGACCACCCATAATATAAAAATTGGTTCACTTTGCCAATGTCACCCCTGTTTCAGGGAAGGACGGCAAGAGTTGCAAGGCTTATGTTCATTTGAGATTGGGTTTTTTATATTGTAGGTCCACATTCGGCATGTGTAAGCGCAAAATTATGCTTGTCTGCTTGTGGGAATGCATTTAATATGAATCTCAAAAGATACATATCTTTGCAGCTTAGATTTAGATTTAACTGAAATCTTCTTTGAAGACGGAGAAAAATGTCGTTATATGAAATGTACCTAAGTAGGTTAGTACCTACCTGTGGAAGTATCCTACATGTATGTTATGATAATATATTGAATAGATAATTTTATCAATATTTGCTAATTATGACTGATTAGTCAACTTCATTTTAACACTTGAATCCCTTTAATATCTATTGCCTGACGTTTTTTTTAATACGGCAGTGTTTTCAAATCTCTAAACACACACCTATTCAAAAACAATAACAACAAAAAAACAATTTTCACTCTAAGTTACATTTTAACATCCTAATTTTTTTATCACACAAAAATTTACATTAGTTTGTTTGTTCACACAGTTTTGATCACATTTCTCACATGGCGTTTGTTTTCAGTCACGGGGGTGGTTATCGGCGTTGCTTAGAGCGCAGGGGTACGTCCTGCGTATACGGGGTACACGGTGTGACTGAGGGCGCCCCGGCGCGCAGGACCTGCGGGGGGTGGAGCGCTCTGTTAGCAGGCCACGCCCCCTGAAAAGGGGAGGAGGCAGGGTTGACAAAAGTAAAAACGAAAAATAAGATAAATATTTTTTTTTTCAAAAAATATTTAATTGAATTTACAGCATGTATTGGTTGTTGAGAGACTTGGGGAGACTAAGATCAGTGAAAAGACTCAACTAATTAAGTTGATTTTCTGACAAATACAAAAATAAGTGAAAATAAAATAAAATGGTAAAAATATATGTATACCTAGGTATCAAAAATAAAACCGAGTAACTTTTCAACAGCCTTCACTACATAAAAATGAATAGATACCTATATTTAAAAATAAATATCTTTCCTTTGTATTCTAAGTGTCACATTGTAAATTTATTAAAGCCCTAACAACTTTCAAACTGAACTACATATTGCGAGTTTAGTTCATCCTCAGTCGTCGTGCAGAGAGGGTGTCTCCTGAAGACGTTAGCTACGTCGCTAACGAAACGTCGAGAATAAGATAAGTTCTCTTATAACGGTTCGTCTTATACCTATCCGAAAATACATTTTAACTTTGTTGTTATCTATTATTATTGTAAATATGACCTATAGGTTTCATGTATTTAAGGGTAAATGAATTTCTTGCCATAGTTTACTACCTGATATATAGTAGATTACTTTTCTTGCCGTAGAAGGTTTTCAAATGCTGAATATCAAAAAGGAAACGTTATCATGGACCCAATTAAGTTTCATTTTAAACAAAAAAATAGAAAAATCTTAAAATCTAAGGTACTAATCTCTTGTAAAAAAAGAACAGGAAAATCTTCTCATTTCTTATTTTAGGCCAACCCTGTCACTGCACAGTAGTACATCCATAAAATACTCTCATCTGATTGGTCCACTCATTTGAGGGGTGGAGGAGCTCCCCGCTGATTGGCTCCGCAGGTGGCGGCTTGCCATTGGTCGAACGCTAAACCCGATCCAGCCAATCAGAGAAAGGCATTATTATATTGTTTTTCTTTCAAGTAAATATTTTATTAACGTTCATTAACCACTTCCTAACATGCTCATTACAAAATAATTGTCAAGATTTGTAAAATATAAAAGGTTTCCTTTTAAGTCAATTCAGTCGGACCAGATAATCTAATCTAAGTTGAAAATATATGGAAAATTTGGGATTCACGCATTCTCACAAGCAGACACGTATAAGTTTGCGCTTGCACATGCCGCATGTGAGCCTGCAACATAAAAACCCAAATCTCAAATGAATATACACCCTGCAACCTTTACCGACCTTCCCTGAAACAGGTGACACTGGAAAAGAGAACCATTTTTTTATAGCATGGGTGGTCAGCCTCACACCAACCTATAAATTAAGGAATAACTAAGCTTGATATGCTTGAGATCCTTTTTCTTATAATATCTGTTATAAGCATGATTTATTTGGTGAGCGCTGCTTTTGTGTAAATTACACCTCAAGAGCCCTGTTCGAACTTGGTCGTGGCTATAGAAAGCGTCAATTCTCAAGCAAGACCCACTTGCTATCTATATCTATGTCATGATAGACCATTGATGGCCGGTCTTTTACATCTACGTACATTGTAATGTTTAGATGGAAAGGTATCTCCAGGATGTACCTTCAGGATACTTACTTCCGGCTAGCTCTCATCAGCATCACTCTCAGGGCGTGGGGTTCTTTTTTTTTTGGGTTGCTTACTTGTATTTTGGGAAGGTTGTCTATTAAAATATAAGTTTAACATGAACAAATAAGGGTTTATTTACTTTAGTAATATGGGGAAAAAGGGGAAATAAGGGAATGGCCCGACCTTGTCACTAAAACACTCCCTACTCTGTCGACTGGAGTTCCGAACTGAATGACCTGGGGCAGCGCCCCAGGCTAGCGGCGGCTCACGAGGCGGACGCCTCTCCACGTTGGAGCCCCTGGGTGGGCGCTCCTATGCACTATGTCTCCTATGCCTCTGGTCCACAAGGCGGGTGCCTTGCTGTAGATGTAGCAAGTAGATGGGGAGGAGGGAGCTCCATTGTAATGCCTCCTCTTGCACTGCTTGGTGCTTGGTCGTTGACGTCTGACTCTCTTCACATCTTGCCGGGAACTGAAGAACGACGGCCCGATCAGATCACACGGCGCAGTTCGGCCGCTTCCGTGACCGTTCGGCTCCGTTCGGCCCACAAAACACACTGTACACTTGGAGATTGTTTTTTATATGTTATTTTAAAATAACATAACAACATCTAAGTAGGTACATTTTTTTAAATGTAAATGTTAGGTAGATATATTTCATGTGCTTTATCGGGATTCCAACCCATGACCTTCCATTTAAGAGTCCGAAGCGTTACCACTAGACTGCGGACCGGCGTTTATGATGTTTTGTCAAGTGATGTTTTTTCCATGTGCTTTTTATGGTGCGTTCTTTTTGAGGTAACAATGTGATTTTTTGTCGTGCGACGTTTTGCCACTGTGTCGCTCTAGCATGGAACCAAAAAAAATAACTAAGCTATATTCGAATCATCGAAAGATGTATCTATGTATACAACCTTGATGTCAACGACGATACCATGGTGAAAGCACCAGTTCTCATCAGATCACCGAAGTTAAGCAACATTGGGCGCGGATGCATCTTGGATGGGTGACCGCTAGGTAGGTACACCGCGTGTTGTTGGCATTTCTTGGACCGGTCCGTAGTCCAGTGGCAGCACTTCGGACTCGTTAATGGAAGGTTGTGGATTCGAATCCCGGCGGAGCACAAAAAATATACAATTTATATTTCCAAATATGCTCTTCGCTGGGTTCAACCGGTCACTGAAAGGTCCATCCAACCTTACAACAACTAAGTCTTGCTTGAGAGTTGGCGCTTTCTACAGTGACGACCAAGCTCGCAGAGGGCTCTTGAGGTGTGATACACACAAAAACAGCGATCACCAAATAAATCATCCTAATATTATTACATTGTTATCTATTGATGTGGATGAGCTTTAACCTGCTTTAGTTTTGGTTCTCATCTTTAATGGAAACCATAAATTAACCAACATTGTATCCATACGTCTTCTATCTTCAATGATTGATAGTCTACTACCAGCTCTATTTACTTACTTACCTATTACCTATCCGACCGGTCCGTAGTCCAGTGGTAGCACTTCGGACTCGTAAATGGAAGGTTGTGGGTTCGAATCCCGGCGGAGCAAAAAAAATAGTTGAAGTGGGGGTTTCCTAGCTACCAAGAGGGCTGGTACTACTCATTTCTTGTGAAGGCTGAGTAGGTACCTAAGCCTTGCCGGTATTTTATTTTGGGTTAGAATAAACACCGAAACGGGAAATCATAAACCATTTCTGACACCCTCGGTAGGATTCGAACCCGGGCCCTCGGCATGGAATGCAAGCACTCTTCCAACTGAGACATTGACCTAAAATTGTGAAACAACCAAAAACGAACCTAAATAAGTAAGAAAATAAAGAAATATCTCTCAAGGTTATTGTGCAAAAAACCAATTGAGTAACTTAGATTAGATTAGATTAGATTTTCCTTGACTTATAGGTTTGTACCTAGGTATGCAGCTGACCACCCATGCTGTAGAGAATGGTTCACTTTGCCAATGTCGCCCCTGTTTCAGAGAAGGTCAGCAAGGCGTATGTATGTTCATTTGAGATTTGGGTTTTAATATTGCAAGTCCACATGCGATACTATACCTAATGTGAATCCTTAATGTTACATATCTTTGCAACTTAGATTAGATTAGATTAGATTTTCCTTGACTTATAGGTTTGTACCTAGGTATGCAGCTGACCACCCATGCTGTAGAGAATGGTTCACTTTGCCAATGTCGCCCCTGTTTCAGAGAAGGTCAGCAAGGCGTATGTATGTTCATTTGAGATTTGGGTTTTAATATTGTAAGTCCACATGCGATACTATACCTAATGTGAATCCTTAATGTTACATATCTTTGCAACTTAGATTAGATTAGATTTTATGCAGCTCACACGACACTCATCTCCACCATGCATTTTAACTGTCGTTTTACCGTGCGTTGTATTAAATGCCATTTTAAATTTCCAAAACCCAAGCTGCAGTGTTGAAGAGACTGCCCCGTGATAGTGATTCGACTTTGTTTCGCCGATCGTTTCGCAATAAAGCTGAATCAGGCGCTGCCGAGTCTCTAATGCGGTAGTCACGATGCTCTGCAGTGTCAGGCGCCCCTGACTGCGGAGGTTGCCAGGGTTACGCGCCCCCGCGGCTCCCGGCCCGCCCCCGGGTTACTCCGAAACCGCTTGAGCACCCCTGGGCTGGAAGTCTCATCACCACGGTAGTTCTTTCACGGTAGTTCACGGTAGTTCTTCGCTTGCACTTCCTTTCTTTCTTTCGAAATTTCAGAGGGTTACATTAAAAAAAAACTTAAATGTAATTAATTGTTTGTATTCCTTGACTTATAGTTTGGTATGAGGCTGACCACCAATACTGTAACAAATGGTTCATTGTTCCAATGTCACCCTGTGTCAGGGAAGGTCGGCAAAAGTTGTAGGGTTTATGTTCATTTGAGGTTTGGATTTTATTTGTAAGTGGTACACATTCAGCATATTTTGTAAGCGCGGACTACCTACACGTGTTTGTTTGTGGGTAGGATGCATTTTATATGAGCTTTAAATGTTAATATATCTTTGCAACTTAGATTATAAATTTTCGATTAAATAGACTTGCGGCCATCTTGGATTGACAGATCTTCATACAAATATTACCGATATTCGGTAGGTAAGAATTACCGTGGTGATGAGAGTTCCAGCCAGTTCGCCGAATATACAACATACATACCTACCTTAAACTCGATTCGATTGCTTTAATCGAAAAAATTAATCAAATCTAAATCTCTAGGAGCTACTGTTACTGTTCCTGTATCCTGCCGTCATTTCTCCAGGGGTGGCCCGTACCTCCGCAGATGCGTGTCCCCTTTTATCTGTCATTAGGTACATAGATATCTCTTTTTTATATATTTTTTATCTTTGCCTATGTCACCCCTGTTTCAGGGAAGGTTGGCAAGAGTTGCTGGGCTTATGTTCATTTGAGATTGGGTTTTTATATTGTAGGTCCACATGCGGCATGTGTTAGCACGAACTTATACATGTCTGCTTGTGGGAATGCGTTTAATATGAATCTTAAATGATATATATCTTTGCAGCTTAGATTTAGATTTACATATCTCTTTCATTTCTTCGTACCTACATGCCTAAACTTCTATTGCAAAGTGACTCTTGAAGTGAAATGAGTAAAGTATGTACGGTGGAAACGAAGCATTGGAGAAGCATGACAGGAAAATCCCTGAAGGATAGTCAGGAATGAATGGGTAAAGTATTCTTTACCCATTCATTCCTGACTCTAATGTAAGTTGACAGAGGATGTGAAAGTTAAGGTGCAAAAGAATGTGATGAGATGGTTTGGGCATGTGGAAAGAATGAATGATGATAGATTGACAAAGTAGGTATACCTATATGCAAAGGAGCTGTAAAAGGAAAAAGAGGTAAGGGACGACCGAGAAAACTATGGAGTGATCAAATTGAGGAGATTGTGAAAGAATAGAATATACAAAGTGAGCGTAAAAGAAGAGAATGCACGAAAAAGGTGATGGATTTTCATTAATTGAAAGAGGTAGGTATGTAAGATAAGACGAAATGGAGGCAGCTCTGAAGATGCTCCAGCCACCCCTAGCGGAATGGCGACAGAGTTACAGTTATAGTTACTCTTGAAGCTACGTGATGGCGATTTAGGTCCAAATATAAGATGTAGGTACTGTGATTATTTATTAAGTAAAAGTAGGTACCTACCTACATTTGTATTCCTTCGCTGAGAATCGAGCCCACTACCTTCCTACCGCAAGTCTGGACCATCAACCTTTAAGCCACAATAATCTAAAGTTATTCAAAACCATTTTCATCCGACACAAACACAAAGAGGAAGAAGTTAATTAATGATTTAAATTTTCAAATGAGCCATGATCGCTGAAGGATCGGGGATTTCCTTATTAATTCTCGGTGTCAGGGTTCGATTCCCGGCCCGGCGCGGTGGCTGAGTGCAGCGCGTGCCCCCCCGCGGCTAGGGCTCGATCCCGCGAAGTTATTTATTACTGCAGCCTGCATTACTAGCTCTGCCATAAGTAAGGTGTGTCCCGAGCTAAGGGCCCTTTGTTGGCAGGGATAATCTGAATTGTCTGGAAGTTGTAATTAACTAAATTTGTTATTATTTCATATTGGTATTCCGGAGGTCTAAGACGATTGAGGACCTAAAGAGGAGGATGAAGACATTTTTCTTCGCCCAGTAAAATACTAAGCGCCCTTGGAGTGACATTGAGTTACGAAACGGCGCTGATAAGGAAATCATCATCATCATATGGTAAGCTTTTTTTTTTAAAAATCATGTGTGGGGGATTCCCTACATTAGGTACAGAGACTCTAGCGGTCTATGACACTTGTTGCAGTGCCGCAAATGTGTTGTTTGCGAGCTTGGTCGTCGCTACAAAGCGCCAATACTTTTTGCCAATATTTTTTGAGCTCCGCCGGGATTCGAACCCACAACCTTCCATTCAGTCCGAAATGCTGCCACTGGACTACGGGCCGGTCAAAGCCTTACAGTAACTATGCAGAACTCTGAATAGTTCTTCATAGAATAGGTACGCCAATTATTCTAGGTGAATTTTTGCTCATCAGGAATGTTGAATAGGAGTTGTGGTGAATGTAACTGTTTCATCACGCTGGAGAAGCACATCACAGAACGTCTGTTCTTGACTTATAGGTTGGTATGAGGCTGACCACCCATACTATAAAGAAAGGGTACACTTTGCCAATGCCACCCTTGTTTCAGGGAAGGTCATATCAGGGAAGGAAAATTTTATCTTGAAAAATGTCCAAGATCGATTATTCGAAAACATTGTATTTAATAAAACTATAAATGAGTCTAAAACTCCAATGTAGAAAATACAACAAAAGAAAATAAATGGGATTCTGTTGAAATTTCATTAACAAAACACTATTCAACATTCATCAAATGAAATATATTTTAAAAAAAAACTGGTTCAATTGTATGATATTAAACAATTCACGGAAAGGGGAGCTGTGGTAGGTAAAAAAAATAATTAAATACCTAGCTAAAAGTGGTAGGTATAAAATATATCAATACCTACCTGCCATCTAGCGCATGGCTGGGTGGAATCCCTTGTGGATAGCCTTGCAGAGATGATGATGACGATGATTGGTATAATGATTCAAAAATTCAAAAAGAGAACAAGAAATAAAAGAATGCCAATGACAAATGATTCCGCGTCGGCGGGGAAATGGAAAGATGGCCGCGGAGGTCAGGGCAGAACTCAGACAATAATTAAGAAAATACCATTTTTATTTTAATAAAAATAGCTAGGTCAAATACGCTCGTTTCCCTTTGCTATATTTTTATCTTTGTCCCATTAATTCCTTCTTTTGATTTTTTTGCAAAATCATGATCAAGGGTTTTTTTTTATTCCCGAAAGAACAGACTCTACCTATCGACATATTTTCAATTGATTTTTAAATATCACACAAATTTTTTTAGAAAAACACGTTTTGTTGTATTTTTATTGTTTTTTCGTATTTTATGCTACATTTTGGAATTCTTTTTTTGCTTTTAAATTACAGAATTAAACATTGGTGACATTAGTGAAGTGAACCATTTTTTTACAGCATGGGTAGTCAGCCTCATACCATATAAGTCAAGCGATTTAATTCAATATATTCGGTTCATTCACACACAGCGTAGCTCAACCGCCACCTAAGATGAAGATTCCATACAAAAAAAACCACGATCCATGGATCAGTCATGGATCAAATGTGTTTTGAATAATGCTTGATTTTTTGGTTCCGGGTTTTGACCGTGGACCATATTTTTGCTTATTTTCTTCTTTCTTGATACATCTTAAAGACTTTTAGCTGTCACCCACAGAGGAGACAAAACGTCAGCTGAAAGTCTTCAGGAAGTAGGTATCAAGAAAGAAGAAAAAAGAAGCTAAAATATGGACCACGGTCAAAACCCGGAGCTAAAACATCAAGCATCTGAATCCGGCCGTGAAAGCCTTAAAACATTGTTTTAAATAACTCTGAATGAAAGTAGGATGGAGAAAATTTTCATTAAAAAAACGATGATCTAAATTCGGCCCTGATTCAATAAAAGTATAACTGGGTTCGTATAAAGCTATTGGTTAAATAAATTAGGCAAGTGAGTGTGTGTGTAGGTATATATAGCTACTCGGTTATAACCAGAAGTATAGTTGGCTCTCCTTTTGGCAGAGAAACAGAATGGCAACTAATTCTCCATGGATTGTTTTGTTTCTTTATCTCTCGAACCAATATACACAGTGTGTACCCTGAAAACACACAGGCGTACCACAATTATTATCAAAACACGCAACTAAGCTACACATATGATCACATCAACACATCAACGACGATACCATGTTGAAAGCACCGGTTCTCATCAGATCACCGAAGTTTAGCAACATTGGGCGCGGATGCTACTTGGATGGGTGACCGCTCAGGTACACCGCGAGTCGTTGGCATCTTGGACCGGTCCGTAGTCCAGTGGCACACTTCGGACTCGTAAATGGAAGGTTGTGTTCAACCCAGCGTAGAGCATATTTGGAAATATAAATGGTATTTTTTTGTGCTCCGCCGGGATTCGAACCCATAACCTTCCATTTACGAGTCTGAAGTGTTGCCACAGGACTACGGACAGAAGAAAAGTTGGAATGCTCAGTCTTTTTTATCCACATTACCACGGAGCTTGTTCTAATGAGCTCCATTCATTAATCCGTCCCTCTCGCATTTCAGAAAGGGAAACTCGTAGTACGACTTTCATTCATCCCTTTGCAGTCGATCTCAAAACTATGAGAACTTGGCGTTTTCATGACTCATTCCTTTGCCAAACTGCCCGTTTATGGAATGATCTACCAGTATCTGTGTTCACTTCTCAATTTAATCCGGTTTTATTCAAAACCAACATCAATCGCCACTTCCTTACAGCGCCTCACGACAGAAGTAACAATTAAAGCAATGCCTCTGCGGCACCCAAGACTTTCAAGAATTGTTTAGCCTCCCACACAGGATTCCTTAAAAAAAAGGTACGCCCTTTTAAATTTAGATTCCCCCTAAGTTGCGCCTCTGCCTATCAGAAGTTCGCCACAATGGCGGATGACACGTGTGTCTATGGTGTGCGGGGCCGCTGCAGTTTTTGTACCCACGCGCCAGGGGACGATTGTCTGCCGAACAGGGCACAGCTGGATGCAAATTAATACCCAGCCCCGGCCACCAAACACAACAACTCCGCCCCTGCTTTGTATCACATGTTAGAGGTTTTTTTTGCAGCACCCCTATCTCTACAATTTCCCCAAAAATGCAGTCCGTTATGTTACTGTAGATAATAAAGAATACTTGATTACATTTATTATTATTTTTTAGAAAGGTGAACCGGCCCGTAGTACAGTGGTAACACTTCGGACTCTGAATGGAAGGTTGTGGGTTCGAATCTCGGCGGAGCACAAAAAATATACCAGTTCGTGTTTCTTCCTTGCAGAAGACACACGTCTCCTGAAGACGTCGGATATAGCTCTGACGAAACGTAGAGAAAATCTTTCTTCCCTTTACACACGGTCAGTTACATCCGTTTTTTTCATACCAAAAACATATATCATTTATATTTTGAAATAGGTATGCGAAGAGCATACCTATTTCTTTCGCTGGATTGAAAAACTCATAAACCTTTACCAGTAACCGGTCACCAAAGGTCCATCTAGCCTTACAGCAACTGGATCTTGCCTGAGAATTGGCGCTTTGTAGCGACGACGACCAAGCTCGTAAAAAGGTCGTTAGCTCAATTGGTAGAATGCTTGCGTTCCATGCCGAGAGCAAGGGTTCGATCTCAAGGCTTACTCAGCCTTAACAAGAAATGAGAAACAGCCCCCTCTGATGTTCGGAAACCCCCACATCAACTGAAAGTGGTTGGTGTGAGGCCGGCCCCCTTATCCGTAAAAATAAATAGGTCCCGAATTGCCACATGCGACCTCTTCGGGGATAACGCAGGCAAGAAGTTACACTATATGTGTAGCTTAGTTGCGTAGGGATTGACCAAGTTTCTGGAATAGCAAATTAATGGGATATCTAGATTCTAGAGTCATGATAAAAGGAAGCTTGTAGGTACGAAAAAGGTGATGACTCTGTATGAAATGAAAGAAGTATCCAAGGACGGAAAAAATGTCGGTTGATCGGCAATGCTGACCTTTCTTTCAATTTGGTCAATAGCTCAGTTGGTAGAGTGCTTGCATTCCATGCCAACGAATCCCACCGAGGGTGTCAGAAATGATTTCCCGTTTCGGTGTTTATTTCAAATCCCAAATTATTAGTAATATTAGGATGATTTATTTATTTTTTGTGTGTTTCACACCTCAAGAGCCCCCTACGAGCTCGCTCATCGCTGTAGAAAGCGCCAATTCGCAAGACCCTGTTGCTATTAGGCTGGATAGACCTTTAGTGACCGATCTTTGGTAAAAGTATATGAATTTTTCACCCAGCGGAGAACATATTTGAAAATATAAATGGTATCTATATTTCTTGTGCTCCGTCGAGATTCGAACCCACAACCTTCCATTTACGAGTCTGAAGTGTTGCCACTGGACTACGGACCGGTCTTAGCACATGACGTAATTATAATATTATTTATTTTAAAACATTTGGATAAAATTGAAACGTACGTTTGATAAAATCTGTATTTTAAGACGTGTCTATTTAAAACAGATATTTTCCATTTAGATACAATTTGATTTCCAATCGATTAATATTCAAATTTGAAATCATTTAATAAACAAATTTGATAATTTGTAGGCGATTGACTCAACGGCTATTTGTATTTATTTTTTCTATGGTAAATTGGGAATTCAAGTAAAACTAAAAAATTTAATACCTACATGTACTAGGTATGAACATTGATGAGTTGATGATTTCTTTATAGCGCCGTTTCGTGATGTAGTCACTCCAAGGGCGCTTGTACTAATGATGCCAGAAATTTGTTTGTCTTCAGTGCATTCCGGAACTTTCCATGGTCCTCTAGCTCTCTAGAACATGATGTGGTAGGTGGTTCCAGGCCAGACGACCAGCAACCGCAAATGCACGCTCTCCAAACACTGTGTTAACTCTTCTTATCGGTTCTTCAATCTTTGATTTGGCTCCAGTTTCAGCCGAGCGCAGTGTGAGGCTTTTTTTGCCGATTGGTTTGATTAACTCAGCGAGATATTTGGGTGTTTTTCCATATAAAGCTCTTTTTTCCAACGCGCGCGATAAGAAGTAATGTTAATCTTGCGATGCAGAACAATAGAGGATTATTGGTGAGTCCTTTTATTGTATCGTAGATTCTTCCTATCTCAATGCCTGGATGGTTTATGACATCTTGCCTTGACAGCTCACTCATAAAATTAAAATATTTTTGAATACATGTATTTTTTTCTTGATATTTTTATGATTTTACTGGAGTTCTTTTTAATTAAACCTCGATTTATTTAAGTAACAAGGTTTATTTTGCACAATAACGGTTTACAATGTACTAATACTTTTCTTGCTCTGCATATTCCATAGACTTCGCGTCACAATGTTTCAAGCGACGTGACCCCCACACAATTGCGGCTCATATTTATACCGTTCATATGGACGTTTCTTGTATATTCCAGATTCTTCTATAGTGGATTGTTCCACACACACATAGCGTGCTTAGGCTCACGTACCACCACTCCCATAATGGATCACACTACAACAGTCTACCACCATCCATTTTTTTTTTTTTTTTTAATAGATTTGTGAAGAGGAATGCAATTCACCAACCTATTCTATCTGGCCAGAAACAGGTATTAATATCATCAATTAATAATTCATTATTGTTTATATTAATGAATTATTAATTAATAATTACCCAATAACATCTGTTGAACCAGGGTCAAAGTTAAAGTCAAGTGACCCAAGCGGGGATCGAACCAACGTTATTCTATTCCAAATACGCTAGAAAGATCAGCCTCTTGGCCCACTCGGCCATAACACCGACCATTTCATCATTGTACTAGCTGTTAACACTATCTTCTCCAGTTACGCACACTTACAAGCTACGTGCCTAGGTACATGTACACACAAACTCATACGGGGCTATTCTGAGACATTTTATTCGTCGGTTGAGCCCACGCTTTGACAAACTAATGACGTTATGGCTGGAAGTCTCATCACCACGGTCATTCTTACCTACCGAATTTTGGTAATTTTTGTATGAATCAGTTGTTCACTTGGGGCCATCTTGGATTGACAGGTCTTTATACAAATGCATCATCAGTTTGTCAAAGCGTGGGCTCAACAGACAACTAAAACAATATATTTCAAAATAAAAAAAATCAGAAATATTTTCCCTTATGACGACTTATAATTAGGTAGGTACTTAAAATTTAAAATATCCACGTATAATCGTATAAATTTGGAATAAAAACTAGACAAATAGTTGTCTGTCTACATTGGGTATTTCTGATGATAAAGTGTGCATTATTTTGTCGAGGAATTTAAAATAATGCTGCGTTGGAATGCAATAATTTAATAAGGACTATCGATCAACCCTTTTGTTGGCGGGGGGCGCTTCAGACATTTCTGTAAAAAACATGGGAAGACCATGAGGTAGACAAAGAAACGAACAGAAAATCAAGAGGTTCCTATATTGTGATTCTTGGTCAAAAAAGGTCGATAGCTCAATTGGTAGAATGCTTGCATTCCATGCCGAGAGCAAGGGTTCGATCTCAAAGGTTTACTCAGCCTTCACAAGAAATGAGAACCAGCCCCCCCGGGAGCTTGGAAACCCCCACTTCACCTGAAAGTGGTTGGTGTGAGGCCGGCCCCCTTACCTGTAAAAATAAATAGGTCCCGAAGCGCAAGATGCGACCCCTTCGGGGATAACGCAGGCAAGAAGTTACACTATATGTGTAGCTTAGTTGCGTTGGTGTAGTCGAAAAATGGAAACACCGGTCCGTATTTCAGGAGTAACATTTCTGAATGGAAGGTTGTGGGTTCGAATCCCGGCGGAGCACAAAAAAATAAACGATTTCACTTTCAAATATGCTCTTCGCTGGATTGAGAAATTCATAAACCTTTACCCAGGACCGGTCACCAAAGGTCCATCCAGCTTGTAGCTAGGTCTTGCTTGAGAATTGGCGCTTTGTAGCGACGACCAAGCTCGTAAAAAGTTCGGTCGATAGCTCACCCTTGTTGGGGATCGAACCCTTGCTCTCAGTATAGAATGCAAGCATTCTACCAACTAAGCTATCGACCGGACTTTATACGAGCTTGGTCGTCGCTACAAAGTGCCAATTCTCAAGCCAGACCCAGTTGCTGTAAGCCTGGATGGACCTTTGGTGACCGGTCATTGGTAAAGGTTTATGAATTTTTCAACCCAGCGAAGAGCAAATTTGGAAACAGAAATGGTATAATTTTTGTGCTCCGCCGGGATTTCAACCCACAACCTTCCACTAGACCACGGGCTGGTCAAATGGTCCAAAGTCATGATTTCCCATTTGTCACTTTTAAAAGAAGACGAAGATGGTCACCCTACACGTTTCCAAACTTACATCATCCAAGATGTCTCTCCGATCCCAGAATTGTAGTCCTACAGTCACATAATATTGTATGGTAGACACACACATCACTTCTCTCGTAGCATAATAAGGAATTGTTTATTTATCTACGGGGCCGAGCACTAAATTTCATAGATAATTAATTCTGGTACAATATAATAGTATTTAGTCTGGGGCTTATCTTACCAAGGTGCGTCTTGATATGGGACCTCGCGCAGTAGCGCACCTCAAACGTAAAAATAATGTAAATTTCCAAATCTAAAATAGGAAGAAGCGAACGAGTTTTTATTCACTACAATATTTCTTTTTAAACAATAAATGACTTAAAAATTAATCTCTGATAAAAATGATGCATTTTGAGGTGTTAAAAAACGCAACTAAGCTACACATATAGTGTTAAACTTCTTGCCGCGTTATCCCCGAAGGGGTCGCATGTGGCGAGTTGAACCTATTTATTTTTACAGGTAAGGGGGCCGGCCTTACGCCAACCACTTCAGTTGAAGTGGGGGTTTCCCAGCTCCCGAGGGGGCTGGTACTCATTTCTTGTGAAGGCTGAGTGAACCTTGCCGGTATTTTTATTATGGGGTTTGAAAGAAACACCGAAATAGGAAATCATTTCTGACACCCTCCTCGGTGGGATTCGAACCCGAGCTCACGGGGTAGAATGCAAGCACTCTACCAACTGAGCTATCGACCGGACCAGGTGCTATCGACCAAGAGGTGTTGAAAGTTCGAATCTAATCTAATCTAATCTAATCTACTTAAGTGGCAAAGATATGTTACATTGGCGATTCACATTATTTGCATTCTCACAAGCAGACACGCACAAGTTCGCGCTTGCTCATGCCGTATGCGAACCTGCAACATAAAAAAAGCAAATCTCAAATGGACATACACCCTGCAACTCTTGCCGTCCTTCCCTGAAACAGGGGTGACACTGGCAAAGTGAACATTGGCAGAATGAACAAATAAAGAACGTAACAGAGTTTGTGCAACTTGGAAGCAAAATACCATGAGACGGGCGGTCTAAGGTCGAGGTTCATCAAGCAAGACGCAAAACGCAACTAAGATGCACATATAGTACAACTTCTTGCCGCGTTATCCCAGAAGGATTTCGCATGTGGCGAGTGGAAACTATTTACCTTTACTCATAAGGTGGCCGGTCTTACGCCAACCACTTCAGTTGAAGTAGGGGTTTCCCAGCTCCCGAGAGGGATGATTCTCATTTTTTGTAAAGGCTGAGTAGTACTTGACGGTATTTTATTTTGGTTTTTGAAATAAACACCAAAGCGGGAAATCATTTCTGGCACCCTCGGTGGGATTCGAACCCAAGCTCTCGGCTTCTCTCTCCTTGGAGTGACTACATCACGAAACGGCACTATAAAGAAATCATCAACTGATCATCATCATCATCATCTCGGCATGGAATGCAAGCACTCTACCAACTGAGCTATCGACCGGACGAGTTAATATAGTTTTCAGTTCCGCCACTGCCATGCCCCCTCCTAATGACATTTCTTTATAATTTATACAATACACTCACGGCATTATCACACTGTTGAGGATTCCACAAATATTATTTATTCCCATACTGAAGCGCGCGAGGAGACATCCCAACCCAACCATAGGTACTCAATCTGCGGCCCGACAGGCTTTTTGTGCAGCAACAAATGGTAACAAAATAATAACCCATAAAAACACGTAATTTTAGCACACCATGACAGTAACTGCACAACTGAAACAATTGTAAACAAACCAGTGCCTGCACGCACTCGAATATCCTCTTCTCTCTTAGTCTAGTCAAAACTAAGGGGGGTGACACAAATAAGGCCTATGCCCTAATAAGGCCTATTGATGAAATTTCCCGCTTCGAGTTTTTAGAATGTTTGTAGAAGTGTGTGTGGGCATTAATTAATGCACACAATCACAACAAGTGGTCCCTGGCGTGAGCATGTTGGATCCTGGAGTCCAAAACATCCAGGACGCGGAGCGCACGCTTGATTTCTTTTAAGGTTTTGGCAGAGTAAAAAGTAACATTTTTATTTTTATTTGTACACAGTGTGCTGTGCTTTCTCAATAGGATAGTTATATGTGTAGACATGTTCTCTAAGATTTAATATAAGTATTGACAACGTATTGTATTCATTAAAAAATTGAAAGCTTATTTGTTTTTATGAAGGCCTTATTAAGACACAGGGTTCCCAATAAGGCCAAAATGCCAAATTAAATATTTGTGTTAACAAAAGTGTGATTTTTGTTTATAAAGCAATTTAATTTCATTTATTACAAAGTGTAATAAATAAATATAAGTATTTCAAATTACCATTGCATTATTATTATAAGCCCGCTAGTTATGTAATAACAAAGTTAAGGTAGGGCTTATTTGGGTCACTTACCTTACTTCACTTCACTTAGGTATTATTTTCTATCCCGCTCGACCAACATCGTAACTACTCGGTATAGTTTGCGTATGCAGTCCGTTTTTCCTTCGTCAGTCAGCGAATCGCTCGCGCGCAGAGACCACGTCTCATGCATCGCCGACTACTGCCGCTCGATCTCGTCAATCTCTGTCGAGATCTCGTCATTTTATGCTTCGAGATTGATCTCGAAAAATGAGGTGAGATCTCGGAATATCGGGATGTCGCGAGATCGAGATTGCATTCCCTAGTTGCGGCCCGCGTAGCTTTTCAAATAATGTATGTATGTGGCCCGAAGACGAAAAAGTTTGAGTATCATTGTCCCAACCCAACAAAAAATATATTAATTTATGTCAAAGCCAGCCAACACACCTTATTGAAGTATTTTAATATCTAATCTGGAGATTGTTATTGATCAGATTGACGATAAGATGCCGTAGAACGGCTAACTTATGTTTATTATAAGAAATATTTACTTAAATTATAGTTTATTTTAGTCGTAACCTATCCGCGTTTAGAATTTTGTAATATTATTGAAAAAAACTACTTAAAAACAAGGAATATAAACGGGAATGAAATGGTTAATAAAAGATTTTGGAATCTGAAAAAAACATTTGTGAATAAAAGTTAAATTGATTTCAATAAGAAATAATAAAACGATTTATATGGTGGGCGCTGTTTTTGTGTGAATCACCTCGGTCCGCAGTCCAATGGTAACATTTCGGACTCTTAAATGGAAGGTTGTTGGTTCGAATCCCGGTGGAGCACAAAAAATATACCACACATATTTTTAAATATGCGCTTCGCTGGATTGAAAACTAAATAAACCTTTACCAAAGACCGGTCACCAAAGGCTCATCCAGCCTTACAGCAACTGGGTCTTGCTTGAGAAATGGCGCTTTGTAGCGACGACCCGATCGATAGTTCAGTCGGTAGTACGCTTGCATTCTATGCTGAGAGCAAGGGTTCGATCCCCACCGAGGGTGTCAGAAATAATTTCCCGTTACGGTAAACTGTAACTGTAACTCTGTCGCCATTCCGCTAGGGGTGGCCAGAGCATCTGCAGAGTTGCCTCCATATTTTTCCATCCTGACATACCTCTTTCAATTCATTCATATCCATCACCTTTTTCATGCATTTTCTTCTTTTACGCTTACTTTGTATATCCCATTCAAACCCGAAATAAATAGATACTGGCAAGGTGTACTCAGCCTTCACAAGAAATGTGTTTTTTTTTAATTCGGAAAATGTCGATTAATATAATTATTTGGTTGTCCGGGGTTCACTATATTATAGCAGACGATGAATAAAAGGAATATACATACAAGAGTGAATCTCATTTCTCACCAAGCTGCGTGCCGGGTGTCCGCAGTCAAATATCTTTATGTGACCGTGAAAATAATAGACAAAATCGTATTTTTGTTAAAACTTTAAAAAAACAATAATTCTAAATGTAGATATCTTCAGTCAAGACGAATAACCCGAAAAAGTCTGCTATCTGTGAACAATCACAGATAGGGGTGAATCATCTGATACGATTTGATAAAACAAAGACTTTATCTAAAGAAAGATTTCTCATCCCTCGACTCGTGAAGGAAGCAATCGAAATACACAGGCACCCCAACTTCAACAGAGACGACAACTACAAACTTTCCAGTATATGGAGGCCAGTACTAACTTCTATGATACACCCTTTCATTAATCGGATGATTTCACAGGAACACATAATATTGTCCTTCTGTACAAGTGTTATATAAGGTTAATAATTGTACCTACAACCTTCGAACTCGATCTATAATCTATAATCTAATTTGCAAGGATATATTCATTCAAAGCTCTCAGATGTATGCCCACAAACAAACACGTGTAGTTCGCGCTTACAAATGCTGATTGTGTATTTACAAATAAAATCCAAAACTCAAATGAACATAAGCCCTGCAACTCTTGCCGACATTCCCTGAAACAGGGGTGACATTGGCAAAGTGAACCATTGATCAAACAACAATAACTCAACAGTTCGTGGTTCTTCTTTGTAGAAGACACACGCCTCCTGAGGACGTCGGATATGACTCTGACGAAACGTAGAGAAAATCGTTCTTCTCTTTCCACAGTCAGTAACATCCGTTTTTTTCATTCCAAAAAATGTTTTATGAAGCCCCATTTTTTGGTTAAGGAAAAAATTAAAGCACTGTAGAAGATTATAATGGTGGATCCTCTGCTTCTGCGAGTTCTACCTGTCTTCCCTGTCTGGCTTTCCTTGCATATATTACTTCATGTAATTACTCCGCGACAGCGCCCGTACCTGCAGCAGGATCACATTAAAATATTATTATCGGTGTGGCGTGCGGGATGCTGGAGAACTGCCAGCCGAAGAGTTATGGAGGACCTGCGTCTCAGTGCACCAAGTCTGCATCAACATAACCTTATGGTCATGACGCTAGCTGCAGATGCGAAGCCATCTGCCAAAATACAAAGATCAAAGTTATATTAAATCTTAGAGGCCATGTCTACACATGTAATTATCCTATAGAGAAAGCACAGCACACCGTGTACAAATAAAAATAAAAATGTTACTTTTTACTCTGCCAAAACCTTAAGAAATCAAGCGTGCGCTCCACGTCCTGGTTGTTTTGGACTCCAGGATCCAACATGCTCACGCCAGGGACCACTTGTTGTGCTTGTGTTGCCTTTAATTAATATCTACACACACTTCTACAAAGATTGGCGGCTATTTGAAAACTCGAAGCGAGAAATTTTATCAATAGGCCTTATTAGGACATAAGCCTTATTTGGGTCACCCCCCTTATAAATGGTATATTTTGTGTGCTCCGCCGGGATTCGAAACCACAACCTTCCCATTCAGAGTCCGCAGTGTTACCACTGAGCTATGGACTGGTCAACGGTCTTCTTACTTTCTTCGGCTCATAAGCCATGAAGGCTCAGGGCCTCCCGCACCACAATCCTCCAGGGGTGTAAGTCTCATCACCACGGTAATTCTTACCTACCGAATATCGGTAATATTTGTATGAAGACCTACTATCAATCCAAGATGGCCGTAAGTAAACAGCCTATTAGTTTTCATACAAATATTACCGATATTCGGTAGGTAAGAATTACCGTGGTGATGAGCCTTCCATCCCAGGACTCTCTGTCTTGTGCTGCTTCCCTCCATGGTCCCCTCACTCCCAGAACTTCGAAGTCGGCTTTAACGTTGTCTGCCCTCCGCATCCTGGGACGTCCGACTGGTTGGTGAAAAGATCAAACTAACCGAACAAATTGGACCGGTCCGTAGTCTATTGGTTTCTTCACTTCTGACTCGTAAACAGAAGGTTGTGAGTTTGAATCCCGACGGAGAACAAAAAGAATACAATTTAAATTTTCAAATTTATTCTTCACTGCTCAAAGACCGGTCATCAAAAGGTCCATCCAGCCTTACAGCAGCTGGATCTTGCTTGAGAATTTGTGTTTTGTAGCGACAATCAAGCTCGTTAAAAGTCGTTTCGATAGTTCAGTTGGTAGAATGCTTGCATTCTATTCCGAGAACAAGGGTTCGAGCCCCACCGAGGGTGTCAGAAATGATTTGCCGTTTCGGTGTCTATTTCAAAACCAAAATAAATACCGGCAAGGTGTACTTAGCTTTCACAACAAATGAGAACCAGCACTCCCACCCACTTTAACTGAAAGGGGTTGGTGTGAGGCCGGCCCCCTTTCCCGTAAAAATATATAGGTTCAAATATAGCAAGAGAAGAGCAAATTTGAAAATATAAAAGGTATATTTTTTGTGCTCCGCAGGGATTCTTCGGACCCACAACCTTCCATTTACGAGTCCGAAGCGTAACCACTGGACTACGGACCGATCTAGTACCTATTTCAATATACTTTCTCACGTATGAGTTATTGATGGATTGTTGATATTTCGAGTGTGGGAATTGGAGTTGTGTCGTGTATGGAGATCCAGTAACGTAGGCGCTTCCACTACCTAAGTAGGTAAGGGCCTCCCTTGATTAAAGACTGACCTCTAAGATCAAGAGAAAAACGAAATCCGAACCGAAATATTCCGAAAAAAACAATGTTCAACAAACAAGATCCAAAATTTCAAGCTTCATTTGCTTAGAATATGTAAATTGTTGAAATTTTAGATATGTTGTAAAAAATGACATCCGCAAAAACGAGTCAAAGAAAAAAGGCGAGTGTAACATTTTTATTTTTACAGGTGAGGGGGCCGGTCTTACGCTAACCACTTCAGTTGAAGTGGCGGCGCCTGAGGGGGCTGGTACTCATTTCATGTGAAGGCTGAGTAAACCTTGCCAGTTTTATTTTTGGGTTTGAATAAACACCGAAACGGGAAATCATTTCTGCCATCCTCGTTAGGATTTGAACATGAGCTCTCAGCATGAAATGCAAGCACTCTACCAACTGAGCTATCATCCGAGTCAAAAAATAAAAATAAAATTGTAAGTGAATTAATACTGTAGTTCAAAAAAATATAAAAAATAAATCAGCATGAATTTTTACAGCGTTAAAAAATATACAAAACTATGTTATTTTTTAAAATAAAAACAACTTAATTACATTTTTTTAAACGTGAAAATTCAAATAATATAAGTAAGGCTAAACCTTTCACAAAAGTGTTCAACATCTGCGCTTGTATTTATTTGTATTCAGATGGAAATGAATAATGCGTGTGCCCCCTTGGTAGTCAAATTGTGGGATATTTTTTTAAATAGACCCTCGGGTATTAATTATTGCTCATTAAAATTTATTTCCAAATAACACAAAAAACCTGAGTTACAGTTCTGCGTGCTAGCGAGTCCATCCCTACAAATCCTCCTATGCCTATATTAAGGTAGCATAGCCTTCTATTGTTCTTATGCTTAAAAAGCCATGGATGTTGAATTGGGAGAGACGAATTAAAACCATCAAAGTGTTCTTGACTTTAATATTATTTTAGTTCGTAATTTTAAGTTGCACAAAGATATTGTATGTTTTCATATTGACAGATTTTTTTAAGTGAATTATTATGTTTATTTTCCAAAAATATATACATAGAAAAAGGAGAATGTATTTACAAGTAGATATTATTTCCTTAGCTTGTAGGTTGGTATGACGCTGACCACTCACACTATAAAAAATGGTTCACTTTGCCAATACCATGCCTATTCCAGGGAAGGTCGGCAACAGTTTCAGGGCTTATTTTCATTTGAGATTGGATTTTTATGTTATACTAGCAGACCAAACCGCGCTCTCGCACGGTTGGCTGCTAGGCCCTCCGGGCAGTTTTTAGTCTGGCTTCGCCATACCTGTTTGCCCACGAAAGACGAATTTAAGTTAAAAATGTACAGTATGCATAGAAGTACATCACAGTCACATTATTTTCAGTTTCAATGTCAGAAGAATGTAATACATAAGTTGGTTCATGTTACTAATAAAAAAAGTCAGGATAGTAATAATATTTAATATTTTTAAAAGATCCATGAGAACTGACCAACAACAACAACAAAAAAGTGGACAGTTTTATGGTAGAATCCCAGGCCTGATCGTGCTACTTCCTTTTGTTGTGCAGGTGCTGAAGTCTTTATCCTGCTTTTTATTTCTGCTCTTTATTTTTCTGGTGATGGTTTATAATGATCGACCCGTTCATTATCATTTAAGTATATAACTTGTCTTTACTGCTCTTTTTTGTTTTGCTTGTAATAGTATCTAAGCGTACCTGTGTTGCTTGCAATTGTCTTATAGTGGCATGAAACATGACTGCGTTTGCCATATGGCATTGTTTTTTCGGTACTGGTGCTTTTGTTTTTAAATTGTTCCAGCTGATCTTATTGTCATGAAATGCCTTCAAACTGCTCGTCCGGCTCTGAATTATCTTTTGATATCTTAAAACTCCTTGTGATACTTTTCACGATATTTTAGTGTCTGATACTGCTTGGTACCTGAAGATACCTTAAAATCCCTAAACTCACAATCTACAAAAAATCTAAGTATGGGAAAACGTTTGACCCATAGACAGAATTTTAAGAAAAAAATGACTTTTGAAAATTAAAAAAAAAATCTTGTTTACTTTTTTTATTTTTATATAAAAGACACTTTTTATGAAATTTTACTTTTTAAATATTTGTTCAAGGAAATTAGCCGTAGAAAAAAAGTTTCTTCCAACATTTATAGGATTTACTAAAATGCATTTAAAATTCGAGTATGAGGCCTATAAATTCAAAATGACCGCCTGCAGAGCAATATACTTTTTTAGTTGGTATGGCGGGTATGCAAAATTTACACTTGCTGTGAATGTCCTATTACATATCTTTACACTTTGCTAAATTAAAATTGTAAATGTAGCATCCAAATAGTTGATTTTTTTACTTATAAATTTGACTTTTTTGTGAAAATCGGGTTTTTCAAAATTTTGTTCGAAAAAAATTGTCATTGAAAAAAGTTTTCTTTCAAAAAATGTTGACATAAGCAAAACCAAATTGATGATTGAGGAAAAACCTTCAGACTTTTAAAATGAACGCCAGGAGAATGTTAAATATTGAAGAAACCAAAAAAAATGTATCGCAGCTACTCTTAATCCTTCATGTATTTCGTTGTTCTTTTGAAAATATTTAAGTCTGTTTATGTTGAGGTGGCATGCCTAATTTCAATGTTCCAACTTTATGCATGCGCCCGTTGTGGTACCTGAAAGTTATTATTTTTTATTTTTTTCTATGTAGGTATTTACAAATTTTGTTTTAAGAATTTACTTTTTGCGAAAAAGTTTGTTCCAAAAGTTGTTAAAATTACTAAGATACATGACTGTTTTGAATATTAAGCCTGTAAATTCAAAATGGCCGCCAGCGGCATGATTTCAATTTTCAGTCTGTATCGCAGGTATACGAAATATGCACGTGACGTCATCCGGACCCTGACAGTTGTTTAGCCACTGACACTTTATGGGGGCATGCAAAATTTCAGCATCGTGCGGCGAACGGTCTGGGCGCCTATAATGGTACAAATATACAAACAAACACACAAACAAACAAACAAACAAACAAACAAACACCAAAAATTCTGGAATTGAGCGTTAGTTCAGTTTATCAAGAGAAACACTTTTTAGAAAAACATTTTTGCAAATTCGAAAAAAACAGACGCAAATACCCCTTCCTTTTTTATATATAAGAAGTCCACATGCGGCATGAATTATGCGCGTCTGCTTGTGGGAATGCATTACATATCTTTGCAACCGATAGATAGTCAAAATGTATGTTTTCTTATTGATGTTGGAAATCGCAGTTTTTTATTGTGAATTATGTTTATTTTCCAAAAAGATATACATAGAAAAGGAGAATAAATTTACAAGTATTATTTCTAATCTAATCTAAGTTGCAAAGATATGTTACATTGGAGATTCACAATACATGCATTCTTACAACCAGACACGTACAAGTTCGCGCTTGCACATGCGTCATGTGAACCTACAACATTAAAACCAAATCTCAAATGGACATTTTTCAACTATTTTTAAGAAATCCTATGCGGAAGACTCCCAGACTTTCAGAGACTCTAGGGGACTATGATACTTGTTGTAGTGCCGCAGAGGTGTTTTCTACGAGATTTGGTCGTCGCTACAAAGCACCAATACTCAAGCAAGACCCAGTTGCTGTAAGGCTGGATGGACCTTTTAGTGACCGGTCTTTGGTAATGGTTTTATGATTTTTTTAACCCAGCGAAGAGCATATTTGAATGTATAAATGCCATATTTTTTTGCGCTCCGCCGTGATTTCAACCCATAATCTTCTTCATTTACAAGTCAGAAGTTTTAACCACTAGACTACGGACCGGTAATATTGTTGACCGGTTATATTGTAGGATACGGATTAAAAATAAATAACTTTGAGAATTTATAATGTAAAAAAAAACTGACCAAAAAGACAGCTCACCGCTTTTAAACTATAGGCGGCTATGCTCGGACTCATTTCAATAATACATCGATGTAACCCTTTTTTGTGGGTTTTAAAGAGTGAAATCCAGGTGGATCATGCGGTGAAACAAAATAAACCATTAGTCAGGAGGAGCTGCCTCCCGCCAGGCTGCATCATCAGGATCTGGGGATCCCATCGTCCCCACAAATATCCTGGACGATCCATGCATGGAAATAACTCATTTATCTTCAACCAATGTGCCACGTTTTACATTAAAAAATATTGGTTTCTATTCTACCATTTAGTATGGAAGGTTCTCACAGGTATTTTTTTATTCAAAAAAAGTTGTAACTGTTACTCTGTCGCCATTCCGCTAGGGGTGGCCAGAGCCTCTGCAGAGCTGCCTCCATTTTTTCCTATCCTTACATTCCTTTTTCAATTCATTCATATCCATCACCTTTTTCATGCATTTTCTTCTTTTACGCTCGCTTTGTACATCCCATTCTTTCACAATCTCCACAATTTGATTACTCCATACTTTTCTCGGTCGTCCCTTACCTCTTTTTCCTTTCACACTACCTCGGTATACATACTTTGTCAGTCTATCATCATTCATTCTTTCCACATGCCCAAACCATCTCATCACATTATTTTGTACCTTAACTTTCACATCCTCTTTCAAAAAACATTATTTCTTTACCAATTCATTCCTAGCTCTATCCCTCAGAGTTTTTCCTGTCATGCTTCTCAAATGCTTCATTTCCACCGTACATATTTAACTTACTTCGCTATCATTCACTGTCCATGCTTCACTTCCATACATCAAAGTCGGTATCAATATGCCATTGTGTACCTACCGCATTTCTCAGTAGGTATACACGTGTTAATTTATAATGACTAAGAATTTGCTGATGGGTTGTTATGAGGCTGACCCCCCGTGCTGTAAAAATTGGTTCACCTTTGCCAAATTTTAAAGCACTCGGAGGAACGGCCCCTTCTTACTTAGCCGAATTATGTAAGCTTGACGAGATTTTTGATAAGCGGTGCACTCTTCGCTCAGCGCAGAGTGATGCTATCAACAAGCTGAAAATGCCATCTCGACGGAGCAGAACGGGCTTTGGGGATAGGGCGTTCAGTTCGGCGGGACCGTTGTGCTGGAACCGGCTGCCTTTGAAGCTGAGGACGGAAACCAGCGAGGAGCGCTTCAGGAAGGAGCTGAAGACCACCATCTTCACAAGAAGAGAGTGAGCGGTGGGCGCCCTTGGGGTGGCTGGAGCCACTAAACGGCGCCCAAAAGAAGAATAAGTCATCCAAATATATATATAATGCCACCCCGGTTTCAGGGAAAGGCGGCTGGAGTCGCAAGGTTTATGTTCATGTGAGGTTTTTTTGTATCCACACATGCAGAATGTGAAGGCGCGAACCTACATGTACCTACCTTGAATGTTAACATATATCTTGCAGCTTAGATTATAGATTATAGATAGATTTAGAATATGAGGAAAAATATGTAATGTTATGAAGCAGGACAGACTCATTATTTCAATACAAAATAATGTACCTAAAAAACGTAATCATGCTAAACATATTATAGAAGAACTACGTACTGCGTTGTTAGAGGGATCCCATGTGGCGTGTGGAACCTATTTATTTTGATTGGCAAAGAGACCGGCCTTCCGCCAACCACTTCAGTTTAAGTGGGGGTTTCCCAGCTTGATTTTTATGAACTTACTTCTGCTTGAGAGCGTGCATTAAATATGAACCTTAATTTTGAATATATTTTTGCAGCTTAAATTAAAGATTAAGTAAGTAAATTAATATCTTGTTCACATCTACGATTTTAAGCAACTTTTACCGATAAATCTATTCCCTGTCTCAGAACGAGGGGATTTATAATAATAATGGTTATGTTTGTATATTTTTCATTTCCCTTACAAATCCTGAGGTAGCTTCCAAAAAAACATTTGGATGTTTTTTTTTAAATAGGTAGGTATTTAAAATTACTTTATTTATAAGACTGGCTAGTCTTCCAACGCCTCCGATAGCCAGCCATTCAATTGAAATTCAAAAATGGAACTCGATAAAAAATGACAATCATCAAAGATGGCGGCCGACGCAGAGCAAACGCAACAGCTGAAACGCATTTTCTTTTTCATCCCGGCGGCAGATTTCACAAGGACTTCGCGCCTTTGTACCAGCGAATTAGATTCTTTTATTGAAAGGATTAAATAAAAAAAACTATCTACTGCCCATTGAATGAGAGAAATAGATAGAAAAAATGTTTGGATGTAAAACGTCAAATCACGCTCGGCGGTATACAAAGCGCGACGTCCATTTTATCTGATTGGACGATGATGATTGAGCGGGTAGTGAGCTGTACACAAATGTAATTACGTTTTGAATTTGTGTTCTAAAAATATATCAACTTGAAATAATTTTGTGTTTGTGAGCAGTGCATTTTCGCATGGGAAAAGTGTTCCCAATTTAAATTTTGACATTTTTTCAACATTTTACCAAATGGACTCGGTATTTTTTTTTTTAGTTCGATTTGTTTTCTCAGCGAGCAAACGTTACATAGTCTTGTATGGAACTGCCGTCCTTAGCAACGAATAACAATATTTTTGTTTGCCTTTTCTCTAGCAACCCGGATACTAATCTAATCTAATCTAATCTAAGCTGCAAAGATATATATCATTTAAGATTCATACTAAATGCATTCCCACAAGCAGATATGTATAATTTCGCGCTAACACATGCCGCATGTGGACATACAATTTTGTTTATGTCAGTTCACGTGTGGACCTCATTGAGTCCGCTCTTTTGGCATAGACAATAAATTTGTGATTCCACATAGATGGGTCACTAGGGAAATGGCTAAGTACGATTTTGCTATTGGTTGCTTAGTTTTCATTCCAAATTTGTCAATTTAAAATATAACGCGTGTTATCTGTCAACTTGCAGCCATTATTATTCACAATAGTAGGTACCTACCAGCTTTCCAGGAACATTTTTACATTCGCCCGAGTTTTTTTGTACACATGGAAATGCAACTGTGAAGTTCTTTGTTCTCTTTATTACTAATGACCATTTTTGTAAGTAAGTTGAAACACAAATCTGTACCTTAGAGCATAAACAACGGTAGTCACATTTACTGAAAATGTGCACTTTTTAAAACCATCATAACTTCTAAACTAGACGAGATATTTTTGTTCTGGAAAAACTGTTTCTCTTATTTTATCAATATTGATTAAATGTGAAGTAATGTGAACAACGGATGTGGAACTTCCGTGGTTTATGCTCGCACTTTTATGTGCATCCCATATTTATTACACTTGATATCTCAGTAACTATGAGTCCGAGGACTCCAATATTTTTACCACTTATAGAACAGCTAATTATAATAATTTCTACATCATTAACTCAAAAACGCAAAAAAGTGGACTTCCGTTGTTTATGCTCTAAGGCACAGATAGATATATAATGTGAGTATATTTTAGTGAAAATAATTTTTAGTTCACAGATATTATAAGTCAATGCTCTTAGCTATGTTTGAAACAACCGAGCAAATATTCTAACTGGGATTATTGCTCTCACGATAGTCAAAATAAATTTGAATATTATAAAATAGAGATTAAAAATTGTAAATTATAGGCATGTGTATATTTTTATGGCCATTCACACTTGGGCATTCTTTTGACCGGTTGAGTTATTTTCAATGTTTTCTGGTTATTTATTGCTCTGTGAGAGAAACATTTTATATAATAATTCAGCCATCATACCATTCTTCAAGCAGTTTCCTGAATACACCTTGTGGAGGTTAAAAACGTTGCACAGAATGGGAAATTTAATTTTTAAATAGTACCTAATGGTATAACCTATAATCTAAGTTGCAAAGATACCTACGTTACATTTGAAGACTATAGGAGAAGAACAAGGAATGTCAGTTGAAGAAAATTATGAGTAAATCAAAATTTGAAATTTGAAATCATACCCGTCACAAAGAACTGGAAATATCGCAATAAACTGTGATAGCGACTGTTGTTGCATTACAATTTTTGCAGAGTTTTAGATACACACAGATGCCACTAGATTTAACTTTTTTTCTTACGAACTTTTTTTTCTTTTTTAAGAAATCCTGTGCGGGAGACTTCGGCCTCAGATTTCAGAGACTCTAAGGGTCTATGACACTTGTAGTGCCGCAGAGGTGTTTACGAAATTGGTTGTCGCTAAAGCGCCAATACTAAAGCAAGACCCAGTTGCTGTAACGCTGGATGAACCTTTAGTGACCGATATTTGGTAAAGGTTTTATGAATTTTCAACCCAGCGAAGAGCATAGGTATTTGAGAATATAATTTTGTTGTGCTTCGCCGGGATTCGAACCCACAACCTTCCATTTACGAGGCCGAAGTGTTGCCACTGGACTACGGATCGGTCTGTTGCTGACATTCCTTGCTTTTCCCCTGTAGTCTTCATTTAAGATAAGAAGTTCCTAGACCTACAGGTCGACATGGGCTGACCACCTGTTTGTAATGTAAAATAGGTTCAATTTACCAATGACACCTCTGTTTCAGGGAAGGGCGGCAAAACTTACATAAATAAATAAAATAAAAATCAGGATGACTGTTTGGTAAGCGCTGTTTTGTGTGAATCACACCTCAAGAACCCTCTGCGAGTTGGGTCGTCGCAATGGAAAGCGCCCATTACACAAGTAATACCTGAGTCGAAAGACCCCTTCGATTTCATGGTCAAAAAACCGTTGTGCGCCTCTTTTAAGCTGTGTATTAATCCATCATGGCGGAGCAGGTGGAATTTTTCTGCATATTTAGAGAAACTTGAATAAATTGTAAGTTTTTTATATTTGTTGAGTTTTAACCGCTTTAAATGATACATTTTCAAAATGTAATTAATTACTATTATCCAGTCCGGTCGCTGGCACAGTGGTAAGAGCATCCGCTTATAAAACGAAAACCGTGAAAAACCAAAAAAATCATAGGTAGGTATATCTAAATATTAATGTTAGGATATATTTGGTTAGCGCTGTTTTTGTGTGAATCACACCTTAAAAAAGCCCTTTGCAAAGCTTGATTATCGCTAAAGAAAGCGCCAATACTCAAGCAAGACCCAGTTGCTGTGCTGTAAGGCTGGATGGACCTTTAGTGACCGGTCTTTGGTAAAGGTACCTAAGTATATGAATTTTTCAACCCAGCGAAGAGCATATTTGAAAATACAAATGGTATTTTTTTGTTCTCTGCCGGGATTCGAACCTACAACCTTCCGTTTACGGAAAGGTCTGTAGATCAGTGTCTAGTGGTCAACGCGATGGAATCTAATAAACTACGTAATTGTGTCGCCAATTTCATTGTCCTCTTTGTCCCATCACTAGGGGGGGATATGAACTAACGACGGGTATTCATTCAATTGGGATTCGCAGAAGGACATCCCTCATTATAGCTACTAATTATAGTATCTATCAGTGGCGAAGGGTGCCATACAAGCCGGTTCCCATCGGCTTCCTTTTTAAAATGATGTAAAAAAGTAGTTAAAAATATATAGACACAAAGGAGTAGCTATTTTAACCATATTTAACTATATTTAAAACCAAAGAAACAATACGTATGTTCTATATATAATCTAGAACACGCAAGAATCGTCTCTTTCGTACCTATATATACGAGCCGCAATGGTGCGGAGAGCCGGAGACGCTTGAAACATTGTGACGTGAAGTCGATAGAGCTAGGGAAGTACTGTATAACTGTATATTGTGCGAAAATAAATCCTGTTAAATAAATGAATCCCAGTTTAATAAAAAGAACTCTAACGGGGCTATTCTTTGACATTTTAGCCGTCGGTTGATCCTACGCTTTGACAAACAAATGATGCCTGTGCTGGAAGTCTCATCACCACGGTCATTCTTACCTTCCGAATTTTGATAATATTTGTATGAAAACTAATCAGCTGTTTACTTGCGGCCATCTTGGATTAACAAGTCTTCATACAAATGCATCATTAGTTTGTCAAAGCGTGGGCTCAACGGACGACTAAAATGTCTAAGAATAGCACCGTAAGAACCTAAAATCATAACAATATGATATAGAGCCATGAGATTCTGTTCATTTGAGATTGGGTTTTTTTATATTGTAGGTCCACATGCGGCATGTGTAAGCGCAAAATTATGCATGTCTGCTTGTGGAAATGCATTTAATATTAATCTCAAATGATACATATCTTTGCAGCTTAGATTTAGATTTAGATGTTTGCGATTTAGGTATTGCGAAACATCAAAACGATTATGAGTGAGCACTTTAATATCTGTACCTTAGACTTTAGAGCATAAACAACGGTAGTCACATTTAGTAAAATGTGCAGGAGACGAGTTTTAGTGAAAATGTGCACTTTTATAAAACCATCATAACTTCTAAACTAGACGAGATATTTTTGATCTGTAAAAACTGTTTATCTTCTTTTATCGATATTTATTTAATGTGAAGTAATGTGAACAACGTATGTGGAACTTCCGCGGTTTATGCTCGCACTTTTATGTGCATCCCATATTTATTACACTTGATATCTCAGTAACTATGAGTCCTCGGACTCCAATATTTTTACCACTTATAGAACAGCTAATTATAATAATTTCTGCATCATTAACTCAAAAACGCAAAAAGTGGACTTCCGTTGTTTATGCTCTAAGGTACAGATATGTTTTGCAACTTAGATCACATTTACGATATCAGTGCAGTATCTAATTAAGTCGCAGCTGCGCTATTATTGAATTTAATGTATAGTCGCCATTAGAACTACAGGCCGCGATTAGATCAGTGCGGTAACCACTTATTGTAGGTAGGTATAGCAATCTCCCTCCTGTTTATGCTCTTGCAACACAACACTCTTAATAAATGTGATCAAGCGAATATTGCAGAGGGGGTGGAGAGTACAAGGGCGCAACTGTAAAAATATCCGATTTATATATATGAGGATAATTTATTTATTTAATTTTTTACATGACCAAAGAGCGCCGTTTTTGTGTGTGTCACACCTCAAGGGCCCTCCTAATCATGAATGAGATATTTTATAAAGGTGCCATTAGATAATGGTATTATTATGATATTACTCGGGTTAATTTAATCAAAATGCGATTTATTTATTCAACATGAATTATTTTGCACAATATCGGTTTATAATTAACTGATTATTTTTCTTGCTCGGCTTTTACAGACTTCATATCACAATGTTTCAAGCGACTCTCACTCTCTACACAATTGCGGCTCATATTTATACCGTTCATATGACATTTTCTCATCTAGTGGTTAATTTTTCTGACTCGTAAATGGAAAGTGGTGGGTTCGAATTCCTGCGGAGCACATAAAATATACCCTTTGTATATTCAAATATGCTTATCGCTGGGTAAAAAATTCATATACCTACCCGTACCAAAGATTGGTCACTAAAGGTCCATCCAGCCTTACAGCTCCAGGGTCTTGCTTTAGAATTGTCGCTTTCTACAGTGACCGCCAAGCTTGCAGAGGGCTCTTGAGGTGTGATACACGCAAAAACAGCGCTCACCAAATAAATCGTCCTAATATTATTTATTATTAAATTGAAAAACAATTGTCGGTGAGGCGGAAGCTGTTCACGGCCTTTGTAGATCTGGAAAAGGCTTTTGACTCAGTAGACAGAGGTATGTTATGGGATGTTTTGAAAGCATACGGAGTGAATGGGGCTCTCCTAGGTGCGGTGCATGCCAACTATGAAAATAGTAAGGCATGTGTTCGTATTGATGGTGAGTATAGCGAGTGGTTTGAAGTTTATAAGGGTGTGAGGCAAGGATGTGTGATGAGTCCATGGCTATTTAACATAGTCATGGACAAGTGTGTCAGAGATGCTAGACTTAATGATTGTGGATTGATGATAGGAGAGAGCAAAGTGAGTGTTCTACTGTATGCAGATGATGCAGTTCTTGTATCTGATTCAGCAGTGGAATTGCAAACAATGCTCTCTAGATTGAATGAAGCTTTGTTAGGTAACCATCTGAAGTTGAATGCAAGTAAGACGAAAGTATTGATTTTTGAAAGAGATGATGAAAGTATGAATTATGAATTTAAAATTAATGGAATGAATGCTGATGTCGTAAATGAGTTTGTATACCTGGGAAGTAAGTTTGAAAAAGATGGAAGAATGACCGGTGAATTTGAAAGAAGAGTAATGAAGGGCAGGTGTGTACTGGGTGCCACAGCTTGTATCGCCAAAAATCAAAACATGTCTAAAAATGCTCGATTGGCGGTACGCAGTGGCATACTTTTACCCACCTTGATGTATGGAAGCGAGGCCTGGACGGTGAATGAAAGTGAAATTAGTAAAGTCCATACTGTTGAAATGGACTTTCTAAGAAGTATGATTGGGAAAAAACGGAGTGACAGGGTGAGGAATGATTTTGTAAGAGAAGAATGTGGTGCAAGAGAAAGTGTGAAAGTGAAGATTAAAAGAAGTTTGTTAAGATGGTTTGGGCATATGGAGAGAATGAATGAGGAAAGACTGACGAAGAAAGTATATGTTGGTAGAATAGATGGATGTCGTGGTAGAGGAAGACCGAGAAAGGTATGGATGGACCAAATATCCGAAATTGCGAATGAATGGAATATCCAGAGTCATAATAAAAGAAGAGCCTGTATGAAGAAAATTATGACTCTGGAGGAAATGAAAGAAGTATGTAAGGACAGAAAGAAATGGCGGTTGATCTGTAATGTTGGCGGCTAGGGTTTATTAAATTGGAATTTGTTTTTATTTGTAAATGGATGTTTTGTATTTGGATATTGTTGTTTGGTGATGTATAAAATGTAATTTGTCGTGTGTGTGTGTTCCTTGACTTATAGGTTGGTATGCGGCTGACCACCCATGCTGTAAAAATGGTTCACTTTGCCAATGTCACCCCTGTCTCAGGGAAGGACGGCAAGAGTTGCAGGGTGTATGTCCATTTGAGATTTGGTTTTTATGTTGTAGGTTCACATGAGGCATGTGCAAGCGCGAACTTGTACGTGTCTGGTTGTGAGAATGCATGTAATGTGAATCTCCAATGTAACATATCTTTGCAACTTAGATTAGATTAGATTAGATTAGATTACTATCACATTGTTGGTTATTTTTCACTACAATATGGCAAGAAAATTTAACTTTTAATTTTAAGGATACTTCTCTGCGCGCCCAGCAATCTCCCTCACTTGGATAGGGAAGCGTTCACTTATAGCTAAGTGAGCAGTTGTATGGAGAGGAAACCTCAATCTAGGTGCGATGGAGGGCCTTTAATATCAGCAGGAAAACTCATACTCTATAATAGAATTAAATAAAAATACGACCAAGAACGGGTTTTTCAACGTTTCTTCAGGAGCCGTGTCTCTTCTACGCCAAAGAAGAATGAACTGAAAGTCACTATAAAGCGCCAATACTCCATCAACCAAGACCCAGTTGCTGTTAGGCTGGATGGACCTGTAGTGACCGGTCTTTGGTAAAGGAATATGAATTTTTCACCCAGCGAAGAGCGTATTTGAAAGTATAAAATGGTAGATTACATACATACATACGTACGATACATACCTTAAAAATTAGTTAACTTTTCGAATGTAGCCCCTGTTTCAGGGAAAGACGACAGGAGTTGCAAGGTTTACGTTCAAGTGAGGTTTGGTTTGTGTGGCGAGTAGAGCCTTTTTATCGACCTGACGAGAACAATATTTTAAACAGAAACTCCATCTGGTTGGATTCCCGTTGCCAGGATACTAGGTCTGATGAGGAGGAAACTCCAGGAGGGGGTCTGGGCCTCCCGCATCATCAGATAACGACAATTGTACCTCCACTAATCTAATAACTGAGGGCAGCTCTCGCAATGCCATCAATTGGATTCATTACCGGCTAATGAACTTAATTCAGCTGCTCCCCTTTACTGAGTAAACAACAACTTCATTACAGACAAGGACCAGGAAATTACTGGAGTAGGTGAAGATATTATTGTTGGAGGGCTATGCTTCTTTTAGCATCCAGAAGATTCAATTCAACCAATCTCGAAAAAATTCGAAGTCTTATCAGTGGATACCTAACATCTTTGATGATGATGATGATGATGATGGATGATTTCTTTCCTGTGGCGCCATTTAATGGTCCAGGACCATCTCAAGGGCGCCATGGCTTCTCGAGAAAAGTAGTGTCTTCAGTTCCTTTCTGAAGGTGGTGGTAGGCTGGTTCGCGCGAACACCGATGGGTAAATTGTTCCAGGCCACCGGCCCGGCCACCGCAAAGCTTCTGTCTGCAAAGTTTGATGTGTTTGCTCTATTGGGCACTATAACCTTGTTGACAGCAGTAAGGGCAGAGCGTAGTGGTGTTTATTTATAGAATTACACAGACAATCCACACTAACACAGACAATCCACAACACGCAACTGAATATTCGCAACGTAACTGCGTAACTAAGCTACACATATAGTGTAACTTCTTGCCTGCGTTACCCCAAAGGGGTCGCATGTGGCGATTCGGGGCCTATATATTTTTCGTGTAAAGGGGCCGGTCTCACACCAACCACTTTCATTTGAAGTGGGAGTTTCCCAGCTACCGGGGGGGGGGGGGGGGGGGGGCTGTTTCTCATTTCTTGTGAAGGCTGAGTACACCTGGCCAGTATTTACCACCGAAATGGAAAATCATTTCTGACACTCTCGGTGGGGATCAAACCATTGCTATCGACATGGAATGCAAGCATTCTACCAACTGAGCTATCGAACAGACTTTATACGAGCTTGGTCTACGCTACAAAGCACTAATACTCAAGTAAGACCCAGTAAGGTTGAATGGACCTTTGGTCTTTGGTAAAGTTTTTTGAATTTTTCAACCCAGCGAAGAGCATATTTGAAAATATAAATAGTTTATGTTTTTTTGTACTCCGCCGGGACTCGAACCCACAACCTTCCATTTACGAGTCCGAAGTGCTACCACTGGACTACGGACCGGTCTATACACGAGTAAACATATTCCGCCTTTGGCACAGGTTCCCTGTGCGCAGTGTTCACGCTTGCATATTATTAGATATGTAAATAACAAATACATATAAATGGAGGTCCAGGTAGGTGTATTAGTTATAGCCTTATAGCCGATTAGAGTTGGAGTAATTATTATAGGTACCTACGTAAAGAGGTATTCAAATTTATAAATTTATTAAGTATTCAAGTTCTGGAAGGTTCCAGCAAAATTAGCTTCTAGTAACTACTGTCTTTGGGAGTATAAAGGGCTGCAAGCGGCTTGCAGCAGTCAGCCTATATACGACGCTCTGCTTTTGAACAAGAAAAACATTGTAAGGGAAAGTGAACCAACGTTGAAATAAATGTGAATTGTTAAAAATAAATATAAATTGATAAACCTGTAAAGAAGACCAGTTTTTTAATTTGAATTTGAAGACTTTTTGAACCCTAAAAACACAACAATATATTGACAGATTACTGTTATTCTTCTTGATAAGTAGCTTCCACAGAAGCTTGGCACCGGTAGTAGCTTACAACGTCGCCAACTCCATACCTACTCCATTCCCAGTTAGCTTTATCACGTCACGTGGAAATGACCTGAAATTTCCTACTCAAAACAATACAGATAAACCTCAGTTATTGAATGATTTGGTCTCCGTACACTTATTTATCTAAGAAACCAGTAAGCACTTTACAGCGCGTCCTCAATGTCGCCGATAGCGGAATAAGGAATCTAATCTAATCTAATTTAATCTAAGCTGCAAAGATATATATTGTTAAGTATATATGAAATATAAATATTAAAATAAGTAGGTATAGGAATTGTGTATTGTATGTGTGGGTAGGAATCATTGAATAAGATACTTGAAGCATCGAGAAATAATAATTACTATGCCTTTCTGGAACTGTCTAGCAACTATAGGTCTAGATTGTACTGCTTTAAAGAGTATAAAGGGTGCGAGTGGCTTGCAGGGCGAGCAGTATCATACGAGACTTACAAACACATAGAACTAACTTGATCAGTGAACAGAAACCAAGTGGAATAGTCGAGAAAGCTTTGTGAAAATAAATTATTTGAAAGTGTAAAATAAACAACTGTATAAGAAGACCTGTGTATTTTAATTTGAAAGACTTTTGAACCCTAATTTCGTAACAATATATATCATTTAAGATTTATATTAAATGCATTCCCACAAGCAGACATGTATAATTTCGCGCTAACACATGCCGCATATGGGCCTTAAGGAATGATTTTGTGAAAGAAGAATATGGTGTAAGGGAAAGTGTGAAAGTGAAGATGGTTCTGGCATATGGAGAGAATGAGCGATGAAAAACTGACTTAGAAAGTATATGTTGCAAAAATAGATGGATGTCGTGGTAGAGGAAGATCGAGAAAGGTATGGACGGATCAAATTCTGAAATAGCGAATGAATGGGATTTCATATAGTAAAGTGGAATGGAACATTATATTTGAATTTGAATAAAAAAAGGAAAACAAAAGAATGCAGAAAGAGAGAAAAAGCTTGCAGAAAAGAGAGAGAATTCATTTAAAAAAATTCATTCGCTTCGGCTAACGAATGACTTTCTCTATAAAGGTACGTTAACTGAGGTCTTTCTGTTTGCCATGTTAAACGATAATAATTTCTGCTATCTCCGCCCACTCTCACGAGCCAGCCAATGGCCGAGGAGGGCGTGGTCAAAATGTATAAATAAATATTGGAAAATTACGACAAACAATTTTCCGGACAAGCTTTTCAAAATATCAAGTTTTTCAAAAAGCGTGCAAAATGTCGTCGGATTTGAATTATTTCGGAGTAGAAAAGAATACCAGTACCCTTAGTAGGTACTACGAATTGCAAAACTTGAGAAATGTAAAGTTTACGGCAATTATTAAAGAGTGATTTTCTTGTTTGAACTTGATTTTCTTCATCACTGTAACTCTTTTGCTAAGACCATAAAGTGTAAAAAACAAAAACGGCAGATTTTGGGAGAAATCACGCTTTAAGATTTTCCGTAAACTTTACTTTTCTCAAGTTTTGCAACTCGTACTAAGGGTACACGTTTCAAATACGTAGAATACAAAACGAGCCTACGAAAAAAAAAAAAAAAAACGCAACTAAGCTACACATATAGTGTAACTTCTTGCCTGCGTTATCCCCGAAGGGGTCGCATGTGGCGCTTCGGGACCTATTTATTTTTACAGGTAAGGGGGCCGGCCTCACACCAACCACTTTCAGTTGAAGTGGGGGTTTTTCCCAGCTCCCGGGGGGGCTGGTTCTCATTTCTTGTGAAGGCTGAGTAAACCTTTGAGATCGAACACTTGCTCTCGGCATGGAATGCAAGCATTCTACCAATTGAGCTATCGACCTTTTTACTAGCTTGATCGTCGTCGCTACAAAGCGCCAATTCTCAAGCAAGACCCAGTTGCTGTAAGGCTGGATGGACCTTTGGTGACCGGTCATTGGTAAAGGTTTTATGAATTGTTCAACCCGGCGAAGAGCAAATTTGAAAACATAAATGGTATTTTTTTTTTGTGCTCCGCCGGGAATCGAACCCACAACCTTCCCATTCAGAGTCCGCAGTGTTACCACTGAGCTACGGACCGGTCGTAGGTTCTACACTATACCAAATTATAAAGTTCAAAAGACACTGCCAGGTAGGAACGAAGATATCAGTCCGGTAGATAGCTCAGTTGATAGAGTGCTTGCATTCCATGCCGAGCGCTAAGATTCAAATCCCGCCGAGGGTGTCAGAAATGATTTCCCGCTCCGGTGTTTATTCCAAAACCAAAATAAAATAACGGCAGGGCTTACTCAGCCTTCACAAGAAATGACTACCAGCCAGGGAGGCTGAAATAAATCCCTTCTTCTTCTTCTTTTTGTGCCACTTCTATCGAAGATCGGCGTTCATCATGGCTATTTTGATTTTGGATGCTGCGACCAGTCTACTACAACTATTTTTTCAACCCAGCGAAGAGCATATTTTCAAAATCAAATGATACTTTTTGTGCTCCGCTGGAAATCGAACCCACGACCTTTGGAATATAAGTCCGTAGCGCTAACCACTATACCACAGACCGGTATAAGTATCTAATCTAATCTAAGTTGCAAATATATGTATCATTGGGGACTCACATTATATGCATTCTCACAAGCAGACACGTACAAGTTCACGCTTGCACGTGCCGCATGTGAACCTACAACATAAAAACCCAAATCTCAAATAGATATACACCCTGCAACTTCTGCCGACCTTCCCTGTAACAGGGGTGACATTGGCCAAGTGAACCATTTTCAACAGCATGGGGGGTCAGCCGCATACCTACCAACCCATAAGTCAAGGAACGATGTTTTACATGTACATATTTTTTATAATACCTAATACTAGCAGCCAACCATGCGACAGCACGGTCGGTCTGCTAGTACCTAATATAATTTCGTCTTACTTAAGGTAGTCGATGTTCGATTATTTCCCATATTAATTACACAACACAATGCGAGAAGGCTGGGTGAACCCTGGCCGGTCTTTTGATTGTAGCTGCCGCCAGATGGCGGTCGGCTCAGCCTTCACAAAGACTTCAATCAGAGACCGCTTAATAGCTTGTCATTGTTAAAGGAATCTATATATGTAAAGTATATTATATATCAGATCTTCTCACCTTCTACAAGCCTTTCTCACCGCGTGATGTAGACACAGATTGTCAGGACCGGATTAAGGTCGGTTCGAGCTGTGCGACCGATCCAGGGCCCCCGAGTCGTTCTAGAAAGTATTGTGACGAACTATGAGCTTGGAGTACCTGCGTGCGGACTGTAGATGCATACATAGAACAGTCTGGTCTAAATATAAAAATCTAAATCTAAGTTGCAAAGATATGTATCATTTGAGATTCATATTAAATGCATTCCCACATGCAGACATGCATAATTTCGCGCTCACACATGCCGCATGTGGACCTACAATATAAAAGCCCAATCTCAAATGAACATAAGCCCTGCAACTCTTGCCGACCTTCCCTGAAACAGGGGTGACATAGGCAAAGTGAACCATTTTTTACAGTATTGGTGGTCAGCCTCATACCAACCTATGTATAAGTCAAGGAATATCCATGGTAGTCCATGAAAGGTCCATGGTAGTATTAGTGCAAATATGATTTGTATCACGCTGGTGGAACGCTCTGGTATTTGAATCATCCACTATGTTTGAGAACACTCGAGAACCGTCCGTATGAACGAGTATAAATGTAAGCTAAAATCGTGCGCAGGCCAAAGTGTCGATAAAACATTCAGCCGTAAAGTTTGAAGGCCAGAGATGGAAATCAATTTTTGTAGTTTTTTTAATCAAATTGTGTAAAATAAATTCTGTTAAAATAAATAATGGCATTTTAATTAAAAGAGAATCCAGTAAAAACGTAACAGTATCCTTCAAATATTTTTCGACATAAATTTGTTTCGGGGACCAGATTTTCAAGGCATTCACGACCAAGGGGCACCCCTTTGTAGAAATCAGTCAAAGAAAGTACTTACATACTTTTGACTTTTTTGGGGTCCAAATCAAAATGGGGCCTCCGGAACCAAAGACGCTCATGGCGAACTGTGTGAAATCGTACAGAAACATATTTGAACACATTTTTTTACAAAAAAGACCGGATGAAGCTCCCTCCAACACACGTCATAGACCTACCGAGATTGGTGAAGGGAGTGTTGAGGGGGGGGATGAGTTTCTCCGCACCAGGGCCCCCAGGAGCCTTAATCCGGGTCTGCAGACGGTTGTATCTTTATCACTAAGGATTTCAATGCGAGTGCTACTTCGTCTTTGATTTTATACAACTCAAATAAAATACGCCGACTTTTTATTTCAGAAAACTTTTGCAGGAGACTACCTAGATTTCAGAGATTCTAGAGGTCTATGACACTTATTGTTGTGCCAAAGATGTGTTGTTTACGAGCTTGGCCGTCGCTACAAAGCGCCAATACTCAAACAAGACCCAGTTGTTGTAAGGCTAGTGGACCTTTAGTGACCGGTCTTTAGTAAAGGTTTTATGAATTTTTCAACCCAGCGAAGAGCATATTTATTTGTGCTCCACCGGGATTTGAACCCACAACCTTCCATTTACGAGTCCGAAGTGTTGCCACTGGACTACGGACCTGTCAAAAAATGTTTTTTTTAAGAAAACGTGTGCGGGAAACTCTCTAGATTTCAGTGACTCTAGGGATCTATGGCACTTGTTGTAGTGCCGCAGAGGTGTTGTTTACGAGCTTGGTCGTTGCTGCAAAGCGCCAATACTCAAGCAAGCAAGACCCAGCTGCTGTAAGGCTGGAATTGGGAAAATGTGAGAATTTTTTGGAAGGTACATCAAAAATTTAAGTGAAATTATTAAACAGCAGTTTATATTCATTAGGGGGCTGGAGGTGGGAGAGCAGAAAATGCGCGGGAAGCGGCTTCTTGTCTTTGGATTTAATTAAAGGAACAAACATGGCGGCGGTTTTTAATTATGGCGGCTGCAACAAGCAAAGTGTGATTTACCGCGACAACCTCCAATGTAGGAGGAACAAGAAAGGGAAAAGAGAGTGGAAACTGTAAGGCCGGTCTGTAGTCCAGTGGCAACACTCAAACGCAACTAAGCTACACATATAGTGTAACTTCTTGCCTACGTTATCCCCGAAGGAGTCGCATGTGGCGATTCGGGAAATATTTATTTTTACGGGTAAGAGTGCCGGCCTCACACCAACCTCTTTCAGTGGAAGTAGGGGTTTCCCAGCTCCCAGGGGGGCTGGTTCTCATTTCTTGTGAAGGCTGAGTATCGAACCCTTGCTCTCGGCATGGAATGCAAGCATTCTACCGATTGAGCTATCGACCTTTTTACGAACTTGGTCGTCGTCGCTACAAAGCGCCAATTCTCAAGCAAGACCCAGTTGCTGTAAGGCTGGATGGAACTTTGGTGACCGGTCTTTGGTAAAGGTTTATGAATTTTTCAACCCAGCAAAGAGCAAATATGAAAATATAAATGGTAGGTATATTTGTTGTGATCCGCCGGGATTCGAACCCACAACCTTCCATTCAGAGTCCGAAGTGCTACCACTGAACTACGGACCGGTCTTACTAATGACCATTTTCGTAAGAATGTTTAAACAGGTAGTTATAATGTCTGTTAATTTCGTTAAAACAATTTTTAGTCCACGGATATCATGCGGCTGACCACCCATACTGTAAAAAATGGTTCACTTTGCCAATGTCACCCCTGCTTCAGGGAAGGTCGGCAAGAGTTGCAGGGCTTATGTTCATTTGAGGTTTGGATTTTATTTGTAAGTACACAATCAGCATTTGTAAGCGCGAACTACACGTGTTTGTTTGTGGGCATACATCTGAGAGCTTTGAATGAATATATTCTTGCAACTTAGATTATTATAGATTATAGATATTATAAGTCAATGCTTTCACCGCAGTTTTCAATTCAAAAACACATTCTGTTTCGTAGGTAATTTAGGATTCTGCTTTACTGACATGTTCGCTCGTGAGGGGGGGGGATGGGGGAGAGGCGGTAAAACGTAAATATTAATTAAAGTTTAATTAAAAGCTTAAAGGAAGACTCCGGTAGGAGCCAGTAGACGAATTTTACATTAAAATTCATTTATACCTACCGTAGCATGTCTATGCTCTTACAAGATGCTTAAATTTACAATATTTATGTTTTGTTTAACCAACCAAAAATATTATTTTATCATTTTTAATTTTTCAGTGAATAAAAAACTTGTAAATCAATTAAATAAGAAACAAGAGGAAAGGGAAGACTGAGATAAATATGCCTTGTTCAGATTGATAAAATTGTAAAAAAATGAGATGTACACAACTTATTTATTCTTGTCTAAGGGGCCGTCCATAAATTACGTCATCGATTTTGGCCGATTTTCGACCCCCCCCCCCCTTACAATCATCCTATAGTCATGATCTAATGACCCCCCCTCCCCCTCTTGCTGCAATAATGAATGAGCTTAATAATTAATATTGTTATATTACTTACATAATATTTTGTATATTTTGTAGAAATTGGTATTTACAAAAACGACGTCATTTTTGGTACTCGTACATCTTTTGCCATCATCCGCAGACCGGACTCCCCCCCCCTTAATGCGAATGACGTAATATATGGACAGCCCCTAAGTTGCAGGATATGTAACACTGGAGATTCACATTACCTGCATTCTCACAAGCAGACACGTACAAGTTCGCGTTTGCAGTGAACCTACAACATAAAAACCAAAATCTCAAATGAACATACCTACCTATTATATAAATAAGTGCCTACTTATTTCTAGAGAGACTTATTGTTACACTACACAGACAGTAATAATAATAATATTTGCATGATTTATTTGGTGAGCGCTGTTTTTGTGTGTATCACACCTCAATAGCCCTCTGCGAGCTTGGTTGTCGCTATAGAAAACGCCCATTCTCAAGCAAGACCCAGTTGTTGTAAGGTTTGATGGACCTTTCAGTGACCGGTCTTTGGTAATGGTTTTATGAATTTTTCAACCCAGCGAAGAGCACATTTGGAAATATAAATGGTATTTTTTTGTGCTACGCCGGTATTCGAATCCACAACCTTCCATTTACGAGTCCGAAGTGTTGCCACTGGACTACGGACCGGTCCAAGAAATGCCAACAACACGCGATGTACCTACCTGAGCGGTCACCCATCCAGGTAGCAACCGCGCCCAATGTTGCTTAACTTCGGTGATCTGATGAGAACCGGTGCTTTCAACATGGTATCGTCGTTGACATACCATGTAGAGTGTAGACAAACACAATTACTCATATTCGTATCAATGTTATAACGTTGGCAGGAATGGCAGTTTTGAATCTAAATTAACGCAGGAGCGGATATTTAGTCGGGCATCTACTTTATATTACAATTTCCCTTCAATTCATAAAGAGTTTTTTCTGCGGCTCTCAGACCTCCGTATAAAACATGTCGCTGTTGGCAAGAGTTGTAAATGATCCTGAGGCACGCCATCCTGCCTTGGCGACGCCCCCTGTCATACAGACCTACACCCTGGTGAATGACGTCACACAAACAGGCGTGTTGCATTATAATTACTGATCGAAAATGGATCTGGGCTGGAAGTCTCAGATTATAGATTATTGTAAATAACTCTGCTAGTAACTGAAAATATTGACAGTTAAAAGGCAGTAGGACATAAGTGACATAAACTAAATTGTTCAGGAGAGCAGTTTAAAGTTTGAGATTGCAGAAAAATGGCATAACTTTGTTATTTTTAATCATATCGTTAAAATCAAAACAGCTGTAAAATTAAAAAAATAAAGGCATTTTTTGGCACTCCTATTAATGTGGTTTTACGATTTTTTTTGTCACAAGCCTTTAGGACAAAAAAGGCCAAAAGCTTGTCGGTTACACCATAACCATACTTCGAAAACGCATTTGTTTGCTTGGGCATAACAAACACAAAAATCATCGTAGAGCTATGGGAGTTAGCGCATTAGAAAGAGCGGAAAATTTCAAGTAGGATAGCATTCATAACTCATTTTTGACCAAAATGTCGCTTATTACTTTTACTTACTGCTTACTGCCTTTTAACCGTCGATATGTTCCTACCTTGCAATACCGAATACCGATAATATTTATATGAAGACTAATCAGCTGTTCACTTGCGGCCATCTTGAATTGACAGGTCTTGATACAAATATTACCGATATTCGGTAGGTAAGAATTACCGTGGTGATGGTGATTCCAGCCCGGCACTTGGATAGCTTGACTCTGGCCAGTGTATCATCCCCTTAATGCTTGTTTGTCTTATGTCCATCAGAGGTAATTTCACATGAGCAATGTTTTTTTATGTGTACCTACTGGAACAATGTGTCTTACGAAAACTGGATTTTTTTAAAATATATTTATAACAGCTCCCATATTGACGTGTTTTACGTTTTTTTTCTTAGCTCAGATTCATGGCAAGAAAAAAATAATTAAAAATGTAATTTGTTGTACATATATTATGTTCTTTGACTTATAGGTTGGTATGCGGCTGACCATCCATGCTTAGAAAATGGTTCATTTTACCAATGTCCCCTCTGTTTCAGGGAAGGTCGGCAAGAGTTGCAGGGTGTAGCTATGCTCATTTGAGATTTGGATTTTTATGTTGTAGGTTCACATGCGGCATGTTCACGGGAGAAATTCTACGTGTCTGCTTGTGAAAATGCATATAACGTAAATCCCATTGTAACATATCATTGCAACTTAGATTAGAGTAGATTAGTCATCTCTGAATCCTAAAAGAAGTCTAAAAATGGTCTAAACTGGTTCGGATGTCGGAATAAGAAAGGAAAGTAGGGAAGAGAGGAATCCTGGGCAAAACTGGAGAGGACTACAACTCGCAGAAATCAAACTCCATTTTCAACACGCCGTTTATTTGGCTCACCGCCGAAGACACATCGCTCCCCCAGTTCTTGTTTATCGTATACGCCAATCTTGTCAAATATGACTTTTTAATGCGTTGTCCAATTCTACACAATCTGAGCTAAGAAAAATCGTAAAACTCGACAATGTGAGAGTTCTTTCAAATATTTTTTAAATAATTTTCTTGTTTTCATAAGACACATTGGTCCAGTACACATGCAAACATTGCTCATGTAAAATTTTCTCAATGGCGTATACGATAAACAAGAACTAAGGCAGCGACATGTTGACAGTAAGTTGGACAGCCAGAACAAGAGAGATTTATAACTAAAATGACATACGACGTCAGAAAAGTCTTCTTCCTCTTTTATCTTTTAAGTTGTTAGACTAAATGATGTTAGACGTCAGAATCGTCTTCTTCTTTTTTTCATATTAGTTATTATATTAAATTCAGACCAGGCAGATAAGCCAAACAAGCACTGGGGGACGCTATGGTACCTACACCGCTCCCCCAGTTCTTGTTTACCGTATACGCCAATCTTGTCAAATATGACTTTTTCATGCAGTTGTCTTATGAATCAAATTCTACACAATCTGAGCTAAGAAAAACCGTAAAACTCGACAATGTGAGAGTTCTTTCAAATATTTTTTAAATAATTTTCTTGTTTTCATAAGACACATTGGTCCAGTACACATGCAAACATTGCTCATGTAAAATTTTCTCAATGGCGTATACGCTAAACAAGAACTAAGGCAGCGACACGCCTATCTTTACTCGCATCATGTTTGTTACTTCAGTCATTTGGCCTGTTATGAGAGTAGGTGTTGCATTTACTTCCAACTAAAGATAAATTAATAAAAATCATTATAAAATTTAATTATGTTTTGATATACGACCTGGTTGTATGAATAAGATCATGGAGCAAACATCTGAATAGCTCATGCTTAATAAGTAGGCTGAAAAATACCTTCCTTCCATTTATAAATAATAATCATTTGATTTATTTAGTGAGCAAGTTCGATGGTTGATCCATAAAAGAAAATCCTATTGGCTGTAGGGCAGATCGAATGTTTGTGATTGGTCTTGAGACAGGCACACGAATAGGTATATCTAATCTAGTTGCAAATATATGTAACATTGGGGATTCACATTATATGCATTTTCACAAGCAGTGAAGTTCCTTGACTTATAGGTTGGTATGTGGCTGACCACCCATATTGTAAAAAAATGGTTCACTTTGCCAATGTCACCCCTGTTTCAGGGAGGGACGGCAAGAGTTGCAGGGCTTATGTTTATTTGAGATTGGGTTTTTATATTGTAGGTCCACATGCGGCATGTGTTAGCGCGAAAATATACATGTCTGCTTGTGGGAATGCATTTAATATAAATCTTAAATGATATATAATATATATCTGCTTACTATTTACACATTCATAAACTGTCTTTTCTCTTGTTTTTTTTTATCTCATCTCTCTATTTTTTAAAGTATTAATACCTAATTATGTAATCATTATTTTGTTTTATGTTACTTTTTTATCCCAGATAGTTTTCAATTGTAGTTCTGATATATTTGTTGTTTCATTTTATACTTTTTACTTACTCTTGTATTTATAACACTATTTTTAGTATGTATTGTAAAAGGCACTAAGTGTCGTGAATTTATAAATAAATAAACAATTAAATAAATATCTTTGCAGCTTAGATTAGATTATATTAGATTTCCGAAAAATCTATAATACTATATTTGGTTTTGTGCGACTCATATATGACGGGGAAGCAAAAATACAAGGAAATTCAGCTAAAATAAAGTTGTAGTAGGTATACCTACGTAATATATAATAACGCCATACGATAAGTTTATCATCAAGTAGCGTACCCTACACGTATGTAGGGGGGGGGGGCGTGTAATATATGAAGCAATATAGCGCCCCCCGGCGTTACGCCCCTGGGGGGCGCCTCTCTCGATAACGGAAGCAGACTCTTTACTACTCTACTCCGAGTATAAAAAAATTGCGTTGGAACTCAAGCATGGCGTAAACCAAAAAATATATCAAATCTAATCTAATATAATATTTTGTATGGTTGGTGCATTAACACTGTGAAAATTCATCTTATCTTTAGTTTTTCAAACACTGTTCTATTTTCACTCTTAATTCATTCCTTGACTTATAGGTTGGTATGAGGCTGACCACCCATACTGTAAAAAATGGTTCACTTTGCCAATGTCACCCCTATTTCAGGGAATGTCGGCAAGAGTTGCAGGGCTTATGTTCATTTGAGGTTTGGATTTTATTTGTAAGTACACAATCAGCATTTGTAAGCGCGAACTACACGTGTTTGTTTGTGGGCATACATCTGATCCACACGCTTGCCAACCCATCACAAGTCAAGCGCACAGTGTGTCGTCTAGAACATGCTAGCTGGACAAAATTTTGTCTAATGGACTAATTTTGTCCAGCTAGCATGTTCTAGACGACACACTGTGCGCTTGACTTGTGATGGGTTGGCAAGCGTGTGGAAGCCCCATGAGAGCTTTGAATGAATATATCCTTGCAAGTTTGCAACTAAGATTATTATTAGATTATTATTATTATTATTTAATTATTTGGACACAAACGTTTTCGACTACACAGTAATCATATCATCGGTAGGTACCCTTAGTACGAGTTGCAAAACTTGAGAAAAGTAAAGTTTACGGAAAATATTAAAGAGTGGTTTCTCTCAAAATCTGCCGTTTTTGTTTCTGACACTTTATGGTCTAAGAGCAAAAGAGTTACAGTGATGAAGAAAATCAAGTTCAAACAAACAAAAACGCAGATTTTGGGGGAAATCACTCTTTAATAATTGCCGTTAACTTTACATCACTCAAGTTTTGCAACTCGTACCTACTAAGGGTACAGGTTACCTGATGATGATTAGGTACTGTGTAGTCGAAAACGTTTGTGTCCAAATAATGAAATTAAATAATAAAGAGTGAAAATAAAACAGTGTTTCAATAACTAAAGCTAATCTAATATAAGTTGCAAAGATATGTAACATTTGGGATTAACATTACATGCATTTTCACAAGCAGACACGTATGAGTTTGCGCTTGCACAACCACACATTTTGCTGGTAATACCGTGCGTGGTATTTAATTTTTTTTTTTTTTTTTAATTTTAAACCAGCTTTAAGCGCGTAAAAAGATTGTAGCGACAAAGTTCTGCATTTGAGTTATTTCCCTTGATTTATGATTATGGTATGAGGCTGACCACCCACACTGTAAAAAAATGGTTCACTTTGCCAATGTCACACCTGTTTCAGGGAAGGTCGGCAAGAGTTGAAGGGCTGGTGTTCATTTGAGATTGGGTTTTTATACTGTAGGTCCACATGCGGCTTGTGTGAGCTCGAAATTATGCGTGTCTGCTTGTGGGAATGCATTAAATATGATTGTCAAATGATACATATCTTTGCAATTTAGATTTAGATTTAGATTAGAATGATACCAAAACTTCGTTTAAAAAACAAGAAATATACCTACCTATAACAATAAACAATCAATTAAAAAAATAGTAAAAACAAACTTTAAAATTACTTTCCATCTCCAGGAAGTGATTTTAAATTGTTATTATTTGTAAAATTTTATTTTTTATTTTTGTCAATATGTAATAATGGACTTTCACTGTAGGAACCAAACCATAAAGAAATCGTTTTTTTAAGAGAAAAAAAAGGTTTTTTTAGTTTAATTTCCCTTTTTTTTAACACAAAAAACCTTATAAATTTCAATTAATGTATCCATTGTAAAACACCATCTATTAATTAAAACTGCCTAACCGCCTTAATACCTTGACGCGTTAATTATTACTGTTATTTTTGTAAATTAATTTATTGGCCGCCCCATAAATCTGCCGCCCTTCCCTGGTTCCGCCCACAACTCCCACATTCACCGCCTCTCCCTAACCACTCAGCCATCAGACCGAATTAGGGTTCGCGTCCCGGCCCAGGGCTATTGTTTACATAGGCTCCCAATTATGACCAGATAAATGGAGCCATCTTCATCAAAAATTCACACATTAAAAAAACATTTTATCATCTTTATTTTGTACAAGACACAAGGAATTCTGACGGGAGATACGCAACGCAACTAAGCTACACATACATTATAACTGATGCTGGAGTAATGTTTTCCGGGATCTGTTGCCGTGGTCTGTGGGTGCTAGAGCTTCCGGACGTTTCGCCCATTTCTACAATGGGGTTCTTCAGCGTGAAGTATGATGATGAAGATGATCTTGATGAGAACTGTGATGTCTGTCAAGATCGTCTTCACCATCATACTTCACGCTGAAGAAGCCCATCGTAGAAATGGGGGAAACGTCCGGAAGCTTCAGCTCCCACAGACCACGGCAACAGAAACCCGGAAAACATCACTCCAGCATCATCAGCCGACCGTGTAAGCCTAAAACTCTTACATTATGACTTCTTGCCGCAGTATCCCCGAAGGATTTCGCATGTGGCGATTCGGAACCTATTTATTTTTACGGGTAAGGGAGCCGGCCTGCGTGTTCCCATTCCACGACCTAAAAGGAATCTTTACTCAGACAAGCACACGGAAAAAAAAAAAATTATCAAGTAGTTTCAGTTTTTCCATATTTACTCAAAAACTATTGACATTATAAAAAAACGGTTTCGATACTACACTAGACAATGTATAGTTCTATAAATAGAATGAAAAAAAATATTTCCAAAACATAGCACACACGAGAAAGTAGCTACAGAAGTGAAAAAAACGTATTTTTTTAAATATTTTTTTGTGGTCGCAATTTTTAAGTTATATATTTTGTTTAAACTTTATAATTAAGATAAAAAATTAATAAACATGCTTGATTTTTTTCATCACTGTAACTAATTTGCTAAGACCATAAAGTGTAAGAAACAATAACGGCAGATTTAGGGTATGATACTTCCGTGTGCTGTCTGAGTAAAGATTCCTTTTAGGTCGGGGAATGGGAACACGCAGCCGGCCTCACATCAACTATTTCAGTTGAAGTGGGGGTTTCCCAGCTCCCGAGGGGGTTGGTTCTTATTTCTTGTGAAGGCTTAGTAAGCCTAGCTGATATTTTGGGTTTGAAATAAACACCGAAACGGGAAATCATTTCTGACACCCTCGGTGGGATTCGAACCCGAGCTCACGGCATGGAATGCAAGCACTCTGAGCTATCGACCGGACATGGACTGACCGAAATGTCTATGGATTACCGGACAAACCGTTTGAAAGCTTTTGATATCATGACAGAAGGGCACAGTGACAAAACAACACATGGCATAACGTCACATACATGAAATGACATTTATCCTTGACTTTTAGGTTGGTATGAGGCTGACCACTCATACTGTTACAAAAAATGTTCATTTTGCCAATGTCACCCTAGTTATACCTAAGGGTGACGTCGGCAAGAGTTGCAGGGCTTATATTCATTTGAGATTTTGATTTTAATGTTGTAGGTTCACACGCGGCATGTGCAAGCGCGAAATTATACGTGTCTGCTTGTGAGAATGCATATAATGTGAATCCTCAATGTTACAAATCTTTGCAACTTAGATTTAGATTAGATACACTACCGACTTCCAATCCGGCGCATTGTCTTTTTTTGTTATTATTTTTAAATTGTTAGTTCTATTGCTTTATAACCATCGTATATTTACATCTTTGTATATTATTTATGTGTCATTTATTTGTGTTATATTTTAAGATATTAGTTTTATACCTATAGATACAGTACCTACTTATGTACCTACATATTTATATTTATCGCAATGTTGTAAAAGGCTATATAGCCGTTTATTCTTCTTAAATAAATTTCAAGAAACAGATTTAAAAAGATTTTTTCTTTCATTTTTACAGAATGTTGAACAAGAAAACTTTCTTTTTATACGGCAGGAAGCTCCTTTTGTCATTTCCTTGTTTCTTTGTTAATATATTTTCTACCCCCCGCAGTTTCGCCCCATCCCCTCACCCTCTTGAGATACTCCCAAGGAAATATAATAACTTTTAGCTAGATAATATAATACGTATTTTTCTCGAGAAAACAAAAAAAAATAGACAAAAAATATTACTATCAAGGCTTTTACAAGTAATTTCAGATGACATAGTTAGATCTTCGTTTTGGCGAAGGTCCAAAATTTGTCTTTTAGATTAACGTTTCAACGCTGGCTGTTTGCAGCATCCTCATAGTAGTGTGTAGGTGTTGTTACGATTTACTTAGGGTTCACTTTAATAAATTTTCGTTTGAATTTATTTTAGAATTTTGATTATATATGGTTCACACTTTAACTTTTGTACAGGTGGGTTAACGGCTCGGGTATTAATGGGGGGCTGGCTGCTTGAAAGCACCGCAGTCCGTATTTATAGATGACTATGGCTTATTCTCACATGAACCAGATTATACGAGAAGTAGACTAGAGTTCCTTTACTTATAGGTTTGTATGCGGCTGACCACCCATGCTGTAAAAATGGTTCACTTTGCCAGTGTCACCCCTGTTTCAGGGAAGGTTGGTTCATTTGAGATTTGGGTTTTTATGTCGTAGGTTCGCATGCGGCATGTGCGAGCGCGAACCTAAACAAGTCTGCTTGTGAGAATATACATTAAATATTAATCCCTTATGTTACATATATCTGCAAGTTAGATTAAATTACGAGGCCGGCCTCGCCAACCAATTTAGTCGAAGTGGGGGTTTCCAAATTCCCGAGGGGGCTTGTTTCTCCTTTCTTGTAAAGACTTAAACCTTGCCAATAGATATTTTATTTGATTTTGAAATAAACGCCGAAACGGGAAATCATTTCTGGCACTGTTGGGTTCGTACCCTTGCTCTCGGCATGGAATGCAAGCATTCTACCAGCTGAGCCATCGACCGGACTTTTGCGAGCTTGGTCGGTGCTACAAGGCACCAATTCTCAAGCAAGACCCAGTTGCTGTAAGACTGGATGAACCTTTGGTCTAACTCTATTAATTCATATGGTGGGGTCATATTTGGCTTCACCAGAAGTTTTGAAATTAAAAGGGTTGTAATCCGCGTACAACTAAGCATTTTTTTACCATCAAATATTTATATTAGTTTATTTTTTATGAAAATAAAACCGGTCCGTAGTTCAGTGGTAACACTTCGGACTCTGAATGGGAAGGTTGTGGGTTCGATTCCCAGCGGAGCACAAAAAATATACCATTTATATTTTCAAATTTGCTCTTCGCTGGGTTGAAAATTCATAAAACCTTAACCAAAGAGCGGTCACCAAAGGTCCATCAAGCCTTACAGCAACTGGGTCTTGCTTGAGAATTGGCGCTTTGTAGCGACAACCAAGCTTGTAAAAAAGTCGATAGCTCAATTGGTAGAATGCTTGCATTCCATGCCGAGAGCAAGGGTTCGATCTCAAAGGTTTACTCAGCCTTCACAAGAAATGAGAACCAGCCCCCCCGGGAGCTGGGAAACCCCCACTTCAACTGAAAGTGGTTGGTGTGAGGCCGGCCCCCTTACCTGTTAAAATGAATAGGTCCCGAAGCGCCACATGCGACCTCTTTGGAGAAACGCAGAAAAGAAGTTACTCTATATGTGTAGCTTAGTTGCGTTTTCGTGTTTTATGACAATATTTACCTATGTCGCTTTTTTCACTGATTTACTTTTTTTCTCAATTTACCTGGAATAATTTTTCTCATTGACTTTCCATTTTCCACCGACTTTCATTAGAATTGTTAAAAAAAAGACGTGATAAATTCAACAATGAAGAAAAAAGTCCGCTAAATTTCATACTTAAAATAAAAATAACATTTTGTATGAGAATAAGAACACACTGGGTAGCTCGGTCTGACAATAGAACAATACGGAGCTTTAAAAAGTCATTTTCAAATATGGAACGCGAGGGGAGCGCTCACTTCCGGTCGGTTTCGAATTACAAATTTCAAATTTGGAATTTGCCTTTGAAGACCCGTTCAGACGGGTCTAGATATTTAGCGGAGAGTAGCGAGTAGCGAGTGATTTCATGCAGCAATATACTATCAGCATGTAACTTACCTTAAGCGTTTACTTGTACCTAATTCTATCCGATGTACTGACTATTTTTTGTACGCTGTCAACACCATACGGCTTACTCGCTCAAAAATATTACATGTACACATTAGATAGAAGTAAATTTATATTCCATACTAAATAATTCATCCTTTATCATTTGAAACAATATACGAATCTGAGCCCCACATTCACCACTTTTGTTTACTTTTACCTGGAGGTGTCGAATACCATTTATTAATGTGTTAGATGTAGACGAGTGTGTATGTACAGTATACACTTAAAAAAATTACATTAGGCTGATTTATTTGGTGAGCGATGTTTTTGTGTGTATCACACCTCAAGATCCCTCTAAGACCGGTGTTTTCAAGTTTATACACATTTTAGTTAACTATTACCTTAACTATAATTCAAAATACTCCAGTTCGAGTTAACTAAAACCGAAAATTACCGAAGTTACAAGCCACGCCCCAAAATTTTAGAAATAATTACAATGCCATTCAAAAGCTTTAAAACAAACAACTGGTGATAAAAATCTAATGTCTAACCTTCATTAAACTGGAAAACGACACACAAATGTTCAGTTTGCAACAATTTTGATGTATCCTTAGATAAAAAAAAACAGCTGCTGTCAGTGAAGACGACGCTATCTTGAAAATCGTTAGTTTTAACGAACTAGCGAAATTCAGTGCGTTAAGTATTATGATTTTTTTTTACTTTACTATACCTGAAAATACCAGTCCTTACTAATGCATTTGCTTTTGCACTCGAACAATGTGTTCGTTCATTTACTTCTCAGTGTGGCCATTCATTAATTATTGTGACTCCGAGGCAGGTCGATTTTGTGAGAATGGGTAGGCTAAAAATAAAATCGAATTTATATTATTTTTGCCCGATAAAAGGGGGATTATTCGTAGACGCTTTGTTGATCTGTGAACCGTATTGTGTTATTTCTTAGGCCGCGATTTGTGCTGCAAGTCTTAATGATGGTCTTTAGCAGCTTTTGAGGAGTGAATAAAATAAAAATCCAACTATTATATAGGGATAATACAAAGGAAGAAATGCCCGTTGGAGGGGAAAAATTAAAACATACGTTTTTGTCAAGTGTGGGAAATCGCGTGCCATTTTGAGATCCTTTGTCGGAAACTCGCGCAAGGTAAAACGAACTTCAACTGATTTTTTGCGAATCTATAATAATCTCAGTTGCATATCAACGGTTAAAAGATAATATGTCATAAGCGACCAAAACTAAATTGTTCAGGAGAGCAGTTTAAAATTTGAGATTGCAGAAAAATGGCATAACTTTTTTTTTTTATGACATCGTTAAAATCAAAACAGCTCTAAAATTAAAAAAATAAATGCAACTATTGGCATTCCAATTAATATGGTTTTACGTTTTTTTTATGTCACAAGTGCCTTTATAACAAAAAAAGACCAAAATCTTGTCGGTTACACCAAAACCATATTTCGAAAACGTAGTTGTTTGCTTGTCAGTCGCATACCTATAAAGTCAAGGAACATACACAACAAATTACATTTTAAAAATCAATAATGAATTGATCTATTTTATTTATTTTTTTACTCAAACGTTTAGTCAAACATAAGGCATCTTCAGAAGCATAATTGTTACTACAAACATTTTGGCTTTATACATTAATTTTCAAAACGAAGAATTGATCTTTGAAGGGTATGTAGATAGGTGATTGCAGCAACGGATTTTTTCATGTAAAAAATTGAAGGTTTTTTTTTCAAATATTTACCCTATAACAAAGGTATCAAATGACCACAATGGATCAGACCACCTCCAGAGCAAAGGGCGTAACCGACATCTTTACACGCATCCAGCGGCGCAACGGCTCCCCCCCCCCATGTCGAGCTGCAAACAGAGGCACAGCGGGAGACGCCCCTGGATTCCAGTGCAAAACTCTGCACTTCATTCCAAATAAAGGCGTACGCTACTGCTTTGAAATGCTCCGGTACAAATGTCATGCTCTATTGTGAACAGAATTTTATAGATATTAATTTAACTGTATTTTGTCGGTCCGTAGTTCAGTGGTAACACTGCAGACTCTGAATGGGAAAGTTGTGGGTTCGAATCCCGGCGGAGCACAAAAAATCTACCATTTACATTTTCAAATTTGCTCTTCGCTGGGTTGAAAAACTCATAAACCTTTACCAATGACCGGTCACCAAAGGTCCATCCAGCCTTACAGCAACTGGGTCTTGATTGAGAATTGGCGCTTTGTAGCGACGACGATCAAGCTCGTAAAAAGGTCGATAGCTCAATAGGTAGAATGCTTGCTTTCCATGCCGAGAGCAAGGGTTCGATCTTAAAGGTTTACTCAGCCTTCACAAGAAATGAGAACCAGCCCCCCCGGGAGCTGGGAAAACCCCACTTCAACTGAAAGTGGTTGGTGTGAGGCCGGCCCCCTTACCTGTAAAAATAATTAGGTCCCGAATTGCCACATGCGACTCCTTCGGGGAAACGCGGATAAAAAGTTACACTATTTGTGTAGCTTAGTTGCGAGTTGCGTTATCAAAGAATTTCTTGACAAATCATCATAGTACCTTAGCCAATGAGGCTGACCCCTCCATGCTGTAAAAACTTGGTTCACTTTTTTACAAATGCCACCTCGGTTTCAGAAAAAGGCGGCAGGAGTTGCAAAGTTGATGTTCATGTGAGGCTTAGTTTATTATTGTTCAAAAAAGGGTTGGATTTTTATTTTGTTTGTACATGAAGCATGTGTAAGCGTGAACTTACCTATACACCAACACGTGTTGGCTCGTTGATATATCTCTGCAACTAAATTATAAATTATAATTCTAATTAACTTTCTACCTATACTGTAACTGTAACTGTAACTCTGTCGCCATTCCGCTAGGGGTGGCCCAAGCCTCTGCAGAGCTGCCTCCATTTTTTCCTATCCTTACATACCTCTTTCAATTCATTCATATCCATCATCTTTTTCATGCATTTTCTTCTTTTACGCTCACTTTGTATATCCCATTCTTTCACAATCTCCACAATCTGATCACTCCATACTTTTCTCGGTCGTCCCTTATCTCTTTTTCCGTTCACACTTCCTCTGTATGTACATACTTTGTCAGTCTATCATCATTCATTCTTTCCACATGCCCAAACCATCTCATCACATTCTTTTGTACCTTAGCTTTCACATTCTCTTTCAAATTACATTCTTTCCTTACCCATTCATTCCCAACTCTATCCCTAATAGGGAGAATAATAGGGATTGTAGGATACTAGGATAGGGATTCCCTATCCTACAATATTATAATATAGTGTTGCCAACTGCATAAAAAAGTGGTTATGTTCTTGCCACCCTGAGTAAAAACATTTGCTTCCGTTGATCGAAAATGTATGGAATAAAGGACGGCATTCCTAGTGGCCGATTCAGTTTTTATACATTTTTCGATTTTCGCCATCTTAGGTAGTAACCGTCGTGTTTTATGTGTCAGAGTACTGTACATAAAAGCATTATCTTTTGAATAATGTTCGCGCAGTAAATTTCCCCCGCAGCGGAAGCATAAATTGTGTTGAGTGCATCGGAAGGCGCGCGGTAATGCGTTACTCCATTGTTAAATCTCATGTAAGTTTACCTAATAATATTTATGGAGAAATCAAAACTGTTTATTCATATTTTTTCATTTAGTTGACCGGTCTGTAGTTCAGTGGTAACACTTCGGACTCTGAATGGCAGAAGCGTGCATCCCATACAGGCACATGCGCCTAATAAGTAGGCAATATATCTATGGTAAAATGCGCATTTTAGTTTGATACCTATTGTAGCCCTTCAGTCAATTTCAATTGAGTTATTTTAAAGGAATGGCAGAAAATATATTTATTCTGACATGTATTTGCCTACACCCTATGTACGCGCATGCTTAATAGAAGGTTGTGGGGTTGAATCCCAGCGGAGCACAAAAAATATACCATTCATTTATATTTTCAAATTTGCTCTTCGCTGGGTTGAAAAATTCATAAACCTTTACCAATGGCCGGTCACCAAAGGTCCATCCAGCCTTACAGCAACTTGGCGCTTTGCAGCGACGACGACCAAGCTCGTAAAAAGGTCGATAGCTCAATTGGTAGAATGCTTGCATTCCATGCCAAGAGCAAGGTTTCGATCTCAAGGCTTACTCAGCCTTCACAAGAAATGAGAACCATCCCCCGGGAGCTGGGAAACCCCCACTTCAACTGAAAGTGGTTGGTGTGAGGCCGGCCCCCTTACTCGTAAAAATAAATAGGTCTCGAATCACCACATGCGACCCCTTCGGGGATAATACAGGCAAGAAGTTTATTATGTATCTTAAGATAATATATTATAAACCTATGTAAAATCTTATAATTGGTAAATTTATAATCAAGTTTCATTAGAAAAAAAAAGATAAAATTTAAAAAGTAATCACAGATTTTTTCCATAAGCAAAATCTAACCCGATCACTTCAAAAGTCAACCTATCACATTCCATTGTACAAAACTACAAAAGGAAAATACAAAAAAAGCTCGACAATCTGGCACGCATTTTTCGAACTGTTAAATACTTACTAGAATATTATACCTCGATATTATTCAAGACTCAGCGTTTTCTAAGCCGTAAAAAATCCGATTGGCTTCGCGAAAGTAAGGGCGCATGCCCGAAAGACTCGAGAGCTTTTTTTCTCGATGTTTTTTTTCTGTGTCACAGCGGGAAAGCGCTCGAGCGTTCCCAACACTAGTGGACGGATCCGGAAATGCGCGCGCAGCAATCAAACGTCATTTTGACAGATGGTTCCAAATTTGAAATGACTTTTATTGTGTGCTTTATTGCCATACTCGAAAATGCGTCGGAATAAAAGAGTTTTATTGCATTTTTTTATTTGATAGGTATTATAATATTTAATATAACGTTTAATAGTGATAAAAAAAATGTGTTTAATGCTTAGAATGTCTGTTTGATATTCCTAAGTTTTGAGTTCGATACAGATATTGATCTCTAGGCTGGATAGAATCTTTGGTACTTGACTTATAGGTTGTTATGCGGCTGACCACCCATACTGTAAAAAATGGTTCACTTTGCCAATGTCACCCCTGTTTCAGGGAAGGACGGCAAGAGTTGCAAGGTAAAGATATATGAATTTTTCAACCGAGCAAAGGGCATATTTGAAAAATAAAATATTTTTGTGTGCTCAGCCGGTAATCGAACACACTGCCTTTCAATCACGAGTCCAAAGCATTAACCACTAGACTATGGAACGGTCAAGCTTACCTAGGCCATTTCTGGACTATTTTCAACGTTAGCATATTATGTGACTTTAAACTGAAAAATAAAACCACTTACAAGATTGAGATAAGTGCGTCCTTTTCATTCAGTGTTAAGTCGCTAAGCTAACGTTTTGAAAATACCAGGCATTTGACATACACACGCTATCTTGTCCTTTGAATTACTGTCTCCATCTTTAATATACCTCTCCTTCTTTTCAATCTAGTTCCTCATTGCTGAGGGTTGTGACCCGTGTGGAAGCAAACACTCTTCTCCAGTTCTCTCTTGATTGCGCTGCCTGCAGCGCTCTAACCACCGAGGTGCCTGCTGCTGTCTTTACTTGATCGGTGCTTCGTGTGGGGGATCTTCCTCTTCCTCTCTTCCCCTCCAAGCTACCGATCACAACCAGTCGTTCCAGGCTATCCTCATTGCAATAGACAACGTGTCTGAAGAACTGAAGAATACGGCGTGTGCATATACTGGCCAGAGTCAAGACATCCAAACGTAGCTTCCAACGAATGGACTCTTTAGTATGAATGATGAAAGACTGACGAAGAAAGTATATTTTGCAAGAATAGATGGATGTCTTGGTAGAGGAAGACCGAGATAGGTATGGATGGACCAAATTTCCGAAATTGCGAATGAATGGAATATCCAGAGTCATAATAAAAGGAGAGCATGTATGAAGAAGCTTATGACTCTGGAGAAAATGAAAGAAGTGTGTAAGGACAGAAAGAAATGGCGGTTGATCTGTGATGTTGGCGGCTAGGGTTTTTTAAATAAGAATTTGTTTTCTTTTAGTTTTTGATGTCCATACATATTATAATTTATTGTTTTTAAAAATGTAATTTGTTGCGTATGTTCCTTAACTTGTGATATGCGGCTGACCACCCATGCTGTAGAAAAAATTTCACTTTGCCAATGTCACCCCTGTTTTCAGAGAAGGTCGGCAAGAGTTGCAGGGTGCATGTCGATGTGAGATTCGGGGTTTTATATTGTAGGACCACATGCGGCATGTTTAAGCGTAAACCTGTGCATGTCTGTTTGTGAAAGTGCAAATAATGTGAATCTTTAATATTACATATATATATATATATATATATATATTTTTTTTATTATGGAAAAAAACAGTTACAGAAAAATTACAAGGTTAGATTGACAGTTGAGAAGACCAGTAAATTTTCCAATTATAGATTATATATTATTTTGCAACTTAGATTAGATTAGGTATCTAAGTCTAGGCGTCTAAAGGCTTGTTCGCACAAGGCCACTGTTTTAGTCCAGTACCGAGTAATTTAGTGGTGGGCGGGGCCACAGAGTATGTAGATTTATAGAGAGCGGTCTTAGAACAAAAAAAATGTAACCAAGAAGTATTATTTTTATATGAAACGATGGATAGCGCCAGTAACTACCCTACGAGTCTAGACAATACAAAACTATCATAACTGGCGCTATCCATCGTTTCATATAAAAATAATACTTCTTGGTCACATTTTTTTTGTTCTAAGACCGCTCTCTATAAACCTACATACTCTGTGGCCCCGCCCACCACTAAATTACTCGGTACTGGACTAAAACAGTGGCCCTGTGCGAACAAGCCTTAAGGGATTCCGAGCATGCGCATAATATTCCTCATACAAGTAAAATTAATGCCATTCCATGTGATTAATCAGAAATGTCATTTAGAACGGCCTGCGAGAGCGTTCCCAAATAAATAATCGATGAACATTTATCAAAACAAATAATTTAGAGTCTGTCCACGTGAAATATAGCTCATATAAATGTAGCGTGGTTCTGCCTTTACGCTGAATTGTGCGTGGCCTCTCACCAGCCAGCATTCCAAACCAAGAACTCGTTCTTCTCCGAACTGGATCCTGGTCTTTGCCATCAATCACTGCCAACTTTTTCCTTCTATTATTCAACACTCCCATCGCATAGCAACCTTCCACCACCACATCCAGCTACCTCACACCAGTTCCTCAAATTCTCAAATTCGTTCAGCGTCCGTTGTTCAGTGGTATCACTTCGGACTCTGAATGGAAGGTTGTGGGCTCGAATCCCGGCGGAGCACAAAAAAAATACCATTTATATTTTCAAATTTGCTCTTCGCTGGGTTGAAAAATTCATAAACCTTTACCAATGACCGGTCACCAAAGGTCCATCAAAAAGCCCATCCAGCCTTACAACAACTGGGTCTTGCTTGAGAATTGGCGCTTTCTACAGCGACGAGCAAGCTCGCAGAGAGCTCTTGAGGTGTGATACACACAAAAACAGCGCTCACCAAATAAATCAGCGTAATTTATTTATTTTATTTTCCATCCTGCCTTACAGCAGCTGGGTCTTGCTTGAGAATTGGGGTTTTGTAGAGACGACGACCAAGCTCCTAAAAAAGGTCGATAGCTCAATTGGTAGAATGCTTGCATTCCATGCCGAGTGCTAGCGTTCGATCTCAAGGTTTACTCAGCCATCACAAGAAATGACAACTAGCCCCCCCGGGAGCTGGAAAACTCCCATTTCAACTGAAAGTGGTTGGTGTGAGGCCGGCCCCCTTACCCGTAAAAATAATAAGTCCCGAAACGCCACATGCGATCCCTTCGGGGATAGCGCAGGCAAGAAGTTACACTATATGTTTAGCTTAGTTGCGTTTGCGCTGCGTCCGTCATCACGCCTGTGTTCTCTAGGCTCCGAAGTGTCATTTAAGTATACCTATAACTTTTTGCTATCACGAGTAAAGAATTTTGAAAACTGCTTGTTTTTATTTATTGAAAACCTTCTAGTGGTAACGCTTCGCACTCGTAAATGGAAGGTCGTGGGTTCGAAAATTAAACCATTTATATTTTCAAATAGGTATATGCACTTCGCAGGGTTGAAAAATTCATATGCATATCCCAAAGACCTGTCCCCAAAGGTCCATCGAGCTTTACAGCTACTGGATCTTGCTTGAGAATTGGCGTTTTGTAGTGACGACCAAGCTCGTAAAAATCTCAGTTGGTAGAATGCTTGCATTCCATGCCGAGAGCAAGGGTGCAATCCTTACCGAGGGTGTCAGAAATGATTTCACGTTTCCGTGTTTATTTCAAACCCAAAATAAATACCGGCAAGGTTTATTAAGCCTTTACAAGAAATGAGAGCTAAGCCCATTGGGAGCTGGGAAATCCTCACTTCTACTGAAGTGGTTGGCGTGAGGCCGGACCCCTTACCCGTTCAGATTTATAGGTCCCGAATAGCCACATGCAACCACTTCGGGGATAGCGCAGACAAGAAGTTACGCTACATGTGTAGCTTAGTTACGTTGCGTTTCTTTCAAAATAATATCCTGGGATCAACACGGTCAATTTTCAAGATCTAATCTAATCTAATCTAATCTAAGCTGCAAAGATATATATCATTTAAGTTTTATATTAAATGCATTCCCACAAGCAGATATGTATAATTTCGCGCTAACACATGCCGCATGTGGACCTACAATATAAAAACCCAATCTCAAATGAACATAAGCCTTGCAACTCTTGCCGTCCTTCCCTGAAACAGAGGTGACATTGGCAAAGTGAACCAATTTTTACATTATGGGTGGTCAGCCGCATAACAACCTATAAGTCAAGGAACGGAAGGAAGATGACCAGCATTAAAAGAAAATTTCGAGTTCATTACAATGTTCCTTGACTCATCGGTTGGTATGCGGCTGACCACCCATGCTGTAAAAAATGGTTAACTTTGCTTCACTGTCTGACCATGAAGAAACAAATCAGCACCACGGTTAGTTCCGACTACTATGGTTTACGACAGCTGAAATATATTTAAAAATATCTACCGTTGGAAGCTAAAAGGTCACTCGTCAACGCTTTTGTAGTATCCAAAGTGGATTACTGTAATGGCATTTATGCAGCCCAACCACAGTGTGAATTAAGTCGGTTGCAGTCAGTAATGAATGCAGGCGCGCGGCTTATATTCAACCAAACCAAACACTGTCACATAACTCCGCTTTTAGAGCGACTCCACTGGCTGAGGTTTCCTCAACGCGTCAAATTTAAACTTGGCCTTATCACATACAAAGCTCTCCATGATGCAGCTCCTTTCTACATCCAAGAGCTGATTGTCTCAAAAGTCCTGGGCTCAAGGGAGCAAACACTAAGATTAGCAGAGAACGGAGCGGAAACCCTGCTAAATGAACCTAGAAGAAAAATTGCCACTGTTTTCGGAGACCGTGCTTTTGCAGTGGCCAGCCCTGCGACCTGGAATCAACTACCACCAGAAATCCGGAGGTCTAAGACGATTGAGGACCTAAAGAGGAGGATGAAGACATTTTTCTTCGCCCAGTAAAATACTAAGCGCCCTTGGAGTGACATTGAGTTACGAAACGGCGCTGATAAGGAAATCATCATAATCATCATCATCATCATCAATGTCAACCCTGTTTTAGGGAAGGACGGCAAGAGTTGCAGGGTGTATGTCCATTTGAGATTTGGGTTGTTATGTTGTAGGTTCACATGCATGTGCAAGCTCGAACTTGTACGTGAATCCCCAATGTAACATATCTTTGCAACTTAGATTAGATTAGATTTCAACAAACTGAAAAGCAATAAAACTTCCCGACTTCCAAAGGGGAGAGAATCTTTAAATAGGGAAGACTTGAATACCATTTTAAATGAAAAAGAGTCGAGTATACTTGTAAAAGCATATTTTTCTACTTGAGAGATCTTTCTCAGTTAGCAGTGTTGTCCTTTGTTCTTGCTTACTGTTAGTTGACCCCTTTACAACCCTCTCTCTGCCCGTTGACATATTCCTTCCCCTTCAGGAAGACCCCGAGTGGAAGAATTCTAGTGGTGGCTTTATATTATGAAGAAGTGACTCGCGCTGAGTGCCTCGTTGAGATCGTGAAAAACTGTTAGGTAGATTAGGGGATTTAGTTTTTGGTTGTAAAAGACAAAAGTAACTTGTAAAAAAACACAACTAAGCTACATATGTAGTGTACAGTCGCTGCCTTAGTTCTTGTTTACCGTATACGCCATTGATTGAAAATTTTACATGAGCAATGTTTGCATGTGTACTGGACCAATTTGTCTTATATAAACAAGAAATTTAATTTAAAAATATTTAAAAGAACTCTCACATTATCGAGTTTTGCGGTTATTCTTAGCTCAGATTGTGTAGAATTTGATTCATAAGACAACTGCATGAAAAAGTCATATTTGACAAGATTGGCGTATACGGTAAACAAGAACTGGGGGAGCGTACTGTGTAACTTCTTGTCTGTGTTATCCCCGAAGAGATCGTATGTGGCGATTCGGGACTTATTTATTTTTACGGGTAAAGGGGCCGGCTTCACACAAACCATTTCAGTTGAAGTAGGGGTTTCCCAGCTCCCAAGGAAGCTTGGCTCCCATTTCTTGTGAAGGCTGAGTAAGCCTTGCTGGTATTTAGGTTTGAAATAAACACCGAAACGGAAAATCATTTTTGACACCTTCGGTGGGGATCGAGCCCTTGTTCTCAGCATAGAATGAAATCTCTTGCCGACCTTGCCTGAAACAGGGGTGACATTGGCAAAGTGGTACATTTTCTACAGTATGGGTGGTCAGCCGCATACCAACTTATAAGTCATGGAACATATACAACAAATTATATTTATGAAATAAACAAATAATAGGTACCTTGTAAATAAAGTATGTGTAAACATTAAAAACCGTTACAAAATTCTAATTAAAATTTTAAAAGAATTTTAATTAATATATACTAGAAAAAATTAAGAAATGGAGATATGTAGGTATTATCAACGTATTTTAAGGAAAACAAAGAAGGATTAAATATAACGTAAAATTTAGTATTTTTATTACATATTAACATATTTTCGAGGTTCAACCACTTACAATGAGTAGGTACATTCAGATTCATCTTGGTAATGCACCGCAGGAGGCAGTTGTTATTAGTTGGTAGGGCGAAGTCAAAAGTGGAGAGAATAGGAGACAAAGGAACTCGAGGAGGTGAGAGGGGAATGAGGTGTTGAGAGAGAAACGACAATTGAAGTAATCGGAAGGAAAGGAATCGTCGGGTATGAAAGGGTTAACGGTTGGCGAAATAATTTCCATGCAAAAATCCCTTGTAAAAATGTAATTCAATCAGATGGGCATTTCAACTTCTTCTTCGAGCTTTCTTCTTCTTCTTCCTCAGCATTTTTCAGTCCACTCCTGGAAGTAGGCTTCCATGATTGTCTTCGGCTTCTGTTTCTATCCATCCTATGTATGATTCTGCTAAATTCGTTACACTTTGGATAGCATTCCAAGTCGGAGCTTGCTAGCGCTTGCGAAAGAGCTCTATAGATAAAAAAAAAATCACAGTACACCAGGCGCGTGCATAGGGTATAGGCAAATACATTTCAAAGAATGAATGATGATAGACTGACAAATTATGTACCTATACAGAGGTAGTGTGAAAGGAAAAAGAAGTAAGGGACGACCGAGAAAAGTATGGAGGGATCAAATTGAGGATATTGTGAAAGAATGGGATAAACAAAGTGAGCGTAAAAGAAGAATCTAATCTAATCTAATCTAAGCTGCAAGGATATATATCATTGAAGATTTATATTAAATGCATTCCCACAAGCAGACATGTATAATTTCGCGCTACACATGCCGTATGTGGACCTACATTATAAAAACCCAATCTCAAATGAACATAAGCCCTGCAACTCTTGCCGTCCTTCCCTGAAACAGGGGTGACATTGTCAAAGTGAAGCATTTTTTACAGTATCTATGGGTGGTCAGCCGCATACCAACCTATAAGTCAACCTATAAGTGCATGAAAAAGGTGATGGATATGAATGAATTGATAGAGGTATGTAAGGATAGGAAAAAACGGAGGCAGCTCTGCAGAGGCTCTGGCCACCCCTAGCGGAATGGCAACAGAGTAACAGCTACAGTTACATTTCGGAATAAATATTTTCTCTGATTCCTTTAAAATAACTCATTTGAAATTGACTGGAGTGCTAACTCTAACTAACTAAAAAAGTCCGGTCGATAGCTCAGGTGGTAGAGTGCTTGCATTCCATGCCGTTAGCTAGGGCTCGAATCCCACCGAGGGTGTCAGAAATGATTTCCCGTTTCGGTGTTTATTTCAAACCAAAAAATAAAATACCGGCAAGGTTTACTCAGCCTTCACAAGAAATGAGTACCAGCTCCCTCGGGAGCTGGGAAACCCCCACTTCAGCTGAAGTGGTTGGCCCCCTTACCTGTAAAAATAAGTAGATTCAACTCGCCACATGCGACCCCTTCGGGGATAACGCGGCAAGAAGTTACACTATATGTGTAGCTTAGTTGAAGATGAAGGTTGAAGAAGCTAACGATGGGCTCCAATCGAATTTTACCTAACTTTGAATTTTAAATCTCAATATCAACCTTAAATGCGTTTTTTCTATATATTGTCTACCTATTAGGCGCATGTGCCTGTATGGGATGCACGCCCCTGCAGTACCTACACCTTATTCAATAGGTATATAATTTGTTTTTTTTTTGTTCGGAATTCAAAAATACAAGCTCGGTAGCCATGTTGGTTAGGTATTCGCGTCTAATTGTGTGTGCCGTCCATCTACAGATCAAATAATAAATTACAATTCAAAATCAGATCTCGGATCGTGACAGATGACAAAACAATTTGCATCAAGTCCGTGACGGCTCCGAACACTCCAATATCCATTGAATAACAAACAACCAGGTAGTTTTTAGTGTTTTTATGTTTTTGACGGGACGTCCGCCATTTTGTGGCGTCCCGTTGCGCGCGCCCCCCGCCGCCATCTTGTCCATTACAATAAACACCAGTAATTATTATTGTAGGCTATACAATTCTCAAATATATACCGCGGAATTTGAAACACTTCCATTTAATATCATTGATTTTTATTTTCATATATTATGGCAAATGAAAACGGCGGAATACAGTTAGGGTAATTGCAGTGGTGGGGAAAACGGTTTAGAAATAAGTACTATGGTTGTGTAGAGTAGGTACATTTCAAGGATCAGAACCATATATTTTTTATATAGTAAAAATAAAGATATCATTGATAATTTTCCAAAATAAAATGTCTAGAATTTGAATCCCGCCAAAACGCATTGGGACCGAAGAAACACGCTGTGACGTCAAAATTACGTAGATGGATCCATCGGTCTTAGAAGAACTAGCGGTACACTCCATATATCGTGAGATCCATTGACGTCACATCCGCCTAAATAAAGAAATGAGCTGTTTTAGCGGAAATCGAAAATGGGCGAATTTTACAGAGCTGTAATTTAAAAACTAAGCCAGATATTATTTTTTTCAAAACGCAGATGCATTTTTTAAAAGGTAGGTAGTCTATCATTTTATGAAATAAAATAAAACATGTGAAATTACCCCCTGGTGTACGGAAGCGAGTCGTGGACAGTGAATGAAAGAGAAGTAAATAAGTTATGCACCGTACAAATGGCTCATTTGAGAAGTATGACAGGAAAAACATTGAAAGATAAGTGAGAAACGAATGGGTTCGGAATGAATGCGGAGTAAAAGAAAGCGTGAAAGTGAACGTTCAAAGGAGTGTGATGCGATGGTTTGGACATATTGAAAGGTTGAATGAAGACCGACTGACAAAAAAAGTGTATTAAGAGAATGTAATAGGTAAGCGTGGAAGGGAAGACCTAGGAAATAATGGATTGATCAGATAAGTGAGATTGCGAATGATTGGAATTTACAGAGTGGAAACAAGAGAAGAGCGTGCATGAAAAGAGTGATGAAACTAGATGAGATGAAAGAAGTATGCAAGGAAAGAGTCAAGTGGAGGCACTTGTGTGGAGGTACCGGCCACCCCTAGAGGAATGGCGGCAGGATACAAGACAAGATAAGACAATGGTGGTTGATCGGCAATGTTTGAGGCTAGGCTTTCGATCTATAATAATAATCTATAATCTAAGTTGCGAAGATATTTTAGGACATTTAAGATTCATATTAAATGCAGACACGTAAAAGTTCGCGCTTACACATGACGCATTGGACCGACAACGTGAAAACCCAAATCTCAAAGGAACATAAGCACTGCAACTTTTGCCGACCTTCCCTGAAACAGGGGTGACATTGGCAAAGTGGCGTTTTTTTTACAGTATCTATGGCTGGTCAGCCTCATACCAACCTATAAGCCAAGGAACATACACAACAAATTACATTTTTTAAATCAACAATTAATTGATCTATTTAATTTATTTTTTTACAATATGGGTGGTCAGTCTCATACCAACCTAAAAGTTAAGGAATCAAATGCGATGAAGATGAAATCGATGTTGGATAAAATGGAATTCAAACTATTATTCGATATTCCTTGACGATATTCCTTGACTTATAGGTTTGGTATGAGGCTGACCACCCCATCCTGTAAAAAATGGTTTACTTTGCCAATGTCACCCCTGTGTCAGGGAAGGTCGGCAAAAGTTGTAGGGTTTATGTTCATTTGAGGTTTGGATTTTATTTGTTAGTAGATACACATTCAGCATTTGTGAGCGCGAACTACACGTGTTTGATTATGGGCATGCATTTGATATGAACTTTAAATGTTGATACATCTTTGCAACTTAGATTATAAGAGGTTAAAGTTTGATATTCTCTGATACGCATCGTCAGTAACATGGCATCATTTCGATTATTGAATTGCGACAATATATAATATTTTTAACAGACACAGTAGGTAAAATAAAATACTCAACGTCATTGAATTCCATTTGAAGGGAAGGGGGACTTAAATGATATTATTTTTTCATAGGTAGGTCCGTAGTTCAGTGGTAACACTTCGGACTAAATGGAAGGTTGTGGGTTCGAATCCCGGCGGAGCATAAATTACTTTAACAAACCACAATTATACTTTATAATAATAATAAATAATATTAGGATGATTTATTTGGTGAGCGCTGTTTTTGTGTGTATCACACCTCAAGAGCCCTCTGCAAGCTTGGTCGTCGCTGTAGAAAGCGCCAATTCTCAAGCAAGACTCAGTTGTTGTAAGGTTGGATGGACCTTTCAGTGACCGGTCTTTGGTAAAGGTTTATGAACTTTTCAACCCAGCGAAGAGCACATTTGGAAATATAAATGGTATATTTTTGCGCTCCACCGGGATCCGAATCCACAACCTTTCATTTTACGAGTCCGAAGTGTTGCCACTGGACTACGGACCGGTCCAGTTTATATTTATATTTTCAAGTTTGCTCTTCGCTGGGTTGAAAAATTCATAAACATTTACGAAAGACCGGTCATCAAAATGACGACCGAGCTCGTAAAAAGTCCGGTCGATGGCTTATTTGGTAGAATGCTTGCATTCCATGCCGAGAGGAAGTGTTCGATCCCCATCGGAGGTGTCAGAAATTATTTCCCGTTTCGGTATCTATAACAAAAGTGTCGATTTTTTACCGTATGGTTGTACAATCCGGTCGGTAGCTCAGTTGGTAGAGTGCTTACATTCCATGTCGAGAACTCGGGCTCAAATCCCACCGAGGGTGTCAGAAATGATTTCCCTACCTTGCAATTGGTAGAATGCTTGCATTCCATGCCGACAGCAAGGGTTCGATCTCAAGGTTTACTTAGCCTTCACAAGAAATGAGAACCAGCTACCCTGGGAGCTGGGAAACTCCCACTTCAACTAAAAGTGGTTGGTGTGAGGCCGGCCCCCTTACCCGTAAAAATAAATAGGTACCTAATCGCCACATGCGACCCCTTCGGGGATAACGCAGACAAAGAGTTACACAATTGTGAAGCTTAGTTGCGTTGCGTTGCAAGGTAGAATGTAAACACGCTCACTCCACCACTCCCGCTCGTGCTACACGCGCTGCCCAGTGGTTGGGGCTTTCTTTGTGTTTGGCAGACTTCAAAGGATCGGTGCAAGAGCGATTATTCCTTAACATCTATGTTGCTCCGTTCATTATTGCTCGCAGTCGCAGAAGCAGGGGCAGTGGCCTAATGTAAATGTAGCACGTAAAAGTTTTGACGTCACACGGCCGGGTGGTTAGTGAAAAGGCTGACAAATATTTATTTATCGGTTGCTAGCGACTAATATAAAATTTTAAGGTACCATGCTCTACATACCACCATTCATTGATTTATGATATCCGTGGACTAGAAATTATTTTAACGAAAATAGACATCAAATACTTATATCTGTTTCAACTTAGTACGAAAATGGTCATTCATTAGTAAGAAAGAGAACAAAGAACTTCACAGTTGCATTTCCATGTGTACAAAAAAAACTCGGATGAATGTAAAAATGTTTCTGCAAAGGTGGCAGCATTGCGGCGTGCGTATTATGCCCGAACCAGTCTGAACATAGTACGCAAGCGGCATAAATCTTGTGATCGATAAAATTGACGAATTTTAAAGGAAAATGAATTATTTTAAGACATTATGGTATGTGTTGTAATTGGGTGTCAAAACACAAAATGGAGAAAGAAAGAAAACATAAAATTTGACACGTAAAAACATGTTTTAAATGACTTCACCACTGCAACGTTTGACAGGACTGAGATAATATAATGTGGGCGATAGTAGATATGTATCTATAATCTATAATCTAAGTTGCAAGGATATATTCATTTAAAGCTCTCAGATGTATGCCCACAAACCAACAAGTGTAGTTCGCGCTTACAAATGCTGAATGTGTACTTACAAATAAAATCCAAACCTCAAATGAACATAAGCCCCACAACTTTTGCCGACCTTCCCTGAAACAGGGGTGACATTGGCAAAGTGAACCATTTTGTATCGATGCAGTAAGTTATTTTCTGCTCTTCTATGTTATTACTCAATACCACCATTATTATATTTATTTTATTGATTCGGAAATAGCTTTCCTGAAAAGATTTTCTTTACAAAGGTGATTCTTTAGAAAGCATTTCTCTGTAATTCAATTGACGTAAGGATGACGCCGCGGAATCGTTTCAAGGTTTCTTTTCAGACAGTTAACGTGTATGCTTCAGGTAAAAGCGGCAAAAGTTGTCTTCTTCTTCTTCTTCGCCCTAAAAGCTAATGGGGAAAGGAAAACACAGAATGAACTCGGCACAAGTTTTTGTTCTCGGCCAGCAAACATCACACTTATCAACATGGGCGTGCCCAGGAAGTGGTAAGGGGGTCAGATACCACCCCAATCTCTGAAGATAAAAAAAATACCTAAATTGTATTGAATTTTGTTGCTGGAATTTATAACAATGGTTGAAATAACCATTTAAATCTATAATCTAAGTTTCAAAATCAAAGATATATTACAATTGAGTTTCATATTAAATCGCATGTGGACTTACAACATGAAAACCCAATCTCAAATAAACATAAGCGCTGCAAATCTTGCTGATCTTCCCTGAAACAGGAGTGACTTTGGCAAAGTGAACCATTTTTTACAGTGTGGGTGGTCAGCCTTATACCAATGGGAATCTCATCTAAGTTGCAAAGATATGTAACGTTGGGGATTCACATTATATGCATTCTCACAAGCAGACACGTACAAGTTCGCGCTTGCGCATGCCGCATGTGAACCTACAACATAAAAACCCAAATCTCAAATGGGCAAACACCCTGCAACTCTTGCCGACCTCTCCTGAAACAGGGGTGACATTGGCAAAGTGAACCATTTTCTACAGCATGGGTGGTCACCCGCATACCAACCTATCAGTCAAGGAATGAAATGCTACAAAACGCAAAACAATTAATAGTCTTTGATTTTTCAGTAAGTAGAAATGAATACCCATATAGCCATTCGGGTAGTAAAAAACAGGGGTGTGGTTTGTGTAGGCGGAATGAGTGGGCGTGTCTGAGGGCGTTAGCCACGCCCCCTTCAGATGACAGGCCCCGCCTACTGCCGCATGAAGTTGTCAACGTGCCATAAACACAATAATTATAATAAATAAATAATTTATTATGAAAGTTATGGGTGTTGCCAGCAATTATTTTCGTTTCTATTGCTGGAATTAAAAATCTAAGATAATCCAGCAATAAAATGTATATCTATGTATCTACTTATATGTTTTGTTATTTAAAATCATGATGTCATCTGTCATGGACCGGTCCGTAGTCCAGTGATAACACTTCGGACTCGTTAATGGAAGGTTTTGGGCTCGAATCCCAGCAGAGCACAAAAAAAATACCATTTATATTTTCAAATTTTCTCTCCACTGTGTTGAAAAATTCATAAACCATTACCAAATACCGGTAATCAAAAGGTCCATCCAGCCTTACAGCAAATGGGTTTTGCTTTAGTATAGGCGCTTTGTAGCGACGACTAAGCTCGTAAAAATTTCGGTTGATAGATCAGTTGGTAGAATGCTTGCATTTCATGCCGAGAGCAAGGGTTAGATCCCCACCGAGAGTGTCAGAAATAATTTCCCGTTTCTGTGTCTATTTCAAACCCAAAATAAATACCGGTAAGACTCAGCCTTTATAAGAAATGAGAACCAGCCCCCCGGGAGCTAGGAAATCCCCATTTCAACTGAATGTGGTTGGTGATAGGCCACATGCGGCCTCTTCGGGGATAACGCAGGCAAGAAGTTACACTATTTGTGTAGCTTAGTTCCGTTTTTGCATCTGACAACCAAATTCTTGTGAAAAATCTGCCACGTTTTTTTGCACAGATGTCCGCAATTTAATTTTTTCTAGCGCGAACAAGCTTCACACGTCTGTAGACTCCTTAGCGACTAAAATATTAATTCTTAAAATATCTGCCTCTACCCTATGCACGCTCCTGATGGGTACATACCTATATGAAAGATAAATAATGTCAGTAGGTATATCTACTGTTGTGTTTTTAGGGTTAAAATAATCTTTAAATTTAAAAAAAACTGGTCCCTTTAACAGGATATTTATTATACCTACACTTAGATTTATTTAATAATTTATATTTATTTTTAACAATTCACATTTATGGTTTAGCAATTTACATTTATTTTACAGTTGGTTGGCGTTCACTTACACTGTCTTTCGTGTTCAGAAGAAGACTGGCGTATATAGACTGACTCCTGCAAGCCGCTTGCAGCCCTTTATACGCCAAAGATAGTAGTTAGGTACTAGAAGCCAATTTTGCTGGAACCTTCCAGAACGACGGTCTTCCAAAAGCTTCCAGTAGGTACCTACATAAATTTGAATATCTGTTTACCCTAGGTACTTTAATAATAATTAATCTAATCTAATCTAATCTAATCTAAGCTGCAAGGATATATATCATTTAAGATTTATATTAAATGCATTCCCACAAGCAGACATGTATAATTTCGCGCTAACACATGCCGCATGTGGACCTACACTATAAAAACCCAATCTCAAATGAACATAAGCCCTGCAACTCTTGCCGTCCTTCCCTGAAACAGGGGTGACATTGGCAAAGTGAACCATTTTTTATAGTAGGTATGGGTGGTCAGCCGCATACCAACCTATAAGTCAAGGAACACACATGACAAACTACATTTTTTAAATCAACAAACAATAACATATACATGGACATCAAAAAAAACTAAAACATAAAACCAATTTTACTTTAATAAACCCTAGCCGCCAACATTACAGATCAACCGCCATTTCTTTATATCCTTACATACTTCTTTCATTTCCTCCAGAGTCATAACCTTCTTCATACAAGCTCTTCTTTTATTATGACTCCTATGTGAATTATGAATCCTACTTATATACACACTTATCAGCTATAAATGACACACCTACCTACCTAAATATCTATAAGCATTTGCTATTTACATATCACTACTTTTGTATATGATTTTGCTTCAATAAGAATTCAAACACGATAAAAAATATATTTAATCTAATCTAATCTAAGCTGCAAAGATATATATCATTTAAGATTTATATTAAATGCATTCCCACAAGCAGACATGTATAATTTCGCGCTAACACATGCCGCATGTGGACCTGCAATATAAAAACCCAATCTCAAATGAACATAAGCCCTGCAACTCTTGCCGTCCTTCCCTGAAACAGGGGTGACATTGGCAAAGTGAACCATTTTTTTTACAGTATGGGTGGTCGGCCGCATACCAACCTATAAGTCAAGGAAAAAACATCACAAATTACATTTTTAAAATTAATAAACAATAATATAATATAAACATGGACATGGACATCAAAAAAAAAAAGTAAAACATAAAACAAATTTCACTGTAAGTTTTTATATAATATAAATAAGTTCCTACTTGAAAACCACGGGATCTGTGTAGAAAACTAAAGTACCTTCGTACTTTGAACCAACTTACGTTTTTGTACTTACTTTAATAGCTAAAAAAATTAAAAAAAATAACACAAAGCGAGCCTTTCCCCTCCACCATTCAGAAATGGCAGTCGCTTTTACATGCGCACATGCCAGTAGTCATTAGCATGGAAAACAAAACACAGAAATCATCGCAAACCATTGAAGGTCTGTCAGAATGTGTGAATGCAGCCGCGGGACTCGAACCCGGGGCGTCTCAGCGGGCCCCCTGCCTCCGGGGGCGCCCAGCAACAAAGGAAGCCACGCGGGAGACACTGAGCTCGAGTCCCGGCGCAGTCTTTACGTGATTGTTTTAAACGTCGCGCTGTTTGTCAGTTATTTGGATTTAACAGGCTGTGAAATTCACTGGTTCACTACTCGTGTAATTTAGCCATCAATTGGGTGTGCATTAAATGCTCTAGGTAACTGTTACTGTGACGAATCAACACTAGAGGTAACAAATATCGATTATTTAATATAAATACTGTTTTATTGTCTAATCTAAGTTGCAAATATATGTAGGTAACATTGAGGATTCACGTTATATACATTTTCACAAGCAGACACGTATAAGTTCGCGTTTAAGCATGCCGCGTGTGGACTTACAATATAAAAACCCAAACCTCAAATGAACATACACCTTGCAGCTCTTGCCGACCTTTCCTGAAACAGGGGTGACATTGGCAAAGTGAATCATTGTCTACAGCATGGGTGGTCAGCCACATACCAACCTATAAGTAAAGGAACACACACAACAAATGTAATTTTTAAAATCAACAAACAATAATATGTATGGGCATAAAAACTAAATCAGAATATAAAATTCTAATTTAAAACACCGTAGTCCTAGCCGCTTACATAACAGATCAGCCGCCATTTCTTTATGTCGTTACATACTTCTGTCGTTACATAATTTCCTCCAGAGTCATTACCTTATTCGTACAAGCTCTCCTTTTATTATGACTCTTGATAATAGTATATTCCGTTCATTCGCAATTTCGGATATTTGATCCATCCACACCTTTCTCCCTCTTCCTTTACCACAATATATAAAAATATACTCACGTAGGTAGGTATATATATTAAGTGCATATCGACGGGCCTAAGCGACAAAAACTAAATTGTATAGAAGAGCAGTTTAAAGTTTGACATCGAAGAAAAATGGGCATAACTTTGTTATTTTTTATCATATTGTTAAAATCAAAACAGCTCTAAAATTGAAACAATAAAGGCACTTATTCGCATTCCTATTAATGGGGTTTTACGATTTTTTTTATTTCACAAGCGCCTTATGGACAAAAAAGGCCAAAATCTTGTCGGTTACACCAAAACTATACCTACTTCGAAAACACAGTTGTTTGCTTGGGCATAAACAACGAAAAAATCATCGTAGAGCTATACCTGCCTACGAGTTAGCGCATTAGAAAGATCGGAAAAATTTAAGTAGGATAGCATCCATAATTCATTTTTGACCAAAATGTCGCCCTACTTCCTTTTAACCGTCGTTATTATTTATTTTTTATTTAATAAATATTTGTTTAAAAATAGGATAGCGCCTCTGTCATTTTCATGAACGTCCTGTCGATTCATTAGGTTCGTGTCCGTGCTTAATTGGTGTAACTTATATAGATCTTATTTTGTAACCTTCCCGAAGATGCGGAATGGCGCAGTTGTCTAACGTGCTAATTCTGGAGGCGCGTCGACACTGTAGGTCCCCATTTCGAATCCCGCACCGGACGTTTTGATTATTTGAAAATCGAAACTCCAACGAATTGACGACCACGCAGGGTGATATAATATAGGATATACAGACTCACGTATATTAAGTGCACATGTTATATTTTCCATACTTTAATAAACTCCTTAACACTCCCAGTTTCTTTCGTAATAACGCCCGCGCCGTTATGCGTCACGACGTCCATAACGACTCCCGTTACCCGTAAGTGGCTTCCCTTGTTAACGACCAACGGCCGTTATCAAGATTCTAACGGTGCTATTCACATACAGCAAATCCATGGCTCACTCACCGCCTAAAGTGATTTCAACAAGTAAGCAACTGTCGGTGCTATTCTGTGATCGGTGCTATTCGGTGACATCTTAGACATTTTGAGCCCACGCTTTGACAAACTAATAATGCATTTGTATGAAGAACTGTCAATCCAAGATGGCCGCAAGCGAACAGCTGATTAGTCTTCATACAAATATAACCTTGGACCGGTCCAGTGGCAACACTTCGGACTCGTAAATGGAAGGTTGTGGATTCGGATCCCGGCGGAGCACAAAAAAATATACCATTTATATTTCGAATGTGCTCTTCGATGAGTTGAAAAATTCATACACCTTTACCAAAGACCGGTCACTGAAAGGTCCATCCAACCTTACAACAACCGGGTCTTGCTTGAGAATTGGCGCTTTCTACAGCGACGACCAAGCTCGCAGAGTGCTCTTGAGGTGTGATACACACAAAAACAGCGCTCACCAAATAGATCATCCTAATATTATTATTATTTAATTTATAATTTTTTGAATGAATTCAAACAAAACACTGTTTATTTTCACAATGAAATTTATTTAAAAAGATTAAAATCTTTAAAACAAATTACAAACGTTTTCGACCTTGTAGGTCATCATCAGGTATGAATTATTATTATTGTTACGTTTTTCCTGGGTTCTTTTAATTAAAACACAAGATTAACACAAGTTAGCCATACAGTTTATTTACACAGACTTTCTTACAATAGATTTATTTTTAACAGACTTATTCTAACAGATTTATTTTAACACACTTATTTATTTCGTACAGATTACATTTATTTTACACCTTATTGGTCGCCCTGGCAACTAGATACTCCTCTGTGTGAGTGCTTCGAAGACTGACTCGCTTCAGCCCATTGTCGCCCTTCTTATAGCGGAACCTAGGGGCCATTCCAGCCTGCCCTAGAAACTTCCACTACCACAGTTGTATAGACGATTCTGGACATATTTATTTCATGAAGAGTCCATTTCCTACCTACATACACACCTTACAATTACAATCGTCTGGGCCAGAACATTCTCTCAAAACACACGTACACCAATAAACATCTACCAGTGTATTTCGTTACATTATCCCCCCCTTAGACTGTTCTGCCCCGGAACAGTCTTTTCTTTAAGAAGGTACGGGCAGTTTGACCCACAGTTGCATCCAGTGGTCAGGAAAAATGACGTTCCACGGAATTTTCCCCTTAGGGTTTTGCCCGTCATTGCTGGCTGGTGTGGGGGGGGGTGCTTTCCTCTTGGCGGCCGGCATGGGCACCTTTCCTTGGTTGGGGGCGCCGCCTTGCGTCCCCGGTCGGCCACCGCTCCTCGGCTCCGCTTGCTCGCCGGCTCCTGCGTCAAAGGATCAGAATCCTTGTCCGTCGTCGGAGCCGCTCTCCTGCTCGGAAACGGAGTTCTCACTCTCGGTCTCGTCCTCTGACTCGCTGGGTTGCTTCCTGCCGCGCCATGCTTGGGTCGTCCCTTCTGCTTGCTCTGCTTGGCTGAGCCCCTGCGGGCGGGGGCGCGGCGCCTGCGGGAGGGGTGCTTTCCTCTTGGCGGCCGGCATGGGCGCCTTTCCTTGGTTGGGGGCGCCGCCTTGCGTCCCCGGTCAGCCACCGCTCCTCGGCTCCGCTTGCTCGCCGGCTCCTGCGTCAAAGGATCAGAATCCTTGGTTGTCGGAGCCGCTCTCCTGCTCGGAAGCGGAGTTTTCACTCTTGCTCTCGTCCTCTGACTCGCTGAGTGGCTTCCTGCCGCGCCATGCTTGGGTCGTCCCTTCTGCTTGCTCTGCTTGGCTGAGCCCCTGCGGGCGGGGGCGCGGCGCCTGCGGGAGAGAGCGCCCCCCTCCCCCACTGACGGGTCAAAGTCAGAGTCCGCCTCCTGTCCGGAGCCACTCGGGTTGTACGAGCCATCTGAATCCCCTAATTCATCCCTGCTGACTTTGGGTCCCCGCACTTTGGTTTCCGGATCTGTTTCATACTCCTCGTTAGAGTAACCTCTCTTGACAATAGCAGCAGCGGACCTTCTGGGCCTGCCTCCCGTGGCCTCGCCGCGGTCAGTCACCGGCCTCTCCTTCATCAGCCCCCTGGCGTGCGAGGAGACCTGCTTTGGCAGCAGCAGGAAGCCCACCACCCTGCTGACCAGCTCCGTGGGCGCGCCCCTCTTGTCCAAGCCCAGCTTCTCGCACAGCGTCCGCAGCTGCTTGGGCTCCAGCTTCTGCACCTCCTCCAGCTTGGCCTTGTGCTCAGGCGTGTCCTTCTCAAACTCGTAGCCCTTGAACTTCTTTTTGTTGCGCTTGATGAGGTTCGTGCGGCACAATTGATTGTACAGGAACTTGAGGTCCTCCATCTTGAACCTGGAGATGGCCACCTCCACGTCGGGGATGTGGTCGATGGGGATGCCCCGGCCCGCGGGCACGGGCACCGGCGGCTCCACGGCCTTCTTCTTCTTGGCAGCCTCCTCCACGGCCTCCTCCGCCTTCTTCTTGGGCGCGGGCTTCTTCTTCACACTGTTGGCCTTCTTGGCCTTGCCCTTCTTGTCCTTGGCGTCCTCATCCTCCTCCTTGGCGTCCGTCTCCTCCTTCGCATCCTTGTCAGCCTTCACCTCGGCCGAGTCACTCTTGCCGTTTTCAGCCGACTTGACATCATCTTTGTCATCTTTGCTGTCAGCTGCGTCCTCAGCCTTGGGCTGGCCGTTGTTTTTGGCCTTCAGGTCTCCCTTCCCCAACTTCTGAGATGACTCATCCTCAGTTGACATATCGGCCTTTTTGTCATCCTGATTATCACTGAATTTTACACTATCAGTGTCCACCGACATTTTTAAGGCTAGGTTTTTAGCCATCTCCTCCTTCCAACCAGCTAGGTCTTCCCTCAAGCTCTTGAAGTTGGCAGCCATCTTTGTTTTAAACTCTTCCACGGCTCGCTCGCGGTCCCCTCCAGACGCCATGACAAAATATGCCGGGTCTTCGCCTGACTGTTCCAAGGCCTCCATGAGGCGTGCTTGTAAGGCCGCCTTCCCTCCTGAGGTCTCCAGGTCCCTCTCCAGAAGCTCATTCTTAAGCTCATAGGCTTTGAGGTCCTTGATGTTCACCTTAGCCATTTTTTTATTTTAACAAACTTCAAAACAAAAATATTTGCAAATTTATTTAATACGGGTTATGAGTTTTATATATATAAAGTTATTTTAAATACGTACTTTAGCAAAATAATAATTTATCTAATTATACTGACGGTAGGTAGGTACCGCCTTTTAATATTTATTTTTAAATCACCAAATAATGATATTAGATAATGATTATTTACTTTGCTTCGTCAGATCGGCTAATGAGTATTTACCATAGAGGTATTTACTAATACTAACACAATATTATTAACACGTTATCTATCCACACTTCAATCAAATTTTTAGCGGGTAACCACACGATCGTTTTTAATTCAAGTTTAATCAGTTTTATTTAAAACTTTTTTTTTTATTATGTTGTCCAGATATATTTTTCAATACTTTCAAGCACAGTTTTTACTTGGTACTTGGTTTTAAACTTCACACCGACACCATTGTTACGTTTTTCCTGGGTTCTTTTAATTAAAACACAAGATTAACACAAGTTAGCCATACAGTTTATTTACACAGACTTTCTTACAATAGATTTATTTTTAACAGACTTATTCTAACAGATTTATTTTAACACACTTATTTATTTCGTACAGATTACATTTATTTTACACCTTATTGGTCGCCCTGGCAACTAGATACTCCTCTGTGTGAGTGCTTCGAAGACTGACTCGCTTCAGCCCATTGTCGCCCTTCTTATAGCGGAACCTAGGGGCCATTCCAGCCTGCCCTAGAAACTTCCACTACCACAGTTGTATAGACGATTCTGGACATATTTATTTCATGAAGAGTCCATTTCCTACCTACATACACACCTTACAATTACAATCGTCTGGGCCAGAACATTCTCTCAAAACACACGTACACCAATAAACATCTACCAGTGTATTTCGTTACATTATTACCGATATTCGGTAAGTAAGCATTAACCGTGGTGATGAGACTTCCAGCCCAGGCGTCATTAGTTTGTCAAAGCGTGGGCTCAACGGACGACCAAAATGTCTAAGAATATCACTGTATGATTCGTGAATCATCCATGGATTAATTGTGTTGTGAATAGACTGTTTCTCTCCACACAATATTATCATAGTTCTAGAACATGAAAGAAAATTTTCTATATGAAAACCATAGATAATAATATCTAACTATTTTTGCTATGGACAGTTATTATGAGGACAATGAGATTCAAACATATTTTTTCTCGGCGAGCAAACGTCAGTCTTGTATGGGACTGCTGTCCTTAGCAACCAAGAATAAAATATTTGTAGAGTTATTTTCATCATTTCATCATTCATCGCAGTGTCATCAATATCATCTTATTAACTTCACTTTCACGCTGGAGAAGCGCATCGTAGACATGAGCGAAACGCCCAAAAGCTCCAGCTCCCACAGAATATGGCAATAGATCCTGGAAAACAGCTCTCCAGCAAAATATTTGTAGGCACCTACTACCTATGCCTTTTCTCCAGCAACCCGGCCGCGTGAAGACACCATATTGTATAAATTACAACGCACTGTGCGGTCTTCACGCTCTGCTTGGGTCTTACCGCTACAATGTTTCAAGCGACTCTATCTGTCTCACAGAATCTTTGCTCATAGAGGCACACACACACCAGCAAGCTACGTGTTTAGGCTCATGTCTCCACGAACTCATAGGTACGTTCGTAACAGTAGGTATCTATTTATTTTGTTAAAACTACAGTGGAGTGAAAACATATTTCAAAATGTAGGTACTTACATAGGTACCGAAATGTAAGTAATGATTGTGAGTCATTTTTTTTATATATTAATCCAATATTTAAGCGCCCTTGCAGTGACATTAGGTAGTCACGAAACGGCGCTCTACAAATCATCATCATCATCATCATCAAATATATTTCTTCACATTGAAGTTATTCCATTTTTCAAGTAATATTCAGGCGCGTGCATAGCGTATAGGCAAAAACATTTCAGAATGCATATTTGCTCCCATTCCTTGAAAATAACTCATTTTAAATTGACTGAAGTGCTAACGATGGCTCCAATCGAACATATGTAAAAAAAAAACATATAACTCCATTGTTGAAAAAACTGCATTGGCTTCGTTTTCCGGAGAGGGTGGTCTACCGTGTTTGTCTGATGGTTTACAAAGCTGTCAATGGTATGGCTCCTTCATACTTGTCTGACATGTTCTCACGTGTTGAGATAGATTTGAGACGCCAAACTCTCAGATCTGCGGAGTGTGGGGTGGTTGACTTATGCCCGTATTCTCCAAGCTGTTTTACCAAGGATTAACCTAACTTAAGCTGAGCGGTATTCTTCAAACGGCATTACCGATAAAACTTAATCCTCGCTCAAATATGGTCCAGCTGTCAAAATTTGACAATCAGGTGTTTCGTTTAGCGTGTTTGAGTTGTTAATTTTATCATTTATTTTGTTGGTAATCTTCTTGCCGTCATGGTCGTAATTGGTCGTAGTCACAGAGTGTAACGTCTAAAAACCACGCGAGGCGAACTCAGGCGCACTGTCAATAAACACCGGAGCATAGAGTATTGTAGGTTTATAGAGGGCGGTCTTAGAACAAAAAAAATGTAACCAAGTAGTATTATTTATATATGAAACGATGGGTAGCGCCAGTAACTACCCTACGTGTCTAGACAATACTAAATTATCATCATAATATCATTCTATATTATTACTGTTCTACTCAGTTGGCGAAGTTAATGAAAACAATTGAAGATGGTAAAACATATTTTATTTAAAAAAAAAACTTCAAATAGCACAACTTAATTACATTACAACAATTGATTATAAATTACATTTATGTTATAAATACATTTTCTTCTTTTTTAATGTGTTATTACTTATTTTTCTATCATAATATATACATTGTGACTTGCTCAATTCAAATTTAATAATTATGTCCATAATCTGATGTTGAAAAGATATATCACATTTAAGATTTACACTAAATGTATTCCCACAAGAAGACACATTTCACACTTATAAAGTACAACTTTTCTAAAAAAACAGTTCTTCATTTCATATAAAAAGTACAGTCCTTCATTTCATACAAAAAGTACAGTTCACCCAAACTTTTTGTTTTTTCCAGTAAGTACATTACTAATCGTGAAATAGAAACGAATCCGATTACTTTAACTCCGTATTAAAACAATGAGGTACACAACAACGGCGACTGGACATTGTAAATTGCCAAATCACAAAATTTAAAGAATTTTCAAAAGGGAAGCGCTCCTTGCGTAGATTGCAAAAACACAAATGGCCGCCACATGGGGACTGGCGGTATACCTCGTGACCAGACATGTGACCCAATCGGAGCTCTGATTGGTCGGAGAAACCGTGACTGTGAATAACTACCCAAATAATGTTGCCAGGAACCAAAATATGCCCTAAGTTTCCTAGGCATGCACCGGAGTGATTGTAAACAAACATGGTGTACACGTAAGGTCAGACAACGATGTATTTAAATGGTTGTATTTAGATTACATCCTTAAAATGAAAAGAAAATATTATAATAAAATATTTTATTAATTATAAATTATATTCATAATGTTAAATGTATGTTTTGAATGCGTAAATTTAAAAAAGTAAATGGCTGGTTTTTCATAATTACTTCCTGGTACATTAGCGCCACCAGCGGAATTTTTTCAAACTAACGCGAATTGTTGTTTGTGTTTTTCTATGCTGTCATCCCGATATTTAGCTAATCCTGGCTCTAACCAATTGGAGAATACCTATGAAAACTTAAGCTATTCTGCTTCCTTAGTTGATCGGCCACTTAAGACATGCTTGAAGAATACGGGCATTAGTCCAGCCGTCACGTCAGACACGCACTAATTTTGGGGACCGTGCTTTCCGGTTTGCGGGCCCAATGGAGTGGAACAGACTACCACCTAATGTGAGGAAGGCAGAAACTGTTGGTGTCTTTAAAGGAGCACTAAAGACGCATCTTTACAAAAAATCTTATCCGTGATTTGAGAGGGCCCTTGAGGTGTGACACACACAAAAACGGCGCTCTTTAATTATGTGTACCTTATAAATAAATTATCCTTGTATATATATCTATATATATTTATTAAAGTTTTAAATCTGAATATCAAGCTTAAATGGTTTATTACCATATGTCCATATATAATATTGCCTACCTATTAGGCGTATTTGCCTGTATGGAATGCACGCCTCTGGTAATATTATATCGACGGTTAAAAGACAGCGACATTTTGGTCAAAAATGAGTTATGAATGCTATCCTACTTGAAAATTTCCGCTCTTTCTAATGCGCTAACTCCCATAGCTCTACGATGATTTTTGTGTTGTTTATGCCCAAGCAAACAACTGCGTTTTCGAAGTATGGTTTTAATGTAACCGACAAGATTTTGGCCTTTTTTTGTCCTAAAGGCGCTTGTGACATAAAAAAATCGTAAAACATCATTAAACCATATTAACAGGAATACCAATAAATGCCTTTATTTTTTTAATTTTAGAGCTGTTTTGATTTTAACGAAATGGTAAAAAATAAAAAAAAGTTAAACCATTTTTCTGCAATCTCAAACTTTAAACTGCTCTCCTGAACAATTTAGTTTATGTCGCTCGTATATATAAACCGTCGATATTATCATTAATGTACTAAAAATGGAATGTTTTCAGTGCCTAGTACTCTTATAAAAAGCCACACCCTTCTAATTCTTCAACTTTAATATGTTAATATTTTTCATACTTCATTCACATTTATCAACCCGGCCGCTTTGAAATTAAATATTGGCTACAACATTTTTCAAGTTATCAAAAAAAAAACATAAAAGATAAAAGCCCAAACAAAATAAAAATGATGAAAATGAAAACAAAATGATAGTCGTGCCACGTAAAGGCTTCAGACAATACTATAAGCCTCAGCGCCAACTAATTTTGAATTAGATTCTTTTTTTATATTTCAGATGCTTCAAACACGCTTTGGTAAATCCTGAGCCCACCTTCAATCACGCAAAGCCTTGGGATACGCTATTCGGCAACGTTGCATGAGACAAATGCGAGCACAAAAGAACAATGCAAGCAATTGCGAATTCACTACAATGATCATTCATTGACTTGTAGGTTGGTATGAGGCTGACCACCCATACTGTTAAAAATGATTCACTTTGCCAATGTCACTCCTGTTTCAGGGAAGGTCGGCAAGAGTTGCAGGGCTTATGTTCATTTGATATTGGATTTTTATATTATAGGTCAATTTATAGGTAGGCGAAATTTTGCGTGTCTGCTTGTGGGAATGCATTTAATATGAACCTCAAATGATACATATCTTTGCAACTTAGATTTAGATTTAGATCATAAGACCATTTTCCTGATATCGAAAAACCAGGATCTCAATTATTTCTGTCGTAATTTATATTAACTATTAAGAAATGATCTAGGTAATTATTATTTCACTCAGTCTTCCCGTTTTCAAGCAATGTTGCCACAATTCCTTCATATTCTCAAGCAGCGCTAACCGACGTGTCGTTTCAGCCCCAGCTAGGGTGACCATCCTCATACTGCGTGGGCTGTTGCCTCCATTCCCCGCACCACGGGACATTCTACGTCATGAATTACGGTCGCCCCAAACTCGCAGGGCACCTTAATGTTATTTTTTATTATTATTATTACGATGTGAGTAATACTCTGGGAGAAGGAAATAATTTGAAACATGCTTAGGACGGTGGAGGCCTACCTCCTCCTTACTAAATCAAATAAATTGGTTTCCCCGAGAATATTATGTGCCTAAGTTACTTACCTAACCAGCGATGAGATGAGTCACCAACCTTATATTTATTTCTACCAACAAAAATCCCCTGTTATAAACTTCGATCGCTTCGGTAGGTTCCCAAAACATACTCCAAGTACCTACCAGGCCCGGAAGATACTATATATTTTGTATTTTTGTAAAATTGAAATCTGTAAGCAGGTCCGGATTAAGGGTGGTTCGAGCGGTACGACCAAAACAGGGCCCCAATGCCCAGAGGGCCCCCAAAGGGTAAAAAAAACTCGCATATTCTTTTTCAGTGCCCAGGTCTCTCTGGGCATTTGCGGACAAGGAACTAATAAGGCATCTGCAGGAGCATTATCGTCTTATAAGGCAAAGTAATTCACTGAAAACGTGTAAAATTTTCAGGACAATATCTCTTGGTCTATTTTTTAAGTTCAATAATGTTTATTTTACGATGTGAACAAAAAATATATCAGGAATAAAAAAATGTGCCTGAGATCATGGAGGAAGTATTAAATCCATGCCTGAGATGGGTATTGTGAAGATTATGTGAATCAAGCAATGTAAAAAGAAGAGCATCTGTGAATTTCATTCCACACTATTTTGTTGTATATTCTTGTTCAATTTAGCACGGACTCAAACCTTGGAGTCAAGTTACCATGATGCTATCTGTCAAGATGTATAAAAGTTTTTCATATGCTTTCTAAATACCCTTTTGAAACATACTTAATTTTTCATTTTATTTTTGAAAAGCATTTTCACCTTTGGTTTGAATTGTTTCACCAATAATATTAAATTACATTTTTGTGAATGATTATTTTCTTCGAATTCGTCGGTAAAGAAGGTATATTTACAATGTGCTTTAATTTTTTTAGCTACGAACATAAGTAATATTTTTGAGCAGAATTTAAATGTGGGCTTCGATATTTTGGTTCAAAAGTTAACTTGTATGCAGATCTCTAGCTTGTCAAAAGTCAAAAATGCTGCTGACCGCAGCGCCCCTGGTGGTAAAACAGCGGAGCAATCTTCCATTCTTCCATTGGGAAGTGAGTGAACTTCTTGTTCGGCGGATTTTAAATCGACGCCCTTTGTGTAGTTTTGTGAGCGTTTTCGTAAAACAATATCAAGTGTTTCGAATAGAACTTTTCGCAGAAAGTTTACAACAACGTCCTGCTTTGTAGTAATATGAGTAATGATACCAACCAAAATGGTTCAGGTCTAGAGCAGCAAGTAAGTGCCCCATTAATTTTTTTTTTGTATCCCGTCCGTCATTCATCCTCTTTGCATATCGATTTTAATGTCCCTCCAGCGCCGACACACTTGTTGAGATCTCGACTGATTTAATTAGGTTCAATTGTGGCATGTTTATTTCAACATGCCAATCAAACTACAACATTTATTCTTGTAATTCTGCTCGGACATGCTTTTCCCCACAACGACGTGTCTTTCAAACCAACATGGCGGCATTTTTATCCTCCCGATAGAACGAAAAAACTAATTTTCTACACTGAATTATCAATAAAACCACTACGCTTTTATTTATTTTATTCTATCGCGCCAATCAAATCGTAAAAACTGCAGCATTTGTCATCTTTTCTAACGTTTAAACATTTTAAAACGCAAAAACATAATTTTCCATACATTGAACTCTCTTCATTTCTTGGAACAGAAATATCAGTTGTACGGCAAAGTCCGTTTTTAAACAAATAGTTTGATGTCCGAGATTTCACAATACTGCTTGTATGACTCATCGACTATTATAATGTTGTGAAACATTATCTGTCAGTTGACAGTAAAATGAACTGTAGGTACGAAAATCCATATGTATATTTCTAGGGTCGGCGGACAAAAGCATATAACTCAAAATAACGTATTTTACAGGAAGAACAAAAAACTGTTTTAAAAAAAAACGAAGTATAAGAGTGCTTCAAAAAAAAAAATTTATTACATAAAACATATACAACACACACAAATAATAAGTTTTTTGTCACCCAAGACCAGTAATTTAGCTTTTGATTGACTTATATGGTCAGGTACACGAGCTAGACCAACTGAATGAAGGAGATATATGGTTTTGTCAGTATAAAATAATCAAATTAAAATATCATCAAAAATATAAAATATTATTTTTAAAAAGGCGTATTAAGCTTAATATAATTAAGCTTATAATTAAGCTATAATTAAGCTATAATTAAGCTATAATTAAGCTTAATGTAAGCTTATAACCATAAAATTAAAAGAAAGTAAATGAAATTCTTAGAATAAATTTTTTTTGTGTGAATTTAAAATTAGATAGGTAAGTAATAATATTGTACAAGATTTAAAATAAAAATGTGTTGTATAAACATGTTGTATAAACTTATTGTATAAACATGGGTAAGTAAGTAAGTAAGTAAAGTAAGATAAAAAAAAAGCATTAAAATTCAATTTCTTCGTCACTCAGGATGTCGGGATCAGTGTTTTTGGTTGATGCTGAAGTTTTCAAATTTTTGTAAAAGTCATGAAAAACGGTCGGAATAAGTGGTAAAAGCGATAGTAGATCTTGTTTTTTTCTCTTGAAATTGCCATAGCTTGGAGCGATATTATGGGTATGGTCTCAGGTACACGGCCGCTTCTTCTATTAAAATCTATAGTTTTAAACGGAGAATCGACATCAAGTGTGTTTTTGAATAAAATGTTTCCAAACTGATGTGAATAACGAAGCCATCTTGTTTCTAGCCACTTAAATTGGATTCCCTCAGAATCTTTGTGTCTCAAAACTAGAGGTCCTTTTAAAAGCGAAGAGTTTTAATTTTACTAATGTCTATCAATTAAACTAATATCTATTTAATAAAGTTTTAAACTTTCAATTTTTTTATGGTCGAAGTTAAATTGAAATCACAAAGACAACGTGTTACTATGAAGACCTCGAAAATGCAACTGCAACCATTGAGGTTATTATAAAGGCGCAACCGTCATACAATCAGGAGAAAAATGTCAAGCCAAAGTCCGTTGGAAACGTTCTAATGCAGATGCAAGGAGACAATCAGTTTTTATCCCGCTTCTGCATCGAATAATGCGCACTGTACTCTCAGGTTAAAACCAGATAGCAATAGTTTTAGCAAACACATGCCAGACTTCAGACACGACAAAATGGGTTGAGATGTCATCATTCTATGACATAAAATTTCCCTACAATAATAATATTAAAATATGAATGTCAGATTAAAATGAAATGTAACTTTAGTACCTACTTTACTTCTAAAAAGAATATAAGTAAGTCTTCAACCAGCCACCCGGCAGTATAAAACCTCAATTGGCTTTATGCCAGAAAGAAGTTGCGTAGACCAGATATTCGCGCTTCGGCAGATAGTCGAAAAACAGTTGGCCGTAAATAAAAAGGTCTACGCGGCTTTTGTGGATCTTGAGAAAGCCTTCGACTCGGTGGATAGAAGTATGATGTGGTGTGTGCTAGAGAAGTATGGTATAAACAAAGCACTTTTGAATGCGATACGCGCCATCTATGTAAATAGCAGGGCGTGTGTCAGGGTGGATGGAGAATACAGCGAGTATTTCAATGTGTACAAGGGTGTGAGACAGGGTTGCATAATGAGTCCATGGTTATTCAATATAATCATGGATCATTGTGTTAAACAAGCGAATCTGGAAGGACATGGCATACAATTTGGAGAGAGAAAAGTCGGAGTTCTGCTTTATGCTGATGACGCAGTATTAATTGCTGATTCAGCAGCGGAGCTCCAGACAATGCTCTCTAGTTTGAACCATGCCCTTGTGTGAACAAGTTGAAAATTAATGCAAGTAAGACGAAAGTACTGATTTTTGACAGAACGGATGAAAATGAAGAATGCACGTTTATGTTGAATCGTACGAAAGTTGAAATTGTGGATGAATTTAGATACTTGGGAAGTATGTTTGAGAAGAATGGAAAGATGACAAGAGAACTCGAGAATAGGGTGTGCAAGGGAAAGCAAGTGGTCGGTGCAATAGGAAGAATAGCAAAGAACAAGCGACTGACGATGGATCTGAGAATGGCGGTACACAATGGCATATTGTTACCGACTTTGATGTATGGAAGTGAAGCATGGACAGTGAATGATAGTGAAATGACTAAAGTATGTACGGTGGAAATGAAGCATTTGAGAAGTATGAAGTAGAAGGCTCTGGCCACTCCTAGCGGAATGGCGACAGAGTTACAGTTACAGTCTGTGTCAAATGCGTGACATTAATTAAAATAGAATTCAAAAACTTATTTTTTTTTTTAAATAAATTACAACACATACAATATTTTTAAAATTGCAAACAGCGCATTAGTTGATAAACATCGATTGAAACACAAAATATAGCTCATACGTTGTTTCGTATTTTTATTAATATTTTTTCCCCTACTTTTAGGGGAACTCTTGCCGTCCTTCCCTGTTTCAGGGAAGGACGGCAAGAGTTGCAAGGCTTATGTTTATTTGAGATTGGGTTTTTATATTGTAGGTCCACATGCGGCATGTGTAAGCGCGAAATTATACATAGGTATCTGCTTGTGGGAATGCATTTAATATAAATCTACAATGATATATATCTTTGCAGCTTAGATTAGATTAGATTAGATTTAGGGGAAAAATATGAAGCTCTCAAGTTTATTGCAATCTCAATTGCACCAAACCATTTAACTTCTTTCTGAAATAGAGAACGCTAACGATCAAAACCATATATGTGGAGTTATATCGTTTTGTCCATCTAGATTTTAGATGAAATAAAATATATGATTTGGTACACCACTTGGCTCCGATACTTCCATAAGCTTTAGAGTTATATGGTTTTGTCAGTTGATGGAGCGATTTTTTTTATCAGGCCTGGTGAAATATCTCATTTTTCGACTTTTTGTAGTTATATGCTTTTGTCCGCCGACCCTAGATTTTTTCTATAATATTAATAAACAATGGTTTTATTTTAATGAAATTGTGGATATAACTAGAATTCTATGTAATATTATGTATGACATGGGTACATAGTCTAGTTCTCTTATCAGGCCCTGTTAGATAAGTACCTTGGCTTCTAATGTTTTAATTCAATTAGGTATATGATTTCATTTAAAATTTAATAGTTTGTTATTATGTTGGTATGAGGCCAGTCACACATACGGTAAAAAATGAAATCTGTCCATGAGTTCACATAGATGATATTGTGACATCACATGGCCTGCTTGCTAGGGAATAGGTAAAAAAATATTTTTGTAATAATTGCTAAGGACCTTATTGCCATATCAGTGTGACATTTGTCCGAATAGAAAAGGTGTGAAATTAAAAATTGCGCTCAGTCCATTGTGACATCACACGACTGGGTTGCTGGAGAAAAGGCATACAAATATTTTGTTAGAACATATACCCGCTGTAGTGGCTAAAACCCGAATATGAATAAAAGCAATAGAGTAAACCCTACCATTAATAATAATAATCATAATAGGATTTATTTTGTGAGCGCTGTTTTTGTGTGAATCACACCCTCTGCGAGCTTGGTCTTTGCTATAGAAAACGCCAGTTCTCAAGCGAGATCCAGTTGCTGTAAGGCTGGATGGACCTTTGGTGACCAGTCTTTGCTAAAGGTATATGAATTTTACAACCCAGCGAAGAGCATATTTGAAAATATAAATGTTATATTTTTTGTGTGCTCCGCCGGGATTCCAACCCACAACCTTCCATTTACGAGTCAGAAATGTTGACCACTAGACTTCGAACCGGTCAATATATAATATCTTCAGCATTGCTACCAGCTCTCTTGAGGACAACTTTGAATACGCAGCCAGTCATGTCTATGAAATAATATTATTCGTGGAAAACACGCAAGCATTGTCCCAATGCAGCACTCAGATGTTATATTTTTGATGCTCCGTTGGGATTCAAACCTACAACCTTCCATTTACAAGTCCACAGCGTTGCTACTAGACTTCGGACCGGCCATTGTTACTGCATATCACTCCCTCCTCCACAAACCAACCTGAAGTGCAATTCTGCTAAATTTCTTACGACCTTCAGGCGACGAGATAGGGATTTGGGTCCAAAAATAAGGTGTACCTACTGTGATTTTGTATCTATTGAGTATTTTTTTAAGCGCTGGCAAGTTCCGACTTGAATTAACATCCAAAGCGTAACGGGGCTATTCTTAGAGATATTAGTCGTCGGTTGAGCCCACCCTTTGACAAACTAATGATGCCTGGGCTGGAAGTTTCATCACCACGGTCATTCTTACCTACCGAATTTTGGTAATATTTGTATGAAGACTAATCAGCTCTTCACTTGCGGTCATCTTAGAATGGCAGGTCTTCATATTATCTACACAGGGCTACCCCAGAAGCTCTTTGATCGTCTGCAGATGGTCTTCAACGCTGCTGCCAGGATAATATACCAAAAGGGTAAATACTGCCACGTCTCCCCGCTGCTGCGTGAGCTGCACTGGCTGAGGGTCAAGCTATGTCTCACAGTCCACAAGGCCTTAAAGGGTACGGCACCCCCATGTCTCGCTGAACGATGTCCTGCTGACGTCGCTACAAGGCGACCACTGCGCTCTGCCTCTACTGCAGCTGTCAACAGGATCAAAGAACCAATAAGAGCAAACGCATACAACTTTGCGGACAGGAGCTTTGAGGTAGCTGGGCCAGTTGCCTGGAATAAGCTGCCTGTCGACCTTCGCTCTGACCAGCCCACCATCGCCTTCAGAAGAGGACTTAAGAAAATGCTGTTTTCGAAGAGCCACGGCGCCCTTGAGATGGTCTGTGATCATTAAACGGCGCCACCGGAAATAAATCATCCATCATCATCATTATACATACAAATGCATCATTAGTTTATCTAAGCGTAGGCTCAATGGAGGACTAGATGTCTAAGAATAGCACCGTAAGAATTTTAGCAGGATAGCTCTTCTGATACTGTGTGTGTTGTGTTTTCAGTTCGCTGGTCTGGACTTGCAGTCGCAAAGTTCCGGCGGCCGCTACATCCCACCACACCTGCGTGCCAAGCAGGGAGCCTCTGCTCAAGGTAAGCACACGCCCCGTCTTCCACATCTGCATGCAGTAACGGTTTTAGCACTACCAGGGCGGAAAAAGGTGTGAAAGTGAAGATTTAAAGAAGTTTGTTAAGATGGTTTGGACTTGTGGAGAGAATAAATGAGGAAAGACTGACAACGAAAGTATATGTTGCGAGAATAGATGGATGTCGTGGTAGAGGAAGACGTAGAAAGGTATGGATGGACCAAATTCCTGAAATAGCGAATGAACGGGATATCCAGAGTCATAAAAGGAGAGCTTGTATGAAGAAGGTTATGACTCTAGATGAAATGAAAGAAGTATGTAAGGACAGAAAGAAATGGCAGTCGATCTGTAATGTTTGCGGCTATTGCCAGGGTTTTGATGTTTATACATATTATTGAATTTCCTTGACTTATTGGTTGGTTTGAGGCTGACCACCCACACTGTAAAAAATGGTTTACTTTGCTAATGTCACCTCTGTTTCAGGGAAGGTCGGCAAGAGTTGCAGGTCTGATGTGAATTTGAGATTGGGTTTTTTATATTGTAGGTCCACATGCGGCATGTGTGAGCGCGAAATTATGCATGTCTGCTTGTGGAAATGCATTTAATATGAATCTCAAATGATACATATCTTTGCAACTTAGGCTTAGATTTAGATTATATGTCTATTTTAAAAAATGTAATTTGTTGTGTATGTTCCTTGACTTATAGGTTGGTATGCGGCTGACCACCCATGCTGTAGAAAATGGTTCACTTTGCCAACGTCATCCCTATTTCAGGGAAGGTCGGCAAGAGTTACAGGGTGTATGTTCATTTGAGATTTAAGATTTTATGTTGTAACTTCACACGTGGCATGTGCAAGCGCAAACTTGTACGTGTCTGCTTGTGAGAATGCACATAATGTGAATCCTTAATGTTACATATCTCTGCAACTTAGATTAGATTAGATTATTATGAAAGTGGTCTGTTTCTATCAGCCCCTTAATTATGTATTGTTTTGGTATTTTCATTCAGTTCAAAGTCGCATAACTACTATTTAAACAGCTGACTGTTTTTATCAATTAACCACATACTGGAGTGAAATACTTCACATTTCATATTATTGGATATTTCATGTACAGTACAGTCTACAGCTGCACTTCTAACGATTGTACCGCACACTTTCTCTTCACAATCAGCTGTTTGTATTGGATATGAACTGACATTGATGTATAGAACTGGATGGGCTGAGAAATCAATACTTTGAGAATTAGAAATGCGCTACCCCACTCATCATACAAAAATCCAAATTCAGTCTTTCGGTAACCTTCCAACTGTCAACAGGTGTGTTACCTCATTGGAAAAAAAATCAACATAAATGCCAAACTGGGTATTTTCTAAACGTGGCTACAAAAGAGACGAAATGTGTTAAAGAACATGGAATAATATTTTACTTAATCACTATTCTATAAAAAAATATTATATTTTGTATTGTTTGTGTATTAACACTGTGAAAATTCATATTGTTTAATTTTATAATTTTTTGATTAATTAAAAACACTGTTTATTTTCACGGATAAATTATCCGTGAAAATAAACAGTGTTTTTAATTAATCAAAAAATTATAAAATTTAAAAAAATATTTTTCGTTTGTCAAAATATTTTGTTTGCGAAAGCGACAGCCATTTCTAGAACTAGTGATGTTCAAATACATAGGTACTTGCTTCTTCAAGTATGTAACTTCTATGCTCGCGGTAATAGATACTTGTGAAAATCATCCCGTACACAATGAGGTCGGAACATTTTTGAATTCGGAATTTATCAGATATTTTAATACTTTCAACAACACTAGTAACAAAGTCCGTTGCCATGCTGATTCCATGGTGATGTGTAAATGGATTGAAGACGGAGTAGAGACACGTTGCTTACATAGAAAATAACAAAAGCATTTCATATGTCGTGAGTGAGACAGCACTATTAACAATGTATGGTGTCAAAGGCGTTGCATCATGTCGATTGGTACTAAATCACATTCATAGCCCCTCCATTGAATATACTTCCATGTGAACTGATTAGTATATGGAATGCATATCTATCTATTTGGGACAAGCCTGAATTGCTTTCAATATAGTGTCTTAATTGTAGGCAATTAGCTCACAATCACAATTGAGTCGTATAGAATCAAAATGGACCATCTTAGATTGTATCTGAAAATGAGATAAATATATGAAAACGTGTAAAAAAATATATTTTGACATCTAAATCTAAGCTGCAAAGATATATATCATTTAAGATTCATATTAAACGCATTCTCACCAGCAGACATGCATAATTTCGCGCTAACACATGCCGCATGTGTACCTACAATATAAAAACCCAATCTCAAATGAACATAAGCCCTGCAACTCTTGCCGACCTTCCCTGAAACAGGGGTGAAATTGGCTAAGTGAACCATTTTGTACAGTATGGGTGGTCAGCCTCATACCAACCTGATCAAAGAACATGATCAAAGAAAATTGGAGGTTTTCATTTGTGATTCTATCTAATCTAATCTAAGTTGCAAAGATATGTTACATTGGAGATTCACATTACATGCATTCTCACAACCAGACACATACAAGTTCGCGCTTGCACATGCCTCATGTGAACCTACAACATAAAAACCAATTCTCAAATGGACATACACCCTGCAACTCTTGCCGTCCTTCCCTGAGACAGGGGTGACATTGGCAAGGTGAACCATTTTTACAGCATGGGTGGTCAGCGGCACACCAACCTATAAGTCAAGGAACATACACAACAAAATACATTTTTGAAATACGCTGGTACAAGCTCTGTATTGAATCCAAAAACCTGAACATACTTCAATCAGTGTATATAAATAATTTTCAAAAGGATCACAACAATATGCATATGATATGTACCATGGTTGCTTGCAACCCTCCAAAATTCTACTCGCTAGCTCGCAAATTGCGATTATTGAAAGTATCATTTTGCCAGTTAATAATACCATTGATAATATTTCCAGTGAAAATAAAACTGACAAGTTTTGAAAATTGCCGACTGCCAAATCTCGCTTGATCACATTTTTAAAGGCGTTAAAAATTATAAACAGGAACAGTTCACGGGAGTATTTTTTTTAACCCATGCGAGCTGCAATTACGAGTTGCGAGTTGGTCAATGGGTGATTTTTGGAGGGTTGTCTTATTGAGTCCTGAACCGCTATTCTGCAAAATTCCTTACACTTTGGATACCAATCCAAGTCAGAGCTTGCTAGCACTTGCGAAAGAATTCCATTGATAAAAAATCACAGTACACCTCATTTGTTTTACACAAATCGCTATCTCGCCGCCTTAAGGTTGTAAGGAGTTAAGCAGAAAAGCGCTTCTGATTATCCTGCATCATGACCTTGAGCTCGCCAGCCCTGGGTGAGCCTTGTCTGAGACTCCAGGATTCGCCTCCACTCTCGCCCGTCCACTGGTCTGCCGCTGTGGATGGTAACGTTGTATATTCATACACATGTGCACTTGCAGGAGGTGAAGACTCTGGGCATTCGGGCGACAGTCGTGGTGCTGATTACGGTCGCGGCGGCGGTGGTGGAGGCGGATCTCGCGGGGGCGGAGGCGGAGGCGGCGGCAGGCGCGACCAGGACGGGTACAGCGCCAGCGGCGGGCGCTTCGGGGGCGGAGGGGCAGGTGGTGGAGGGGGTGGCGGCGGCGGCAGCGGCTGGAGGGGCGACGAGCGAAGGGGCGACGAGCGGAGGGGCGACGACCGCGACTTTGGCTCCTTCTACAGCAGCTCCAGGAGGGGGGGAGACAGAGGTGATGAGGCAATTCGTAAGACAAGAAAAAACATATCTAACTGTTTACAACATGCAAGCTTGGAGATGCCTTTATGTGTCTTTTATGATTGATTTCCCCCTTATCAAGGGATAAAATTGCCTAGTTTATGCTTTTTTCATTCATTTTTATTGTTCTCATTTATTAACTGACTTTTCTCAGCAGGCAAACGTCACTTTTATAAGATTATTTCTCTTAGCAACCAATACGTGACCGGACTGTAGTCTAGTGGTTAATACCATTTATATTTTCAAAAAAGCTCTTCGCTGGGGTGAAAAATTCATATACTTGTACCAAAGACCGGTCCGTAGCTCAGTGGTAACACTGCGGACTCTGAATGGGAAGGTTGTGGGTTCGAATCCCGGCGGATCACAAAAATATACCATTTATATTTTCAATTAAGCTCTTCGCTGGGTGAAAAATTCATATAGGTACTATTTACCAAAGACCGGTCACTAAAGATCCATCCAGCCTTACAGCAACTGGGTCTTGCTTGAGTATTGGCACTTTGTAGCTACGACCAAGCTCGTAAACACCTCTGTGGCACTACAACAAGTGTTGTAGCCTCCCACACAGGCTTAAAAAAAATTAAAAAATGGGCAAAGCACAAATATGATTGTTTTTTTCACTTGTATGAGTTAATTGTTCTTAGCAAACAATATACAACGTCACAATTATGTTCATGTGCGGACCAATGATTTAAGCATGTTGTGTATGTTGTTGATGTGGATGATGCATGGAGACCTTCCATTGTTCCCTGTGCAGGTGGTCGCGAGGGTCAGAACGGCGGCGAGAGCTGGGGGGGCGGGGGGCGTGACGGGGGCGACAGCTGGGGGGGCCGCGGCGGCGCCAGGGATGCGGCTCCGCTGCAGCCACGCAACGACCGCTGGAAGGAGGAGGAGCCCCCAAGGGCGTCTGGAGGCGGGCGCTGGGATGACAGGCGCGGGGGCGGCAGTGGAGGGGCAGGTGGCGGATCAGGCCCCCGGGGAAATGTAAGCTAACCACACATTTACTTTGTCAATCCACGTCATAGAGAAGCAGAAAATAACTTCCTGCATTGATACATACTATCTAACACTTTTGTCTCAGTCCTGTCAAACGTTGCAGTTGTGCAGCCACACAAAACATGTTTTTACGTGTCACATTTTATGTTTTCTTGCTTTCTCCATTTTGTCTGTTTGACACCCAATTACAACACATACCTCTAAATCACAAGATTAATACCGCATGCGTCTATGTTCAGACTGCTTAAGTACTTGAGGTAATAATAAGTACTAAATTGTGAAAATAAAAACTCCAATTTTTCTCATAAAAAATAATTTTCCCTGTGTAAATATACAAACTCTAAATAGTTTTATTAAATTTTATGTTAATCCCACTTATAGACTTTGAGATACCTATACTCATTTGACTTTTTTAATTTTTTCAAAACTCATAACTATTATTGTCTGTTTCTATAACGATGGCAATCTTTTCATTTTCATATTGCACTGAGACAGCTGTTCTAATGTAGCGTGTGTGTGACTCTTGCAGAGCAATGACTGGACGGTTATGCTTCCCCGCGACGAGCGCGTGGAGAAGGACCTGTTTGGCGTGGGCAGCACGGGCATCAACTTTTCCAAGTACGAGGACATCCCGGTGGAGGCGACGGGCGAGGACGTGCCCGAGAACATCTCATCCTTTGACGACATCACGCTCACCGAGATAATACGCAACAACATTGCGCTGACGCGCTACGACAAGCCCACGCCCGTGCAGAAGTACGCCATCCCCATCATCATTTCGGGCCGCGACATGATGGCCTGCGCGCAGACTGGCTCCGGCAAGACGGCCGCCTTCCTCTTGCCCATCCTCAACCAGCTGTACGCCAAGGGACCTGACCCTTACATGTGAGATACAGACATCAGCTCCTTGTTAATCTATAATCTAAGTTGCAAGGATATATTCATTTAAAGCTCTCAAATGCATGCCCACAAACAAACACATGTAGTTCGCGCTTACAAATGCTGAATGTGTACTTACTAATAAAATCCAAACCTCAAATGAACATAAGCCCTAAAACTTTTGCCGACTTTCCCTGACACAGGGGTGACATTGGTCAAGTGAACCATTTTTTACAGTATGGGTGGTCAGCCTCATACCAACCTATAAGTCAAGGTTAACCTTTTCACTATTAGCATGAAATCGACTGCTCCAAGGAAGAAGGAAGTAACTCCGAAATTTAGGTTTTTGACTTATTTCCATTTCTGAAGGTAGCAAATCATTATCTTCATTCCAAGATGACAGCCGTGTCTCTATCTCTTTTTTAAATTCGTTAATAAATTTATGTAAAAAATAGTTTAGGCATTGGTCTCCATGGAATAAATAACATTCAATTGGCTTTCCTACAAAACTATCTTTTTTGGCTAGTGCTGTCTTCCTTGGAGCATTCGAAATATCAAGGAGCACATCCTGATGCAGTTGCACCGAGTCAGTAACTTCGGATTTTGCCTTTTCTCTCTAGTGGACGTACAGGTAGATCTAGAATCACTGCTGTGTCGGGTCACGACCATCGGGAAGGCCTTCCGCCGCTGAAAAAAATATAGCACTGCATGAGCGTTCTGTGATACGCTTCTCCGGATGGAAGTGTACAAACGGAACGGGCATGAGGATGGGTTTGCGCAACTTCACCTTTTCGCTACTGAATACTCGGGTTGTATGAATTACCCCCAGTACTTTTTCAAGCACATTTTTTAAAACAATTATTGATTGTTAAACTTTCACTTTTATGGTCGGTGTTAAATGATATAGTTTTTCTCGGGTTAGATCATGTTCTATTTGCAATATTTTTTTCTGCCGACGTTTCATTCCCTCGAGCCAAGAACATTTTCAAGGCTGGAAGCGACGGGGCACCTTTTGCAACTGTCAAAAGCAAACGTAGGATAAAGGTGGATAAACAAAATTCTCTTAAAAATTTCGAAAAGCTCTAGCCCTAGCTGCCAACATTACAGATAAGGTCAACCGCCATTTCCTTCTGTCCTTACATACTTCTTTCATTTCATCCAGAGTCATAACCTTCTTCATACAAGCTCTCCTTTTATTATGACTATTGCTATTCCACCTATTGAGGATTGGTTAGTTTTAGGCTTACATGGCGGGCTGATGATGCGGGAATAAGTTTGCCATGGTCTATGGGAGCTGGAGCTTCCGGACGTTTCGCCCATGTCTACGATGGGCTTCTTCAGCGTGAAGTGTGTGGTGATGATGAAGATGATCTTGATGAAAACTGTGATGAATTGAGGATTGGTTATTGTTTGGTTGCAGGCAGTACAACAAGCGTAAGCAGTACCCGCTAGCTCTGGTGCTGGCACCGACTCGGGAGCTCGCTACGCAGATATATGACGAGGCTAAGAAGTTTGCCTACCGCTCCAAGCTCAGGCCATACGTGGTGTAAGTATACCTGTCTAACAAGCCCTGTGCACCTAAACTACTTCCCCAGGACAAAAATAAGTAAAGTTGGCATCGGACTATGGACCGAACGGTCCGTAGTCCAGTGGTAGCACTTCGTACTCGTTAATGGAAGATTGTGGACTCGAATCCCGGCGGAGCACAAAAAACATACCATTTATATTTTCAAATACGCTCTTCGCTGGGTTGAAAATTTCAAAAACCTTTACCAAAGACCGGTCACTAAAAGGTCCATCCAGCTTTACAGCAACTTGGTCTTGCTTGAGAATCAACGCTTTGTAGCGATGACCAAGCTTGTAAAAAGTCCGGTCGATGGCTCATTTGGTAGAATGCAAGTGTTCGATCCCCACTGAGGGTGTCAGAAATGATATCCCGTTTCGGTGTCTATTTCAAACCCAAAATAAATACCCGCAAGGTGTAGTCTTTAACTGAAAGTGGTTGGTGTGAGGCCGGTCCCCTTACCTGCAAAAATTAATAGGTCACGAATCGCCACATGCGACCCCTTCAGGGATAACGCAGGCAAGAAGTTACACTATATGTGTGGCTTGGTTGCGGTTGCGTGATCCACATTTCAAAGACAGTGATTTTATTCTCAGAGGGCTATGTTGGTGTCCACCCTTCCATGCCATAGAGTGCAATTGGAAAGATGTAGCATCTCATGATACTCAGGCATGGCGATATGCGGTGTATGAATGTGTGCATGCTGCAGGTACGGGGGCTCCAACCTGTACGAGCAGGTGCGCGACCTGGAGCGCGGCTGCCACATCCTGGTGGCCACCACGGGCCGGCTGACAGACATGATGGGGCGCGGGCGCGTGGGGCTGGACCGCTGCCGCCACCTGGTGCTGGACGAGGCCGACCGCATGCTGGACATGGGCTTCGAGCAGCAGATCCGCAAGATCGTGGAGATGATGCCCCGCAAGGGCGACCGCCAGACCCTCATGTTCTCCGCCACCTTCCCCAAGCAGATACAGGTGAGGCACTCCTTAGACTATTCTTCTTCTATGGCTCCACAGCTCCCGCTGCAGCTTTCCAGTCTTCTCCTTAACCTCTAGTGTGCCAATAATTATCAGCCCTTGTGCAGCTGCACAACATATCAACAGTTAAAAGGATATAGAGCATAAGCGACAAAAACTAAATTGTTCAGGAGAGCAGTTTGAGATTGCAGAAAAATTAACAATGAAGAAAAATGTTTCCTTCCTTCCCATAGCCCACGGCAACAGATCCGGGAAAACATCTCTCCAGCATCATCAGCCAGCCGTGTTAAGGGGCCGTCCATAAATTACGTCATCGATTTTGGCCGATTTTCGACCCCCCCCCCCCCCCCCCCCCCTACAATCATCCTATAGTTATTATCTAATGACCCCCCTCCCCCCTCTTGCTGTAATAATGGATGAGCTTAATAATTAATAATGTTACATTACTTGCATACTATTTTGGATATTGTGTAAAAATTGGTATTTACAAGAACGACGTCACTTCTGGGACTCGTACATCATTTACCATCATCCGCAGACCAGACCCCCCCCCCCTAAATGCGAATGACGTAATATATGGACAGCCCCTAAGCCTAAAACTCTTATTCAAGAAAATATTTATTTTCCTTTTCCCTGGCAACCCATTTTTAGTATGTAAATGTATTACTTTGTACATGAAATATCCGTTTGATGAAGTATTGTGTTTGTTGTTTGTCTGCAGAACCTGGCCCAGGACTTCCTGGAGAACTACATATTCCTGGCGGTGGGCCGCGTGGGCTCCACCTCGGAGAACATCACCCAGCGAGTGCTGTGGGTGGAGGAGACCAATAAGCGCTCCTCCCTGCTGGACCTGCTCAACGTGGAGAGCAAGTCTGCGCCCACCGAGGACAGCCTCACGCTCGTCTTCGTGGAGACCAAGAAGGGTGAGTTCCAATGCGCCAATGCTTAAATACTGCCTTTGCAACGGTGGACAGTAATAGAATAATGTATATGATATCTTTGATCTTATTTTTGTGTAAGAGCTAAAAAACTAAAAAAAATGTAATAAGTACTGAGAGCCCGGATCAGCGTTCCGGCATTCTGGACGTTAATTATTATTAGGACCAATAATTATATAACTATGATTGGTGTGATAGATAGATAAGACAAAATTTGAATAGCACCTTTTATGACAGTGTGTCACTACAAAGGCACTTGTCCGTATGATTGGACAAAGAGGTGAGTCTTGAGACTTCTTTTAAATGGTCTCTCCATATCCAGTTCCCTCAGTGAGGCGGGAATAGCGTTCCAAGTCATCGGAGCGGTCGCCTTGAATGCTCTGTCTCCAAAAACAGTGCGGGGCCTTCTTGCAGGGATGTCCAGGCAGCTGCTTCTTGATGTAGATGATGGTGATGTTTAGTCTTATGAATGTTTACTAAACCCGTGTATTTATTGTGTTGCAGGCGCTGACCAGCTGGAGGACTTCCTACACATGAATGACTACCCGGTGACGTCCATCCACGGAGACAGATCCCAGCGGGAGAGGGAGGACGCCCTACGCAGCTTCAGGGCCGGCCAGACCCCCATCCTGGTGGCCACCTCTGTAGCCGCTAGAGGTACACACAGCATGCATATCTAGATAACCATCATCCACCGAGACAAAGGGAGGACACCCTGAGTGAACAAAATTGTGTTTGATATGTGTTATTTTTACTTTCTTGCTAGCCAAAGGCTAAAAAGAAAGTGATTGGGTGTGAAAAAAAAAAATCTAGGTTTTCACGGAAATGAATTGTCCTGGTGCAGGACATGCCAAAAAACACTATCTTGATGATGAAGTACAAAATTTATATAGCGCCTTTTATGACAGTGTGTCACAGCAAAGGCGCTTGTCCATATGATTGGACGAAGAGGTGAGTCTTGAGACGTATTTTGAACAGTCTCTCCAAATCCAGTTCACTGAGTGAGGCGGGAATAGCATTCCAAGTCATTGGAGCGGCCGCCTTGAATGCCCTGTCTCCAAAAACAGTGCGGGGCTTTCTTGCAGGATCTTGCAAAAACGTCCGTCTGTATGTGTGTATGTATGTATGTATGTGTGTGTGTGTGTCACTTTCCAAAGTATTAGACCCAGAGATACCAAATTTTGTGTACATCGACATTTTTGGACATGTATTAACGATGAAGAACAAGCCGGCACACTAGAGGTGAATAGCTACTGGGTACAACTGCAGCATGAAGTAATATAACACGTTATTGCAGGCTTGGACATCCCGCACGTGCGGCACGTGATAAACTTTGACCTGCCGTCTGACGTGGAGGAGTACGTGCACCGCATCGGCAGGACGGGCCGCATGGGCAACCTGGGCCTGGCCACCAGCTTCTTCAACGACAACAACCGCAACCTGGCGCGCGACATGGTGGAGCTGCTGGAGGAGGCCAAGCAGGAAGTGCCCAAGTACGCACGCTAACCTTTATTCCTCCACAAAACAAAACAGTGCTCCTGTTTGTTCCCATCATTTACTTACTATAATTTTTGCATCAATTGAATTTGTTGTTCTATAATCTATAATCTAAGTTGCAAGGATATATTCATTCAAAGCTCTCAGATGTATGCCCACAAACAAACACGTGTAGTTCGCGCTTACAAATGCTGATTGTGTACTTACAAATAAAATCCAAACCTCAAATGAACATAAGCCCTGCAACTCTTGCCGACATTCCCTGAAACAGGGGTGACATTGGCAAAGTGAACCATTTTTTACAGTATGGGTGGTCAACCTCATACCAACCTATAAGTCAAGGAATACGATTAATAATAAAAATAAGGATAATAAAAATAATTGGACAATTTTATAAAACGCCATTTAGTGACACTACCCAAGGGCACTGGGCTGGAAGTCTCATCACCACGGTAATTCTTACCTACCGAATATCGGTAATATTTGTATGAAGACTAATCAGCTGTTCACATGCAGCCATCTTGGATTGACAGGTCTTCATACAAATATTACTGATATGCGGTAGGTAAGAATTACCGTCCAGCCCTGGTTAATATCAACTCTGTCAAAATAAACTTCTGTACCTACTATATAATCTATAATCTAAGTTGCAAGGATGTATTAACATTCAAAGCTGATATCAAATGCATGCCCACAAACAAACACATGTAAATTCGCGCTCACAAATGCTGAATGTGTACTTATAAATTAAAATCCAAACCTCAAATGAACATAAACTCTGCAACTTTTGCCGACCATTCCTGAAACAGGGATAAAGTGAAGCATTTTTTATAATATGGATGGTCAGCCTCATACCAACCTTTATATATGTAAGTCAAGGAATACAAATAATAAATAACATTCAGCTATACAAAAACAACAAAACCTTAACCATTATAAATGTTAAATTTCTGCCAATAAAATATGTTTTATTGTACATTAATTTCAGATACTAACGTTAGATTTTCGTAATTACAGGTTACTTTCTCCTTGTAATCATTCGTTTTCCTTACATTCCTGTTGAAACGTTATGCATCATGTGTATTCCAGCTGGCTGCCCTCTGTGGCATCAGACGGCCGCAGCGGAGGGGGTGGAGGACGGCGCCCAGGAGGCGGGCGCTCGGGAGGCGGAGGCCGCTTCTCCTCCAGGGATTACCGCACCACTCCCAGCTCAGGGGGGCGCGGCCCACCCAGGGGACCTCCCTCTTCCGGATCCATCGGAGGTAATAATAATAATAATAGGATGATTTAGAAAGCGCCAATTCTCAAACAAGACCCACTTGCTGTAGGGCTGGTGGATCTTTAGTGACCGGACTTTTGTCTTGTCTTGTATCCTGCCGCCTTTCCTCTAGGGGTGGCCAGTACCTCCACACAAGTGCCTCCATTTGACTCTGTCCTTGCATACTTCTTTCATCTCATCTAATTTCATCACTCTTTTCATGCATGCTCTTCTCTTGTTTCCACTCTGTAAATTCCATTCATTCGCAATCTCACTTATCTGATCAATCCATTGTTTCCTAGGTCTTCCCCTTCCACGCTTACCTATTACATTCCCTTTATACACTCTTTTTGTCAGTCGGTCATCATTCATCCTTTCAATATGTCCAAACCATCGCATCACACTTCTTTGAACTTTCACTTTCACGCTTTCTTTTACTCCGCATTCATTTAGAACCCATTCGTTTCTCACTCTATCTTTCAGTGTTTTTCCTGTCACTTTGGTAAAGGTATATGTATTTTTCACCCAGCGAAAAGCATATTTGAAAATATAAATGCTACATTTTTTGTGCTCCGCCGAAATTCGAACCCACAACCTTCCATTTACGAGTCAGAAATGTTGACCACTAAATTACGGACCGGCTAAACACATGACCAATAGCTAGAAATTTCAGAAGTACTTGCCTGTGATCAGAGAAGGCTCTTGAGGTGTAGTAAAAAGATTATCCGTCATTCTCCATACAAATTGTATGGATTGTATTGGGAACACTTGACTGCCCAATCAGCTGTTCACACAAAGGTCATGTTTTCACCAGTGACGGCTCGTCGATTTTTCATCGGGCAGTGCATTTTTATACTAGCCGTCATTGATTGAATACTTACCAACTCGGAGTATTTTCATGTTCGCGGAGCTGTATAATATGTAAAATCATTATGAATGTATAATAGGACTTGACACAAACGGAATTTTATGCGGAACAAATTTGTAAGTATTGCATCGTAGCATTATTACTGGGGGTGCAATGCACCGATGCACTTTACCTGAAGCCGTCACTGGTTTTCACCCTGAAATGGTTCACATCCAGAGAGTTCTGAATAATGATTGATTTTTAAATAATTTAACATTGCTTCAAATGATATTGTTTTTTAATTCTTTCGGATTAGACCATGTTCTGTTTGCAGATAGAAAATATGGCGAATAGAGCATGGTCTGACTCAAAAATAATCTGTCATCCAACGCCGACCATGAAAGTGAAAGTGTAAAACATTATTTGATTGGTATGAATGTGTTGCAGGTATGTATGGTGGAGACGGGGGCTACGGAGGCAACTACGGCGGCAGCTTCAACGCTGGCGGGGGCGGTGGAGGGGGGCGCAACGACTGGTGGGGAGACTAGGCCACCCCCCCTCACCACACCACACACACACACCTCTCTCTATCTCCCTGATCATGTGCTGTCTCTATGCAAGCCCTGCAAAACAATGTACAATACCAAAGCTGAGGCTTCTCACTAAGGTGGGACCTGAAAATTTCAGTCTACAATCTAATCTAATCTAAGTTGCAAAGATATGTTACATTGGAGATTCACATTACATGCATTCTCACAACCAGACACGTACAAGTTCGCGCTTGCACATGCCTCGTGTGAACCTACAACATAAAAACCGAATCTCAAATGGACATACACCCTGCAGCTCTTGCCGTCATTCCCTGAAACAGGGGTGACATTGGCAAAGTGAACCATTTCTCTACAGTTCTTTTTTTTTAAGGAATCATTTGCGACTACCTCGACTAACTTTGCCGAGACTAGATTTCAGAGACTCTGTGACACTTGTTGTAGTGCTGCAGAGGTGTTGTTTACGAACTTGGTCGACGCTACAAAGCGGCAATACTCAAGCAAGACCCAGTTGCTGTAAAGCTAGATGGACCTTTAGTGACCGATCTTTGGTGAAGGAATATGAATTTTTCACCCAGCGAAGAGCGTATTTGAAAAAATAAATGGTATTTTTTTTGTGCTCCCTTGGGAAATGAAATATTCATCATTCCTTATTCAACATTTAAAATTCTGAAATTTTCGTATGGGTCTCTCCTATTAATGAGGAGTCAAAATTTGGATAAAAATAATAAATTCTGGACTTTTAACATTACCTTGAAAATTTAGCTTTATGCGGAATACCATTTTTAACAAAATAAATGTTTAAAATTTTGCATAGGTATGTCGAAAGACATTTGTATATTCATAGTAGCCAAGGCAAGAAAAAATGTTTGATGTGATTTTACAAGACTTCAATAAGCACTGCATATCATTCTTCAGCAATCTTAATCTAAGCTGCAAAGATATGTATCATTTGAGATTCATATTAAATGCATTCCCACAAGCAGACACGCATAATTTCACGCTTACACATGCCGCATGTGGACCTACAATATAAAAAAAACCCAATCTCAAATGAACATAAGCCCTGCAACTCTTGCCGACCTTCCCTGAAGCAGGGGTGACATTGGCAAAGTGAACCATTTTTTACAGTATGGGTGGTCAGCCACCCGCATACCAACCTATCAGTCAAGGTTCATGATTCCACAAATTGTCTTCAGTGAGAGTTCTTCATTTATTTAGTCAATCTATCTTCTCAATATTATTTTATGCTGTCCTAAATATTTCTCTGAATCATTCATTGTGAGCGTATCAATTGAGAGATTTAATGCCAATTTGTTATAAGGGAAACATAACCTCTTTTTGACTGATATTTTCTTTTTTTTATATAGTATCTGTGGTCAAAGTCCGGGATCTAATATTTTGTATTGTACAATCTTCCATGCTACATTGAAAAAAAATATTTTTATACCTCAAATCTGCAATTTGTAATTTTCTGTGAAAGCCCAAACAAACCTGATGTTCAGCTGTAAGCCAAGCCTTGTCAGGCGTAAGCAATGTTGATGGAAAACTATATGTGCTAGATATTTATATAATAAAACTTATCAAAACAACAAAATAGGACTTGTTTTTTTCTATTTAGGGCTGAATTTAAATAAAAATATCTGTTGAATAACTATTTTCACTTGAAATTTCTTTTCTGGGTCCTAAACATTTGATGCAACAAACGACTGCGGTTTCGTTGTTTTTTTTTCTTGCTTATGCCACATATGCGGTGAATAGCTTCTTCGAGGTCTAAGAAAAATGAAGAAATAGCAATGGACTGATGTCGAGACTCGGAAAAACGGTTTCAAGCAATTGAATCCGGACATAAAAGCCTAAAACATTTACTGTTTGCTACTATTCAACATTTGTCTATTCACTTATTACAAAATAACAATGGAAATAAATTGTTATCTGAAATTTCTTTGATAGATTTTCGATTGTTAAAATGTCAAAATCGAAGAAAGCTTTCAACTGAACTTCAAGGATGAAAATGGCCATTTTCATTTGTTTGGGCTTAACACAAATTTCAAAATATCTCTTAATTAATGATAAAGACAGCACAGTTCAGTATAAAAACACGACTATTGCCCTTGTCTATGCTACACAATCATTGATGTAAGAATAATAATAATTTGTCCCAAGTAAACCAACTCAAAGAATATGTCTTCATCCAGAATGTGCTAATACAACATGGAGATACTTCCACCAGCTTATCTTCTGTCAGAGTAAGGGCCGGTCTTATAAACATCCGTTAGTTCAATGTCATACCAAATTTACCGAAATATAATACAAACGTCACATTTTGCGTCTTATAAGAATCCGTTTGTTTTATTTCCGTAAAAGTTACCGACAGATCTAACCGACAGCCGACCCATCGATTAATGGCAGATACCGGCCGGTTAGTTAAGGTTTGAGGTTAGGTCAGCTGTCAAAGCATTGTTTCTTTGCGGTGAGTTTTGCGTGTCATTGGACTACTACGCTCTATCCTGTTGAAGATAATTTCTTCCGAAAGTGATAGATAATTCATTAAAATTGCGCTGTCTTAGCCGTTTTCGTATTTATCAAAAGCAACTTTAGGTTATGTTTCGTCTTTGACAGCAAACGGATGACGTATGTTCATGAATGCATGTAAAAAATCATCGAAAATACGAGTGCATTATTGAGAACTAACGAACGGTTAAAAAAGCTTTATGGACGACCATCGGTAAGATCAGTCCGTAAACGTCCATCCGTTAGTAACTTGCCAAGATACTTACGGATATTTGGTCTCTCGTTTATAAGACCGGCCCTCATATAATTAAAGTAAATTACAGAGATGTGTTAACATTTTGGATCCATTCACAAGCAGATAGGTTCACACAACATAAGAAAAACAGAAACTTCTTGAAACAGAGGGAATGCTGACAAAAGTGGACCAATTTTCTACAGTATCGCAGATCAACCTCACGCTCACCTATGAGTTATAAGTACAAGAACAAAGAAGTGAAACAGCTAACTAAGCTACACATCTAGTGTAACTTTCTGCTGCATTGCTTCGAAGGGGTGACAATTTTCATAAAATCATTTTTTTTATCTTCTACCACCACAGATTTTGATGTTTGACTGCCATTTTTGTGGCCCTACTATTCCATAAAACTACATAATGTAATATTTTTAATCTCCAAATCCGTAACTCCAAATTGTAATATTTTTTGGAAACTTTTGTATCCCAATCATTTTTTGTAAAATGACTTATAATAGTATTTCTCTGCGACATAAATTTGTCGTAGAAGTATGAAATGGTTTACAAATTATTCTTACATCGGTGAGCTTTGACATCTGGTTCGTAAAGCAACAAAATAATATTCTATTTGTGTCGACCTGAAGTGACGACTAGATGATTAACGAAGCCTATAATATATATTAAAACCTATCTCTAAAGATAAAATACCCATTAAAATTTGTGACACTAAAATCATTTCAAAATAATGTTTTCTTTTCTTGCACACTTTTATTTTTACCTAAATAATTTTAAGGTTTCCCCAGGATTCTGTTTTGAGTTTACATCAAATTCTCCAAAGAAAAAAATTCATCCCTGATGTTGCAAGGGTATATTAACGTTTCAATTCACCATCTTATGTTAGCATATATTGATTTTTATTCTGAAGAGCTTTGATTATATACAATATATGTAGTGTGGTTCTATATGCCAATATAAATAACCTAAATACGGCCCTAAGCCTTAAATCTTTTAACATGTTAAAACTGGTTTAAACACTGAGTAAAATTTTGAATCTTAAAAAGAGGCACGAAATACCATGTTTGTACCATGATATATGACAGAGCTAAGGGCCTCATGTCTGAGTCTAAATCAAAGCTGCAAAGATAAATATCATTTAAGATTCATATTAAGCGCATTACCACAATCAGATACGCATAATTTCGCGCTCACACATGCCGCATGTGGACCTACAATATAAAAATAAACATAAGCCCTGCAACTCTTGCCGACCTTCCCTGAAACAGGGGTGACATTGGCAAAGTGAACCATTTTGATGTGAGCTGCAAAAAAATAAAAATATTTCTAATATTCTCAAAAAAACATTTTCTTCTGTTTGACCACTTATAGTATTTAGTGCCTTTTTGTTATCAAGCATTCGTGTGATGAAAAAATTCTTACTTATTGGACATCTCTGTTGTCCCACACACATTCCGCTAGGAGTGGCCAGAACCTCTGTAGAGTGGCGTCCACTTTCTGGATACCCCTTTCAATTGACTCATACCCATCATCTTTAGAGGGCTCTTGAGGTGTGATTCACACAAAAACAGCGCTCACCAAATAATCTGGTGATCTGGTCAAGGCAATCTTTCATTGGTTAATTGATGAAGTTTAAGTCTTCCGGCAACATTGATGTAAATTCAAAATAAGATCCCGGCTTTTCTTTTTTCAGCACTTTTAGGAAGTGCATTATTTTTTGGTGTAAAGAAGTAGTTATGTGAAGGAATCTTCAATGGTTTTCTACGATTTGGTGTAATAAATTTAAAAAAATGTCTCGATGTAACCAAACCATAAAGCGGAAAACAAAATGTCTGCCCGCTAAACACTCTTGTTTATTTTTTTTGTAAGTTTTGCTGTCCCATGTCAGACGGTGACGTCTGTTAACGACATCTAACGTTGACTAAACGATGTCAATTGATAATTTTTTACTCGTCATCCATGTAATTGATTTTAGCGGTTTGACAACAAAATAACTGATACATTTCATTAACAATCGGATATAAAATATCTTATTCGATATCTATGTTGAAACTGCTGAAATCAAATCAATATCTTTATTGTAACGACAATATTTTAGGCTGTTTTTTTGTTGATTTGTTAACAAACAAAAAAAACAGTCTTAAGTATTGGTAATTTATTACAAACGCTAAGGTATTGTCAGGAGGTTGCAGTTACGGGTATTTTGTGAAAAATATGTGTAAAAATATACAACATCTAACGGGACGAGTCCCTAAGTCACCGCAAAGGTGTTTGACAAATATAATTCATGATTACAATAATTCTCATGTCTTAAAAGAAGTTAGAATATATGGATTTGTACTCATGATTTGGGGGATTTTTCCCTGATTTCTTGATTGATAAATTTTCCCCCGTTATCGGGGAAAGTAATTGAAATGGCGACACTATGTGTTGCCAGACCCACCCGCAAAGGCGATTAATCGAATTTTAAAGAAATAATAAAAGCATCTTTATATTGATAGCAATTTTAATCTCAAAAGGAATATTTTGTTTGTTTAAAATGCGTTTTGCAATGTTAATGTGCTTTTATTGGAAATAGTTAATTAATAAATTTAAAATAGTATTTTTTTTTGTATTGATTTAATTTAATTTTTACTTTTTTTTTTTTTTTACTCTTTTAGTGTTGGAGCTCTGTTTTATATAATATTGTTGTGTAAATCAACTGTGATATGATAAGAGATCTTAAGGTAATATGTTGAAGTTGTGATTGCAGTCTTTTATGGGGTGGGCGAGCCTGGACAGGCCTCTGATCTGTATTTAACAAAAAAACAAACAATATAAATAAAAAAACAAATTCACATAATCTGACTTATGACAAATCATAAACAATAACACACCACAGACAAAATTATTCCATTTTCAAATTCAAATATCAGTGTTGCCATGTATGCAAAAAAAAAATTAAAACATTCCTTTCTGCTCACAGAATTTTCAACCTACCCATTTTCTTTTACATCTTCCCATACATTATCTAGTACCTCAAGCTTTTTGAGACTGAAAAAAAATAATAGACGAGTCATATTTCGGTTATTGTGAATCTAAGACTTTTCATAAATATATTTTCGTAAATTATTCGATAGACAGTATTGTCACCTTGAATAGCGGCATTCTACAAAATAATAAAAAAAAAAAACATCTAGATATAAATTAAAGCATTAGTATTTCATTGCATCTTATTCGTGTTTTAATTTGTCATTTTTCGTAACATTTAGCTAGTTTAGACGTTTTTGAAGTATTTTGCATTTCCTACGATTACTTTCAAAGTTTTCCTTCATTCAAAACATAAGTACAAATGTTGTTAATCTCGAGGAAATCACGGCTAATGTATAATTATGAAGCATATTAACTAGTAGGGTAAGTTAAACTGAGGCCGGTTGTTTGAACAATAGCTTAAACATCTTAAACTCATTGAAAAAGCCAACTCATAAGTATGCATTTTTGTAAAGTTTAAAGTTGCTTAAACTATTGTTGAATCGATCCGTCTATATATTTTATAGGATTTGTGAGACATGCTGTGAGTAACATGTATGTTTCCCTAATGTTTAGTTCCGCAATTAACGTGTCTAATCCATTTACGTAAGTGAGGACAATAATAGGCACTTGATTTGTTTTGAATTACATTGAAGCCGATCGTTTTAAGTTTGAAAAAGATTGAATACTTATTGTATATATGCTTCACTATAGAATCAAAATATAGGCTCTGTATAAAATGACGTCTTTTTCATACTTTAAGCAAGCAATTTTCATATTTTGGATAGTTTAATTAGTTGATGAACAAAATCTTTTTTATAATTTTTAATTCCAATGAAAAAAAATGTTTAAAAATGGACTTTTTCTTGTCAGGCAAACGTCACATGTCCATGTAACTATAGTTTGTTGATGTCAAAAATATATCATTAAACTTTTGCCCAGGCAACCTAGCATTGTGATGTAACAACAATTTTGTCATTTTCAAACTTCAATTGGAAAAAACAAAATTTTAATTCACTTTTTATTTTATTCTTTGCTCAAACGTTTTCGCCTAATAAGGCATCTTCAGGAGCATAATTGTTACAAATATTTATTATTGTCATTTTTGTCAATTTCAAATGAGTCATATAAAATCAGAGGTGGATATCTAGGTTTTTTTTTAAATAAGAAAATACATTCTAAATCGAGTCACTCAAAATAAAAGGTTAAAAATTAGTCACTTGCTGTGAAATGCCGTACAGTATTTCAATTTTAAGTTTTCCTTTTGTCCTCACTTCTTTATTTTATTAGTTTATGGTTTATTCATTTTTGTGGTATCAATCAAAACGGAAACATATTTAATAATTAATTTAATTTCTTTTATGCAGTTCCTCCTAATGTGTATTCTCATAATAATAGCAAATATTTAAAAAATAATATTCATCCATCGTAAATTCTTTGCATTCTTTTTTTTTATTAAGTTTTTTTTTACCAAATTTTACAGAGTATCATTTTACAAGTAAAATTTGTGATCGCTCAACCAAAATCTTCCTAAAAATATCTTTTAAATTTGCTTCCTTTAGGTTCATTGTTCTTTAATGAAAAAATATCATTGAAATATAATTTTTCAAATATACAGGTATTTTACGTGTAGATAATCTGCGGCCTAGCTCTAACTTACGAAAGCAATTATTTTAGTCCATGGGTCATCTGCCGACTAATTCACAATTCTGTTAACGCGAGTTTTAGTTGCTTACGTCTTACTTACATATCCAAAACATTTTACAAAGAAAATACGTAATAGTTAAAAAAAAATCATGTCATTTTGTAAAATTCAGGAATGTCATTTGAAGAAATTTAACGAGCATATCAGTTGAAGGATGAATGTGTCATTTGCTTTTAGATGGTAGCGTATAAATTAATTTTAGTAGTTTTTGTTTCAACGTCAGTTTTGTGCGCGTGGAATTCCGCAACGTTTGAGGGTGATGATTTTGTATAAATGTTTTCAAATGAACTTTTATCCAAAGGGAACACAATATTATGAAGAGACCACAACCTAAAAGATTCTTTGCTAAAATCATATTCTGTACTTTTTTGTGAAGACATAGAAAATAAAACTAAATTATCACAATAAAGATATTCGTAATTTATACTATAAGAAGAGGTTTTTCATTCAATATTTTTTTAAGGTTATATTGTATAACGCCATTTTTTTCATGCTTACCAACTGCCTTTTTGAATTTAGAACAACAAAAATTACCATAAACAATGTACAACTTTTTTTATACCTACCTAAAAAAAAAAAAAATGTGAAGAGGAAAACAGTCTGCAATTTTAGATTTTGCTATTGGATCTTGTAACAGACATATGAAATATTAAATTCATATGAGTTATAACCATTTTGAACCTTTGCTATTACACGGAAAATTCTTCGATAGATTTTCATGCCAATATTAGTAAGTGTATGTTTTAGCAAGGAATCTTTAGTTGTTGTGGTTGTATAAGATGCTGGGAGGAGATCAGCCTGTGGCTGCAACACTGTTAGAACACGGCCCCTCGTATGGGAGGGACGACTAAATGTGTAAAAACAATATGTATAATGTGTAAGGGATGGCAAAACATAACCTATTACTTGCTGTAATGAACCTATATTAATAAATATATATTACAAATTTATTAACTTGTTTTATTATATTACCTCTCGTACCTCATGGCCCTTTTATCCCAAAAAAAATGTTAATTTAGTTGCTGTCCTTTCATGGCGGCTGAAGACTCGGTGAAGTGACGAAGCCATGAACTATATAAGGGCGGCCAAAAATAAAGGTGAGTACTAAGGAAAGCTCTGAAATAAATTTAATTTACTGTTTCAAAAATAATAAATATAGCGACACAAGGAAGGTGTACACTACATAAATTGTAAATTTTTATTTACTCATTTATGATTTTATGACATTAAAATTGTCTAATGTTATTTTTAGGCTGCCATTATACGGTATTTTTTAAAAGTATATAGACGGTTAAAAGGAAGTAAGCGAAATTTGGGCGAAAATGAGTTATGAATGCTATCCTACTTAAAATTTTCCGCTATTTCTAATGCGCTCACTCCCATGGCTCTACGATGACTTTTTTGGTGTTTATGCCCAAGTAAAAAACTGCAATTTCAAAGAATGACTTCGGTATAACCGACAAAATCTTTGGCCTTTCTTGTCCTTGTCCTAAAGGCGTTTGTGACATAAAACCTAGTAGCCAATACATCGCACGTTTAATAATAAAGAGCAATAACTCAAAAAACATGAATGTTGGGAAATTACGTTTGAAGTTCAGACAGCCAGTACAACTTGTATGGGATGAAAAAGGCGGCCGATGTTTTGTCTCGGTCAAATTCGTCCAAATTGAACGGCTGTCGCATTCTACTATTCTTCTCGCATTGTTCTTGCGTTTTATTACAAAATCTCGATTTTCCCAATTTTCGAGTTATTTCTCTTTATTATTGAGCGTGCGTTATGTCCATTTTTCTACAATCTCAAACTTTAAACTGCTCTCCTGAACTATTTAGTTTTTGTCGCTTATATCATTTTAACCATTGATATATGAATTGAAATAAGCTTGCAAGGATACAAAACCGGAAATTCTTAAATGACATTTGAAGCTTTGCCAAAATTATAAAAAGACAACATTGCAGCTCATGGCACAAAATCCAAAGACAAAAAAATGTAACTCCACACAGGCGGATTGCTTGTAAATAAAGGCAAACTAACATTTAATACTGGTGGCTAAGGTCCCTGGTCATATAGACCTATGACGTTTATCCAAATTCAAAATTAGAAAAAATCCAAATTCTAATTTTGTGCTGAGCCCATAATATAATAGGTATGGACTTGCACTGTGTGAATCACCCAGATACTAAAAAGTGTACTTACCAAAACATTGAAGTCCTCATGCAGTGTTCTCGAGAAAAAATACTTACTTACTTTACTTTCTTCGGCTCATAAGCCTCGAAGGCTCAGGGCCTCCCGCACCACAATCCTCCAGGACTCTCTGTCTTGTGCTGCTTCCCTCCATGGTCCCCTCACTCCCAGAACTTCGGCATCGGCTTCGACGTAAGGATAGACCATTTAAAATTGTTTTTTTATTCATGTACTTATTTACATTATTGTGTTCACAGTAGACAATATGATTTCATAAGAGACGGTGAAGATAACAAAACAACATTAGAAAACAAAAATAAAAATAATCACCCGGTACACTTACAGCTAATCATTTTGTACTAAAATTTTACAACAACAAAGAATTGACTATTAATTGTTTTTCAATAATTACAAAATTATAAAAGAATCTGAAATATATGAAAATTCAAAATAAACAAAAGCACCTGTAATGAGAATTGTATAAAAACTATTTAGAAGCGAAATTATAACATTTCTTCAGAGTAGGATAAAATAACGCTGTATTTCAAAAAATATTTATAAAAAAGTCGATAGCTCAATTGGTAGAATGCTTGCATTCCATGCCGAGAGCGAGGGTCCATCTTAAGGTTTACTCAGCCTTCACAATAAAATGAGAACCAACCCCCTGGGGAGCTGGAAAGCCCCCACTTCAACTGAAAGTGGTTGGTGTGAGTCCGGCCCCCTTACCTGTAAAAATAAATAGGTCCCGAATCGCCACATGCGACCCCTTCGGGGATAATGCAGGCAAGAAGTTACACTATATGTGTAGCTTAGTTGCGTTTCTTTATATTTGCGTTATTTGAAATAATTAAAAAATATATTTCCCCTTTTATTTTATAACCCATTCCACTGTCTGTGTCAAGGTGGATATATAATTGGCTGCCAAAAATGTCCATTGGTCCGCGTCTGTTTCAGATCTTTGTAAATATTGTCAAAAATCAGCGGTTTCCTCTTTGGCTCAGGAGCTGCGGGTTAATGTGGGTTAAATTCACACACTTATCACCATCCAGTAGGGTTGCAATTCTACAAATAGAATTGATATGATAGGATGCATTGTTTCCTGTGATATATCGACCACCATTGCAGGGGTCACCCATCAGGGTGTGATAGATACAAGCATTTACATCAATTTGAAAAAGTAATGGATTAATATAAGTGAAACATCTAAGTGGACCAGTCCGTAGTTCAGTGGCAACAATTCGGACTCTGAATGGAAGGTTGTGGGTTCGAATCCCAGCGGAGCACAAAAAATATACCATTAATATTTTCAAATTTGCTCTTCGCTGGGTTGAAAAATTCATATACCTTTACCAATGACCGGTCACCAAAGGTCCATCCAGCCTTACAGCAACTGGGTCTTGCTTGAGAATTGGCGCCTTTGAAGCGACGACGACCAAGCTCGTAAAAAGGTCGAAAGCTCAATTGGTAGAATGCTAGCATTCCATACCGAGAGCAAGGGTTCGATCTCAAGGTTTACTCAGCCTTCACAAGAAATGAGAACCAGCCCCCCCCGGGAGCTGGGAAACCCCTACTTCAACTGAAAGTGGTTGGTGTGAGGCCGGCCCCCTTACCCATAAATCTCGAATCGCCACATGCGACCCCTTCGGGGATAACGCAGGCAAGAAGTTACACTATATGTGTAGCTTAGTTGCGTAAATGTAATGAAATCCTACTGCGAAGAATCTTTATACTACCGCCCCTAAATTACATGGCAGTTAAAAAAATATATAAAAGTATTCATTATAATTTATAGATACACACAAAATGGAATGGAGCTAAAGTAACTATTTTCTTGACAAATCGCACGCTTAATAATAAAGAGCAATAACTCAGAAATTGGGAAAATCGAGATTTTGTAATAAAACGCAAGAACAATGCGAGAAGAATAGGTAGAATGCGACAGCCGTTCAATTTGGACAAATATGACCGAGATAAAACATCGGCCGCCTTTTTCATCCCATACAAGTTGTACTGGTTGTCTGAACTTCAAACGTGATTTCCCAACATTCTTATTTTTTTTGTTATTGCTCTTTATGATTAAGCGTGTGAAATGTTCTCTTTTTAAACTGGTTCATATTTTAAATTCTTTTGATTATGTATGTGCTTGAAAATAATCAGCTTTACTCGCAAAATGAACATTAGTATTTAAGCACAGAAAATTTCCTTTTTGTGCTTTGAAATTATTAAAAAAAACAATAAACTGTTTTATTTTTTTAATTAAATTTAACAAAAGTTTGGCAGGCAGGCAAAAAAAAGACTTGCAAATTGTTTGTGGTACATATTTTTGTTCTAAATTCAAAATGACAGTTGGTAACCATGAAAAATAAAATGGTGGAAATTTTCCAACCTTCAAAAAGTATAACTTGTAATATTAATACAAAACAAACACTAAAATTTCATTTCAATGCTTTACATTTGTTATACTTGTGTATGAGTAAAGCTGAATAGAAAAATTAAGTATAGAAGTCCCGTGGATATGATTTTGTCTTTGAAATAATTTTAAGTCTGTGTAACACGGTAACCCATTCAGTCTTGGACTATACATAAATATTATATAATGCAATTATTGAAAATTCACCAAATTTAAGAAGTATCTGTGCAATGGAGCAATGCCTACTACCATCAAAAGGCCTTATCTCTATTCCCTATGCCATTACTAAGAGTATGCAAGTTGCATCCTGCTTATCTGTTATGGTGTTAGGAATAGCTGTAAAAATAGCCCGTTTGAAAGTAGGCATGGACTAAAATCACAATCTATCTACCGTAAAATATAATTTAATTTCCAAGAATGCTCTTCGCTGAGGTGAAAAATACAAGACCGATCACAAAAGTTTTGCTGAGAAATTTTTGCTGACTGGCAACAACCAGGCTCGCAGAGGGCCTGACTAACAATGGCGCTCACTACATAAATTATACAAACTTTTGAAGTAAAATTCATGGAATATACTGTAACTGTAACTCTGTCGCCATTCCGCTAGGGGTGGCCAGAGCCTCTTCAGAGTTGCCTCCATTTTTTCCTATCCTTACATACCTCTTTCAATTCATTCATATCCATCACCTTTTTCATGCATTTTCTTATGCTCACTTTGTATATCCCATTCTTTCACAATATCCTAAATCTGATCACTCCATACTTTTCTCGGTCGTCCCTTCCCTCTTTTTCCTTTCACACTTTCTTTGTCTTTGTTGAATATCTCTTTCAATATTGCCTTTTGGAATCTACGTTTAATTGCAAAGATGTGTAACATTGGGGATTCACATTATATGCATTCTCACAAGCAGACACATATGAGTTCGCACTTGCACATGCCGCTTGTGAACCTACAACATAAAATCCCAAATCTCTAATGGACATACACCATGCAACTCTTGCAAACCTTACCTGAAACGGGTGACATTGGCAAAGTGAACCATTTTTTATAGTATGGGTGATCAACCTCATACCAACCCATAAGTCAAGGCTTAAATGTCAATATATCTTTGCAACTTTTATTTAACATTTTTATAAAACCCATACTGTAAAAAATGGTTCACTTTGCCAATGTCACCCCTGTTTCAGGGAATGTCGGCAAGAGTTGCAGGGCTTATGTTCATTTGAGGTTTGGATTTTATTTGTAAGTACACAATCAGCATTTGTAAGCGCGAACTACACGTGTGCCCCTACTGTATTGCCCATTGAGTAGTAACAGAGGAGCAGAAACTAACTTCCTGCATTGATACATACTATCTACATTTATTTGCATAGGAAATTTTTGACTTTTTTTTGTATAGATTTCTTTGTAAGGTTTTGTTCTTTTTTATATTTATATGTAATTTATTATTCATATTCCTTGACTTATAGGTTGGTATGAGGCTGACCACCCATACTGTAAAAAATGGTTCACTTTGCCAATGTCACCCCTGTTTCAGGGAAGGTCGGCAAAAGTTGTGGGGCTTATGTTCATTTGAGGTTTGGATTTTATTTGTAAGTACACATTCAGCATTTGTAAGCGCGAACTACACTTGTTGGTTTGTGGGCATACATCTGAGAGCTTTGAATGAATATATCCTTGCAACTTAGATTATAGATTATAGTGGGTTAGCGCATTCCTAATTCTCAAAGTATTGTTTTCTCAGCCCATTTAGTTGTTATCGATGGATTGTGATTTCCAGTGCACAGAGAGCACAAACAATAGCACGCAACATGACAATTGTTTAAATTACAAAATGTCTAAGATCACAAGTGTGGTTGTTTACATTATATTAGTTGGTTGAGTGCGGGAGAGCTGCGGCGCTGCAGGTCCCCGCCTGGTCCTCTTGCTGCCATCATAACTCGGAATGTACGGCATGCTCCAGAACATCTGCAATCACAACAACGTGTCCGACCCGTTAAACATTGCATGCTAGGTGGATACGGTAATGTAACATACAAATCAAATACTTTTCAAGATTTTTTTAACCGCCCTATGCATCAGGGGCGTGCATCCCATATAGGCACATCCGCCCCAATAGGTAGGCAATGTAATGGTAAAAAGACATTTAAGCTTGATATTCAGATTTGAAATTCAATATTTTAGTTCGATTGGAGCCATCGTTAGCACTTCAGTCAATTTCAAATGACTTATTTTAAGAAAATGGGAGGAAAAGTTTTTTCTGGAATGTACTCCTTGACTGATAGTATGCGGCTGACCACCCATACTGTAAAAAATGGTTCACTTTGCCAATGTCACCCCTGCTTCAGGGAAGGTCGGCAAGAGTTGCAGGGCTTATGTTCATTTGAGATTGGGTTTTTTATATTGTAGGTCCACATGCGGCATGTGTAAGCGTGAAATTATGCATGTCTGCTTGTGGGAATGCATTTAATATGAATCTCAAATGATACATATCTTTGCAGCATAGATTTAGATTATTTGCCCATACCCTATGCACACGCGCCTGCTATGCATATGACGCCTGGAGAGATATGGGGGAGGCCTATGTCCAGCAGTGGACAGGAAGTGGCTGGTAAGTAAGTAAGTATGCATATGAACGTGCGGGATACGCAAACTTTGAGTGTACCATTCTGCTACATCCTGTATCGCGTACGCGCTTGAGAAAAAATAATATATTTGAATACTACAAACCGCCTGGCGTCCGCCTGAGTTACAAAGTCACGTCATTACAAGTCTAGACAAAGGGCAGGCTAAGCATATGGTTGTTTGTTTGAAGTTTCATACATACTGCGGTTAGTATTTGGGAGGTTATGGCTCCATTTGAGGAGAAAAAATATTGTGTGGAAACATCAAAGATTGACCGGTCTGTAGTACAGTGGCAACACTTTGGACTCGTAAATGGAAGGTTATGAGTTTGAATCCCGGCTAAGCACAAAAAAATATACCATTTATATTTTTAAAATGCTCTTCGCTGGGTTGAAAAATTCATAAAACCTTTACCAAAGACTGGTCACTCCAGCCTAACAGCAACTGGGTCTTGCTTGAGAATTGGCACTTTGTAGCGACGACCAAGCTCATAAACACCTTTGCCGCACTACAACAACACCTTCTCTCAGGGTCAGTCTCCCCTCCACTGACCCACGCCCTGTATATCCATCCCATCCGGGGATGTGTCACAGGACTCGCATGCAAAAGTTATGTGAGATGCGAGTGGCAGAAGGCCCTCCCGTGAAGCTACACTTTAGTGTCATAGAGCCCTAGAGTCTCTGCAAGCTAGGGAGTCTCCCGCACAGGATTTCTTTTAAAAAAAAGATTAAATAGGAGACTCACCATCCTGTATGGAAGGATGAGCTGGCTCCGCATGGTCGCTGATGTCCTGGCTGTAGAAGCCCTTCTGTATCTTCTGCTGTAGCCTCTTTACCTCCTCGTCGTACTCCGTCCACTCCGGGACTATCCTCACGGCTGCCGTCAGCTTGGCCTCCTTCGTCATGGGGTTGTTGCACTGAAATCATTTGTAACTCCACTGCTTTACACAGAATTCCTTCACAACCTTTATAGAATGTTTTGGCATTAAGAAAACATGCTTGTCACATATTGTATTCATCAGGCTTTCAATGTAATTTGTATCAGTGAACACTTTTCTGTGTGAATCTTCTGCAACCTCATAAAGAGGAATATAATAAGGCCCGTATTTTATTTTGGGGTTTGAAATAAACACCGAAATGGGAAATCATTTCTGACGGCTTCGGTGGGATTCGAATCCGAGCTCACGGCATGGAATGCAAGCACTCTACCAACTGAGCTATCGACCGGACCAATCTTAATATTATTATTATTAATCAATTAGGAATCCTTTAATTTTTTAGTTTTGAGTTCAAGAGTGGAGGCTTGTTCAAGGACCCAGAAGAAGAGAGCCTATTAATGAAGCAACTTAGGAGAATGTTTACTTACGAGATCAATGGTTTTGGCGGTGGTCTTGGAGGCATCGTCGCACCAGGTCTCACACCACAGCCAGTCCTGCGGCAGCGACTTGATGGCCACCTGGTGGATCATGTTGTTGGGCAGGTCCTGGTCTGCAAGCACACCAGGCACACAAACTCAAACCATAAGCTCCACAGCAAACAAATCACAAACAAATAGGAGAACATACTTAAAGTCCATTACAAATGATCAATCAAATGACTGGACTGGAGTGGTTAGATGATGTAACATCTCACCCAGGTTACTGAGACTGTTGGGGTCCTGGCTCAGGGCCTGGTACTGCCCGCGCAGCCTGTCTCCCGCAGCGATCCTCCTGAACCTCCTGAGGTCCACCACGTACAGGGCTGAGATGTGGTACTTGCGCCCCTGCAGGTGGTTGCGCCAGTAGCCCTGCTTCCAGAACCTACAACACAACATTCACCATGTGAACATGAATATATTACTGTCACTGGAGAGTTACTTTACGGGATCTGTTGCTGTGGTCTATCAGAGCTGGAGCTTCTCGACGTTTCGCTCATATCTGTGATTGACTTAATCAATTTGATGATGATGTGATATGATATCGATGAAACTGTTTAAGATATGAGTCATATATAAGCGTTAACAAGAACTATGTATTTAGTGTATTATGCATACCTGAAGCCATCCATCTCCACTCTGCTCTCGCACATGGGAGTGTATCCATAAGGAGCTCCTCCCAAGTCCAAGTCCACCAGCTCCTTCATGTCAGCGCGGACAATCTGTAATCATATGATAGTATAATAAAATGGCAGCAGAAAAAAACTGGCAGCATTGTCGGCAATGACGATGTATGAAGGTGTGAACGTAGCTATGGGGCCGTCCATAAATTACGTCATCAATTTTGGCCGATTTTCGACCCCCCCCCCCCCCCTTACAATCATCCTATAGTCATTATCTAATGACCCTCCCCTCCTCTTGCTGTAATAATGGATGAGCTTAATAATTAATAATGTTATATTACTTACATAATATTTAGTATATTTTGTAGAAATTGGTATTTACAAGAACGACGTCACTTTTGGTCCTCTTACATCATTTGCCATTATATATGGACAGCCCCTATGATCACTGAGACAAACGAGGCTGAAATTCCTGTAAGTGCTTGGCATTACCTGGTCGGCGTCCACGAAGATAATCTTCCTGACGTGCAGCGGGAAGAGCACGTCCAGGAAGAGGATCTTGTAGCCCCAGATGATGCGCTGCTTCTCCGTCTGCTGGTGCAGCCAGCGCGGCCACTTGTACTGCACCAGCTCGTACTCAAAGCCGTACTCCTTGGCCATGTAGGGCAGCACGTCCTGCAACACACATAGTAATAATATTAGGATGATTTATTTGGTGGACGCTATTTTTGTGTGAATCACACCTCAAGAGTCTTCTGAGAGCTTGGTCGTCGCTGTAGAATGCGCCAATTCTCAAGCAGGACCTATAATCTATAATCTAAGTTGCAAGGATATATTCATTTAAAGCTCTCAGATGTATGCCCACAAACCAACAAGTGTAGTTCGCGCTTACAAATGCTGAATGTGTACTTACAAATAAAATCCAAACCTCAAATGAACATAAGCCCCACAACTTTTGCCGACCTTCCCTGAAACAGGGGTGACATTGGCAAAGTGAACCATTTTTTACAGTATGGGTGGTCAGCCTCATACCAACCTATAAGTCAAGGAATATGAATAATAAATTACATTTAAATATAAAAAAGAACAAAACCTTACAAAGAAATCTATACAAAAAAAGTCAAAAATTTCCTATGCAAAAAATGTAGCAAATGAATACACCAACATTAGAAATCAACATTGCAGATTAGCCGCCACTTCTTCCTGTCCTTGCATACTTCTTTCATTTCATCCAGAGTCATAACCTTTTTCATACAAGACCCAGTTGCTGTAAAGCTGAATGGACCTTTAGTGACAGGTCTTTGGTAAAGGTATGTGAATTTTTTACCCAGCACAGAAGAGCATATTTGAAAATATAATGGTAAATTTTTTTATGCTCCGCTAGGATTCGAACCCGCAACCTTCCATTTACGAGGCCGAAGTGTTACCACTGGACTACAGACCGGTGCTGAAAAGTCACACAAACCTAGAGAAATATGCCACTATAAATAAAATGCCTGTAATTCAATTTCCTTGGGTGACCACTTGATCCGTGGACTGTTTGAGGATGATTACCTTGAGGGAAGGGCTGAGGTAGTTCTTGAGGAACCAGAACTTGACGGGGGACTTGGTGTTCCTCAGCACGGACAGCATCATGATCCTGAGGAACCTCTCGTACAGGTGCCCGGAGGCCAGCGAGAAGATGTTGATGGGCTCGTCCTCGTCCCCAGCGTCTCCTGCGCTGAACGAACTGAAAGCATCACAAAACCATTTTTTACATTCTTGTAATCAATAATTTAAGTTGCAGACATATATTGACTGACTCTTCAGTGCTGCAACAGATTACCACTTTTTTTTTAAGTTTGGATAACTTCTTGCAAGGGAAAAAATTCAACTCCGATGGGGCGGTCCAAACCGCCTTCAAAGATTGTATTGATTGCCGTCCGAATGGTTATTTTAGTAAAGGAATCAATGAACTACCTATGAGATGGCCAAAGTGCATAGATAGCTATGGTACATACTTAGATAAAATAAATATATTATTTAAAAAAAAATACATTTTGTTTCTCCCATATAAAACGCCAATTTCATGTGTAAGGACCTAATATTTAAAAAAGGAACCAAACCCGGGGAAAACAAACAAAAATAAATTGTAATTGTAACATAAGAAAATAAGGAAAACACAAAACAGGACGGTAATATAAAAACCTTCATCTCTTAGTACTTCATTTGTTCTCAATGTGAATGAATATTACGTGACATAGATTTAAGGCTCTGACATCTTTAAGGCTCCGAGATGCCAAAAAAAAGATTATAACAATACTAATGTGAATGGGTTTGGAACAAAAATCCAGGGTTATGATTAAAACCGAATTGCATCCTACATTTTACTTTTGGTTGTTAAGGACGTTAGTCCTAGACCTGGGAGCGTGTTCCCATTCCACCACTCAACTCGAATGTTCACTCACACATGCACACGGAAGTATTGCAGATGAGTGAACCTAGCTGAAAACCAACTGTTATCAAATAGCTATATACTGGCACACAAGCAATTTAATGCACATACACAGTTATGAGTGTTGAAAATTGATAAATAAGACAGCTGGATTACATTTAATGAAAAAAAAAATTATTTAATTTCTATATAAATGACTCTTGAAAATGACGACAGTCGAATGTACTCGAGGATAAAATAACAAATATTAAAAAAAGAAAAATACTTACGTTTTATAAGAAATTCAATAGATGAAGATGAATTTTCACTAAGTAAATGCACAAACCTTTATAAGTTAAAGGTATTTCGTTTCGATATCGAGGTAGAATTGAATTATAGCCCAATGTAATGAATTCGCTGCAGATTGTATTAAAAACTTTATAAAATTGGATCAGCAATTTGAAAAAATCGAAAGTTCACCAAAAACAGCACGAAAATGTTCCAATACTTCCATGTGCATGTGTGAGTGAACATTCGAGTTGAGTGGTGGAATGGGAACACGCGACCTGGGATGTCAAACTATTTGGGGAAATTTGGAATGTTCTAACTCCGTAATAAACGGGAAAAATAAAATTGGATGGCAATACAATATAAATTGATAGTACGATGGTAGAACACTATTGGATAACAGGGGCATAGACAAAACTGAAGCACAAATAGATATGCTTTCCAAATTTTCATTCTAACCTTTTTATAGCTCTGCGTAGGCCAACAAGGGACATGCAAAAATAAACAATATGAAAACAGAAACATGAAATTATAAAACAGATAGTAAGTAACAAGAAATAGATAAAATAATTAAGTACCAGCATGAATTTATGTTATAAGAAACATCAACATAATAGCAATGTTAAAGAGAAAGAAGAAAAATTAGCTTGTGTGAAAAAATATTGTATAAGGGGCTGTCCATATTCGCATTAAGGGGGGGGGAGTCTGGTCTGCGGATGATGGCAAATGATGTACGAGTACCAAAAGTGACGTCGTTCTTGTAAATACCAATTTCTATAAAATATACAAAATATTATGTAAGTAATATGACATTATTAATTATTAAGCTCATCCATTATTACAGCAAGAGGAGGGGGGGGGGGTTCATTAGATAATGACTATAGGATGATTGGGGGGTCGAAAATCGGCCAAAATCGATGACGTAATTTATGGACGGCCCCTAACACAAACACAACAACTCATAGATGGTTTTGATTGTTTTTTCCTACTTATCAGTTAAAACTGTGTATATCTTACTTAATTTACAAATGTAGGAGATATATTATTTTACAACTATAAAAATACTTTTTCAAAATTCTATTAATCTCTATTGTGCCTACGATTTTCAGCTGTCAACCAGCTGCTATAATAATAATATTAGGATGATTTATTTGGTGAGCGCTGTTTTTGTGTGTATCACACCTCAAGAGCCCTCTGCAAGCTTGTTCGTCGCTGTAGAAAGCGCCAATTCTCAAGCAAGACCCAGTTGTTGTAAGGTTGGATGGACCTTTCAGTGACCGGTCTTTGGTAAAGATTTATGAATTTTTCAACTCAGCGAAGAGCACATTCGAAATTTAAAGGTATATTTTTGTGCTCCGCCGGGATCCGAATCCACAACATTCCATTTACGAGTCCGAAGTGTTGCCAATACGGACTACGGACTGGTCCAAGATGCCAACGACATGCGGTGTACCTGAGCGGTAACCCATCCAAGTACTGTCCGCGCCCAATGTTGCTTGAATATGAAAAAATGAAATATGAAATATGAAATATCTCCAGACACAAAACATATCTCGGAAGCATTTTTTTTTATCTCAAGACAGTGGAATAAAGTTTTTTTCATTACATCATTCAAGATACCTAGGATCCCAAGCCATTCTTTTCCAATGATGATGTTTTATTGTAATGTTGATTGTATAAATAAACAGGTTATCTGTACCTGGTGATGGAGTTCCATATTCCCCCCGTGTTCTCGGTGGACTCTCCCAGCAAGTCCATGAACTGCTTGCCTGGCTTCTTGTTGACGCGAAGCTTCAGGACGTGGGAGCGCAGAGAGGAAATCAAGACCTTGATGTCGGTGCTGTTGACGGGAGTGTCTGTGTTCTCATGGCTGCAAAACATAATCAATAGCAATTAGGTTATTCTTAGCCGAGGATGATCAACATGATCAATAACAATTATGTTTGCAACATTTCAAATGTCAAAAAAAACATAAAAAAAGAAGGATCGCTAGGACAAAGTAACTGTAACGCTTTCGCTGTTGCACTAAGGGTGTTCAGATCCTCTGTAGTTCTTGGGGTCAGACTGTACACTATTTTTGCCCAGTGTCGGGCAACCTCCACCGCTCCATCATTACCCTCCATTAGGTCGGCCAGTGAGCAGCTTGTTGGGCAGACCGGACAGATCCGAAGATGATCCATGGACTGTTGGGCTCCGCATTCGCAGAGCGTGGTGTCATCTTAATAATAATAATAATAATTGGACAATTTGTATACAGCGCCGTTTAGTGGCACTAGCCACCCCAAGGGCGCTTTTATGTGTTGAAGCTTCTGTTAAACAAATGTGTCTTAAGCAACTTCCTGAAACTGCCAACACTGGTCTCTGTTCTCAACTCCAGAGGTAGACTATTCCAGCAGGATGGACCAGCCGAACTAAAAGCCCTGTCTCCGAAACCGGTTCTGTTCCGTCGAAGAGGCAGTTGAAGCCTGTTTACGGCGTCACTCTGTGCAGAACGAAGAGTGCATCGTTTTCCACCTATCTGGTCGACTCTGCACAATTCACACAAGTACGATGGGGCAACTCCTCTGAGGGAATTAAAAACAGAAACACATATTTTGTACTCAATCCTCTCTGGGACCCGCAGCCAATGAAGGCGCCGCAACAGAGGAGAGACATGGTCAGTTTTTCGTCCTCCTAAAAGTAATTTGGCTGCAGCATTAAAGGATTTTGATGAAGGATTCCCTAGGCCCTCATGTTACGGTGAGCTCAGCCAACACCCATTTTCAGCCTGTTTAGTGCCCTTCATACAGACCACTCAAGATCCTTGGTTGTGGTGAAGACCAATTACGTGTTTAAAAATGAACTTAAAAGTATAAAGCTTTGAACAGTTTACATAAAGAATATATGTATGTATATGGAATGTGTGATGCATTACCTGACTATGTCGTAGATTTCTGAACTCCTTCCTTGTCGAAGACGGAGAATCCAGGCACCAGGATTAGCTTTGAGCTGAAAGAGAAAAACAAAATGAATGGAAAACAAAATATCTCAGGAAAAAGACAATGGGAAAGTGAAAATGCAGCATGGTGTAATTGATGAATCAATCTGTAGCCTTGGTCGGTAACAGCTACAGCTACAGGAAGGTCATAAGTTCAATTTCCGGTGGAGCACAAAACAAATTATTATTTCATTTTCAAAAAATGCCCTTCACTGCTGGGTTGACAAATTCAAATGTCTTACCAAAGACTGGTCACAAAAGGTCTATCCAGCCTTCAAGCAATTGAGTCTTGCTTGTGTAATTGACGACCAAGCTTGCAGAGGGCTCAAAAACAGCCCTCACCAAATAAATCACACAAATATAATACAATGGATTGGTGGAAAAATAAATGTTATTTAGCTAATAAAGAAATGGCAATTATACTATCAGTCTTTTTTTTAAGATTTGGAAAAGCAGTAAGTACCTGGAAGTAGCCGAGGTTGGCCATGACGATGGTGTCCTGCTGGGTGGGGCTGGAGGCGGGGCCCAGGGTGAGCTGCAGCCCCCGGGGAGGTGTGCCAGCCGCCGCGTCCCAGCAGTGCCCCTCCAGCAGCAGGTACTCCAGCTCAAACTCACTGCACAACAACAGACAAGTCACGTCAAAAAGTAGACTTCGGGGGTCAGCAGGCCTTCACTGAGATGGGAGGATGAAGTTAGGAAGGGCTTATTGAAGGATTTCGGCGGAAGACAGGACGTCTCCTTAATGCTTGTTTGTCGTATCTCCAACAGGGTAATTTCAAACAAGCAATGTTTGTATGTATACTGGACCTATGTGTCTTATCTATAATCTATAATCTAAGTTGCAAGGATATATTCATTCAAAGCTCTCAGATGTATGCCCACAAACAAACACGTGTAGTTCGCGCTTACAAATGCTGATTGTATACTTACAAATAAAATCCAAACCTCAAATGAACATAAGCCCTGCAACTCTTGCCGACATTCCCTGAAACAGGGGTGAGTGACATTGGCAAAGTGAACCATTTTTTACAGTATGGGTGGTCAGCCTCATACCAACCTATAAGTCAAGGAATACGAGTAATAAATAACATTTAAGTAAACAACAAAATCTTAAAAATAAATCTATACAAAAAAATGACAAAAATTTCTTATGCAAAAAATGTAGCAAACTAATAAACCAACATTACAAATCAACATTGCAGATAAGCCGCCACTTCTTCCTGTCCTTGCATACTTCTTTCATTTCATCCAGAGTCATAACCTTTTTCATACAAGCTCTTCTTTTATTATGACTCTGGATATCCCATTCACTCGCTATTTCGAAAATTTGGTCCATCCATACCTTTCTCGGTCTTCCTCTTCCACGACATCCATCAATTCTTGCAGCGTACACTTTCTTCGTCAGTCTTTTCTCATTCATTCTCTCCAAATGTCCAAACCATCTAAGTATACTTCTTTTAATCTTTACTTTCACACTTTCTTTTACACCACATTCCTCTCTAACAAAATCATTCCTCACCCTATCACTCCGTCTTTTTCCAATCATACTTCTTAAGTAATCCATTTTCACTGTATGGACTTTACTAATCTCACTTTCACTCACCGTCCAGGCTTCACTTCCATACATCAGAGTGGGCACTAGTATACCACCGTGCACCGCCAGTCGAACATTTTTTGAAAGATTCTGGTTCTTGGCGATGCTAGCGGTCTTATGAATGTTGGAAATTGATTTTAAAACAACTCACACATTATCCTGTTTTACATTTTATTCTTAGTGCTCACAGGTTGTGTAGAATGTGATTTCTAGGACAATTTCATTTAAAGGTCATCTTTGAATCAAATAGCCAAACAAGTTAAGTAAGCAAACTCGATATCAGCTGTGGAGTCATTGAAGAAGAAGAAGCACGTGTTCTAACATTTACCGTATTATTGTTGAAATGACAAGTTGTACCTGTGCACGACCTTCTCCACGTCGGCCAGGCGGATGTTGTCCAGGTCATACACGGAGTGCACGCTCTCCACCAGCCAGTTGCTGGGCACCTGCAGGCCCAGGGTGAGCAGCGAGGAGTGCGGCAGGCTGGTGAACCTGGCCGAGGGGCCCGGGGACATGGAGCCATCAGCGGTGAACTGGGGCGCCGCCTCCAGGACCATGCGGTAGAAGCTGCAAGCAATGCAATGTGCATCATGCTTCAACAGTGGTAAACACATATCATCATCTGAATTTAAACCCCCTACCTTCAGGTTATTTTAACCACAATGTACGTACTCCTGACTTTTTGAAGAGTATGTATGAAAAATTACAAAACGCCAAACAAACAACCGAACGCTTAGCCCGCCCTAGAGGAACTAACTTGTCTAGACTTGTAATGACGTGACTTTGGAACTCAGGTGGACGCCAGGTGGTTTGTAGTTTTCAAATATATTATTTTTTCTCAAGCACGTACGTGACACAGGATGTAGCAGAATGGTACACTCAAAATTTGTGTATCGCGTATGTTCATATGCATAGGGCGGTTAAAAGAATGGATCAGCATATGATGAAGCGCCTTTGAGATGACCAAGAGTCACGAAAAAGTGGACCATTTCTATTTTCAAATATGCTTTTCGCTGGGTTGAAGGATTCATACACCGTTACCAAAGACTGGTCACAACAAGGTCCATCCAGCCTTACAGCCATCCAGTATTGCTTAAGAATTGGTGCTTTGTAGCGACGACCAAGCTCGTAAAAAGTCTGGTCGATAGCTCAGTTGATATAATGCTTGCATTCTATACCGAGAGTAAGGGTGCGAACCCCACTCAGGGTGTCAGAAATTATTTGCCGTTTTAGTGTTTACGACGACCAAGCTCGCAGAAGGTTCTTGAAGTGTTATTCGCACCAAAACACCGCTCATCAAATAAATCATCCTAATATCTATTTATGTACTCTATTCTTTCTGTAAATTCCCCAACAATAGATGACAAACCTCTTGAGCGGCATGTCCGAGTTCTTCTCCACAGAGTTGAGGTAGAGCGTGACGTGGCAGTTGAGCACCTGCCGCAGCGTGATGAGGATTGGCCCCAGCTTCTGCGCCCCGCGGGACACAGGGTCCACCACGCCCACCAGGCGGAAGGCCGCCCGCTCCGAGGAGTGAGGCGGCAGCTGCAGGACAGAGTAGGAGGTTCCCAGGCCGGGGGGAAGGTCAAAACGGGCGCGACTCTGCGGCCGGGACACCAGGAGGCTGATGGCTTTCAGGATGGCATCCGGAGTGAGCTCGAGATCTTCTTCTGGAAGTGAATCAAAGGTTATGAGTATATCAACGGTTAAAAGGAAAAAGGGCATAAGCGATGTTTTGGTCAAAAATGAGTTATGAATGCTATCCTACTTGAAACTTTCCGCTCTTTCTAATGCGCTCACTCCCATGGCTCTACGATGATTTTTGTTGTTGTTTATGTCCAAGCAAAAAACTGCATTTTCGAAGTATGGTGTGACCGGTCTGTAGTCCAGTGGTAACACTTCGGGTTTCTTAAATGGAAGGTTGTGGGTTCGAATCCCGGCGGAGCACAAAAAATATACCATTTATATTTTCAAATTTGCTCTTTGCTGGGTTGAAAATTCATAAACCTTTACCAAAGACCGGTCACTGAAAGGTCCATCCAACCTCACAACAACTGGGTCTTGCTTGAGAATTGTCGCTTTCAACAGCGACGACCAAGCTCGCAGAGGGCTCTTGAGGTGTGATACACACAAAAACAGCGCTCACCAAATAAATCATCCTAATATTATTATTAATTGTCGACTAATATTATTTGCCCTAATATTATTTGTCGACTTAAAGACTGCTTATGACTCAGTGCATCGTTTGGGGCTGTGGAGCGTTTTACGAGACTATGGAATTCCTGGAAAACTCATCAAACTGGTTCAGATATCCATAGAAAATTCAAGAGCTCAAATACTGCTGCAGGGACAGGTCTCGGATCCCTTTGAGATCAGTTCAGGCCTAAGCAGGGTGACACCCTCTCTCCATTGCTCTTCAACCTAGCCTTGGAAAAGGTCGTGAGAGAAACCAAATCTGTGTATAGTGGAATCACCGTAGGAAGTACCATTAGGCTGCTGGGATATGCGGATGATGTGGTGCTTCTGGGAGAGAACGCTGCACAGCTCCGGGCGCTCTTCTTACCAATGGAGAGAATGGCAAGGAGGATAGGATTGAGAATTAATGAGGAGAAAACTGAATACTTGCCTGTGGCGCGGCGGGATATTCAAGAAGATTTTAATGTAGATAATTACAAGTTTAAGAACTGCAATTCATTCAAGTACTTGGGTACCCTTATAAATGACAAAAATATCCTATCCTCAGAATTACATGCCCGAATTCACTCCAGCAATAATGCTTTTTATGGCCTTAGAGGGCTATTGTGCTCAAAATGGCTATCCCGCTCCACAAAATTCAAGATTTACACTTCCATTGTTCGGCCAGTTGTGTTGTACGGATGCGAAGCCTGGAGTCTGACTCAAAAACAAGAAAAATCTCTCCAGGTCTTTGAGAACAAAATACTTCGTCGCATTCTCGGACCTGTATTTGAAGATGACAGGTGGCGTATCCGGACCAACGCGGAGCTGATGTCAAGATCCAAACATAGTGTCGGTAATGAAATCAAGAAGACTCCAGTGGGCCGGACATGTAGCACGTGCAGAAGACTCCAGGATCATCAGAACAGTCTTGGATGGTGCCCCCTCAGGTGTTAGACCACTCGGACGTCCCAGGATGCGGTGGGCAGACAACGTTGAAGCCGACGCCGAAGTTCTGGGAGTGAGGGGACCATGGAGGGAAGCAGCACAAGACAGGGAGTCTTGGAGGATTGTGGTGCGGGAGGCCCTGAGCCTTCAAGGCTTATGAGCCGAAGAAAGTAAAAAGTAAGTAAGTAAGTAATATTATTATTATTAAATGTAATATATCTTTGCAACTTAGATTATAGATTATAGTACCTCCATCGTCGACTACTTCATTGTCCTCGGTGAAAAGCGCCTTCCTAATCTTGTCTCCATACTGCTGATTGCTGAAACTGTTCAAACAAAGTGTTACTGAAGCATAACGTCGCTGGTATGGTTGAGTGGACAAGGCGTCGGCACCAGAATCTGGATTATTGATACAAGCGCAAGTTTGAGTCCCGCCTGAAGTGATGATATAAAACTGTGATTACTCAGGATATAGGAATGATGATTAAGGCATTGTACATGAAGAGTACAAGGGAAAAACAAGGAATGTAAGCAAAAATAAGATAATAAATTTGTAAGAAAAAAGTAAAAGCTAGTGGCATCTTACCCGTAGTATGAGTCTTTTCACAATACTCTAAGTATCAAGTATTCGAGAAAAATGTATGTAAAGTTTCGAAACCTTTTTTGCCAGAGGTGCTTTTCAAGTTCACATACATTTTTCTCTAATACTCTATCCTTAGAGTATTGTGAAAAAACTCATACTACGGGTACTGTGTGTATCAGGGGCGTGCATCCCATACAGGCACATCTGCCTTCTAGGTAGGCAATATATGCTAAAAAACGCATTTAAGCTTGATATTGACATTTAAAATTCAAAATTTAAGTTTGATTCGAGCCATCGTTGGCACTTCAGTCCATTTCAAATGAGTTATTTTAAAGGAATGGGGGAAAATATTTATTCTTAAATGTGTTTGCCTATACCCTATGGGGCCGTCCATAAATTACGTCATCGATTTTTGGCAATTTTCGACCCCCCCCCCCCCCTACAATCATCCTATAGTCATTATCTAATTTTTTTTTTTTTTTAAGAAATCCTGTGCGGGAGACTCCCTAGATTCTAAAGACTCTAGGGGTCTATGACACTTGTTGTAGTGCCGCAGAGGTGTACGAGCTTGGTCGTCGCTACAAAGCGCCAATACTCAAGCAAGACCCAGTTGCTGTAAGGCTGGATGGACCCTTGGTGACCGGTCATTGGTAAAGGCTTATGAATTCTTCAACCCAGCGAAGAGCACATGCGAAATATTAATGGTTTTTTTGTGTGCTCCGCCGGGATCCGAATCCACAACCTTCCATTTACGAGTCCGAAGTGTTGCCACTACGGCCTACGGACCGGTCCGAGAAATAAATTTATATGAAAAAATTTAAATTTTTTTTTTTTTTTTTTTATATTTTTTTTATATTTTATATTTATTTTATATTTATTATATTTATTTATATTTATATTTATTTTTTATTAAAATTTAATGACCCCTCCCCCCTCTTGCTGTAATAATGGATGAGCTTAATAATCAATAATGTTATATATCTTACATAATATTATGTATATTTTGTAGAAATTGGTATTTACAAGAACGACGTCACTTTTAGTAATCGTACGTCATTTGCCATCATCCGCAGACCAGACTCCCCCCCCCCTTAATTCGAATGACGTAATATATGGACGGCCCCTATGCACGCGCCTGGTGTGTACCTAAAGCTCTGCAAAATTTGTAATGCAACGCAACGCAAACGCAACTAAGCTACGCATATAGTGTAACTTCTTGCCGCGTTATCCCCGAAGGGGTCGCATGTGGCGAGTTGAACCTATTTATTTTTACATGTAAGGGGGCCGGCCTTACGCCAACCACTTCAGTTGAAGTGGGGGTTTCCCAGCTCCCGAGGGGGCTGGTATTTATTTCTTGTAAAGGCTGAGTAAGCCTTGCCGGTATTCTTATTATGGGGTTTGAAATATACACCGAAATAGGAAATCATTTCTGACACCCTCCTCGGTGGGATTCGAACCCGAGCTCACGGGGTAGAATGCGAGCACTCTAACAACTGAGCTATCGACGGGACAGTCACTATCACAATTTATGGCAGTATTTCCGGTTCTTTGTGACAGGCAATAACCATGAATTAAAATTTCTAATTTTTATTTATTCATAATTTCCTTCAACTGACTTTCCTTGTTCTTCCCCTGTAGTCTTCCGTTGAGAATGAACTGTTTCTAATACATCAAAAATACTAAACTTGTAAGTGTGCCGCGGGCTTACAACATTGGGAGCCCCTGCTCTAGGCAATGAGGAGAAAATTACCTTTCAAGCAGAGAGAAGTCTTCCTCCTCGAATGTCTCGTCGTCTCTGAACGGCCCCAGCAGCCTCCCGTTGAACACCAGCCCCGCCTGGCCGGCAGAAGTGAAGCCCAGCACCCTGGTCACATACACCCTGGAGACCTGAAATCCACATTATGGTCTTACTGTATCTGAAGACTCTTTTTTAAACGCCCTACCCATACAAATGTATGTGATAAGTCCCATATATTACAGTGGCGAACGGTGCCATACAAGCCGGTTTCCATCGGCTTCCCTTTTAAAATGATGTAACAAAGTAGTTAAAAAATATAGGCACAAAGTAAAAATATACATTTAAAACCAAAGAAACAATACATATTTTTCCCCCATTGAAACCATGCAGTCTACTTTTTTATCATTTCTGCCTCATTTTAAACGGGAAACCGATGGAAACCGGCTTGTATGTCGCCACTGATATATTATCACCCAATTCAACATACAGTGATACCTCGAGATACGAGGCTAATAATAATAATAATATTAGGATGATTTATTTGGTGAGCGCTGTTTTTGTGTGTATCACACCTCAAGAGCCCTCTGCGAGCTCGGTCGTCGCGGTAGAAAGCGCCAATTCTCAAGCAAGAACCATTCGCTGTAAGGCTGGATGGACCTTAAGTGAGCGGTCTTTGGTAAAGGTGTATGAATTTTTCACCCAGTGAAGAGCATATTTGAAAATATAAATGGTATATTTTTTGTGCTCCGCCGGGATTCAAATTCACAACCTTCCATTTACGAGTTCGAAGTGTTGCTACTGAACTAGGGACCAGTCCAAGAAATGTCAACAACACGCGGTGTACCTGAGCGGTCACCCATCCAGGTAGCATCCGCGCCCAATGTTGCTTAACTTCGGTGATCTTTTTTTTTTTTTTTTAAGAAAGCCTATGCGGGAGACTCCCTAGATTCGAGAGACTCTAACGGTGTTATTCTTACTTGTCATATTTCGCCATCGGCCTAACTGGCGACTACTTAGTCTGGGTACAACGCCGGACTAGACCAAATTTGAAATATTGATTCCCGTTCATAGTGTAACGTAGGAACAGTTGAGCCTGCGACCAAATTTGGACGGCTGAAATTACGTCCGTTCAATGTCGTATTTCAAAAAAAAATCTGTTCTAGAGATGTCACTTTATAAATATTATTTAAAGAATAGGGAATTTTCAGTCGTTTTTAAATAATTATTAAAACAATAACCATTGACAATAACGCAAAAAAAATATGAAAAATAAAAGCAAATAATCAGTTTTTAAATTTGTTGTGCAATTTATAATTAAAAAAACTTTGAAAACAATTGATTAGCCAAATAAATCCGTATATTTTTTGTGGATCGGGAAAAATAAAACAAATGTAGGGAATATGCGTTTGGGATGACCACACAGATATGGCCGTGGCGGGCAGGCGGAGACGCGCGGGGCAGACGTCACAATGGCGGAGGGCTTGTTGTTTTGTTTGTAAACAAACAGATGTCGACCGAAATGCATCTAAATATTTTATTTCAGGTGGAAAAAGTGTCTCATATGTGTTCGTGGAGTGTTGAATATCTTCTTCACTCATTTTAAACTATCTAGTTAAGTTCAGTTTTGTAAAATGTGTCATATGAAGAATTTTGCCGCGAGCCGTGATTCAATCTTTCAAATGATTTCTTTTCTTTCTTATTTTTTTGTGTTTTGTGCCTCAAAAAGCGATTGATTAGCAAAAAGATGCTGAATTCTGTCAATGTGACCAAAATGACAAAAACAAATCGCAAAACAAAACAGTAATAAAGCAAATATTTACGATTTAATATTAAATACGGCAGTTGTCAAAATCGATTGTACCACAAAACCCTCTCCGAGGTGGTTTTGTCTTGGCCTAACTTCGCATACATTTGGAGGCTAGATTTAGGCGGGCGTTGAACTCGAGACGCAAGCCTAACTACTTCAGAAATGTTCAAGAATCAAAATTAAGCAAAACGTGGGTTCAAAGGGCGACGAAAATGTCTAAGAATAACACCGTAAGGGTCTATGACACTTGTTATAGTGCCGCAGAGGTGTTGGTGATGTGGCAATTGTCCATGTCCGGTTGCAGGGCCGTTAGCTGCGCAGTGCTGTGGTGTGTGTGGCGTTGCTTTGTTTTGAGACACTGAGAGGAAATGGCGATTGATATTGGATTTGAAAAGGGCAAGGTTAAATTGGGATGGAAACACAGATACCGGTAACTCATTCCATAAGCGGGCAGTTTGGCAAAGGAATGAGTCGTGAAAACACCAAGTTCTCATAGTTTTGATATCGACTGCAAATGGTTGAATGTGAGCCGTTCTACGAGTTGCCCTTGTTGTGACGAGAGGAGGGGGTATAAGTGAGGATATTTCATCAGAGCAGACGCCATTGTACCAGCTTGATGAGAACCGGTGCTTTCAACATGGTATCGTCGTTGACGTCGTTAATTTGTTCCGTAACCTTGCTCGTATGTCAATGTGTTTGTATCTCAAAAAAATAATTTTCCCCATTAAAATAAATTGAAATGCCTGAAAACCTTTACCAATGACCGATCACCAAAGGTTCATCCAGCGTTACAGCAACTGGGTCATGCTTGAGAATTGGCGCTTTGTAGTGACGACGATCAAGCTCGTAAAAAGGTCGATAGCTCAATTGGTAGAATGCTTGCATTCCATGCCGAGAGCAAGGGTTCGATCTCAAAGTTTACTCAGCCTTCACAAGAAATGAGAACCAGCCCCCCCCCGGAGCTGGGAAACCCCCACTTCAACTGAAAGTAGTTGGTATGAGGCCGGCCCCCTTACCTGTAAAAATAAATAGGTCCCGATAACGCAGGCCAGAAGTTACACTATATGTGTAGCTTAGTTGCGTTGCCATTAATCCGTTCCAGCCCAAAAAATGCTACCCCCAATTGTTTTTGAATTAGAAAAATGTATTTATAAATGACAATAATATTTTATAACAACATCATAAAAGAGAATTTAAGGCAAAAAACTGGTTGTTATTAATTATTGTTCCTACATATTTATATTTTGGTCACTTAAATGCTACTGTATGCTTCATTTTAGTCACTGCTTTTCTCTTCACTGGTCATTGCCTTTTTTTCCGGATTAAAAAAAGGTCCAAGGAGGTTTGTTTCTTCCTTGGACCTTTGTATTTTGTAGGATAGACAAAATGCTCTGATCCCTGCTAGCAAAATGGTATCAGAGTTCTAATTACATACCTTCAGCAGCCAGTCCTGCCTGTTGAGCGCCGGCACCAGTTCCGCGGTTATGTGGCAGTCCTTCCTCTCGTGGCAGCCCTCGTCAGCCAGCAGCTTGGTGACATAGTCCACGGACTCCTTGGTGGGCAGGACGTTCAGCGCCGCGACCACCACTTTGTTGAGGGCGAGCTCTACGCCGGGCTCTCCGTTTACGTTGGGCAGGAATGTGACGCGGACACCCTTGTTGGATTTCTGAAAGAAATTATGATTTTTTTATTAACCTTTTCGCTTCTGAATATTCTGGTGATATGAATACTAATCTATAATCTAAGTTGCAAGGATACATTCATTCAAAGCTCTCAGATGTATGCCCACAAACAAACACGTGTAGTTCGCGCTTACAAATGCTGATTGTGTACTTACAAATAAAATCCAAACCTCAAATAAACATAAGCCCTGCAACTCTTGCCGACATTCCCTGAAACTGGGGTGACATTGGCAAAGTGAACCATTTTTTACAGTATGGGTGGTCAGCCTCATACCAACCTATAAGTCAAGGAATAATAATAATAATAATAATAATAGTAAGGAATACTTTTTCAAGCACATTTTTTAAAACATTTATTGATTTCCTAGCTCACTTGATTGACGACACTTCAAACTATGTATGAACGCCGCAGCTAGACTCATATATGGGGCCGCAAAATCCTGCCACATCATTCCTCATCTTCAAGCTCTGCATTGGCTGAAAATCACGTTCAAAGTCGGCTTGCTCACCTTTAAAGCACTGCGTGGGAGTGCTCCGGGGTACCTGATGGAGCTGGTGTCTCCAGCAACTATAACCTCGCACGGACAAACACTGAGGTCAGCTGCATCAAGAAGCAGCTGCCTTGACATCCCTGTAAGAAGACCCCGCACTGTTTTTTTTATATTTCCGCCTCACTGAGGGAACTGGATTTGGAGAGACTGTTCAAAAGACGTCTCAAGACTCACCTCTTCGTCCAATCATATGGACAAGCGCCTTTCCAATGACACACTGTAAATCTTGTACTTCATCATCAACTCTGAACAACCAGACCAGCAAGTATACAATATGCAAGTATTCACCATATAATCCAAAGCGGCCCTCAGCATCTTTCTAGTCCTGGCGCAGTTGAGGTCCCCGATGACCCACACAGTACTGGTCATGTCCCTCTTGCCGCTGGCCTTGCCGCCCGTCCTCTGCCAGTACTTGAGGTGCTTGAGCGCGGTGGCCGTCATCTCTAGGCTGGACAGCCGCATCAGCTTGGCGAGCTTGGACTCGTCGAAGCCAACGTCGCTCGGGACGCCCGACATGTCAATGTACTGGGAGGTTTCCGTGTTGAGAATGCGCTGGTTTAATCTGGAATGAAATTGAATATTCGTACAAATAATTAATGCTATGCATGGGCAATACATACATCCATGGATGATGCATTTAGTGAGCGCTGCTTTTGTGTGAACCACACCTCAAGAGTGCTCTGCGAACTTGGTCACGCTAAACAGCGACAACTCTCAAGCTGGATCCATTTTCTGTAAGGCTGCCTTGTCCCGTCGTTAGCTCAGTTGGTAGAGTGCTTGCATTCCATGCCGTTAGCCCGGGTTCGAATCTCACCAAGGTTGTCAGAAATGATTTCCCAAGCCCCAAACCCCAAAATAAAATACGGCGAAGGGCACATTTAAAAATCTTTTTTTTTTGGTGCTCCGCTGGGAGTCAAGCTCACGATTTTCAGAATATGAGCCGTAGCCTTAACCACTAGACTGCAGACTGGTCGGTGATATCAGTGTCGGCGCAGATGCAGTGAAGGCGGACATACGTAGCAGGAGAACAGAGGCGATGGACAGGCGAGAATGGAGGAGAATCCTGCATTCAGTCAATTCTTATCCAGGGCTGTCGAGCTCATGATGATAAACGCAACTAAGCTACACATACAGTGTAACTCCTTGCCTTGTTTTCCCCAAAGGGGTCGCATGTGGCGATTTGAACCTATTTATTTTTAAAGGTAAGAGGGTCGGCCTTACGTTAAACCACTTCAGTTGAAGTGGGGGTTTGTGAAGGCTGAGTAAACCTTACTGGTATTTTATTTTAGAGATTCAAACCCGAGCTCACGGCATGGAATGCAAGCACTCTACCAACTGAGCTATCGACCGGACCAGATAATGATCATAAAAAGTCATTTGATTTTGTTTGATGAGCTGCGTGATATCTTTGTAGTGTATGCATGCCAAGGGATACCATTCAAGAGTGATCGTAAGGTGCTAAAAACCTGCAGGATTGAAAATATTAAGTTTCAACCGGGCCATGTGACGTCACATCTTTTTTGTCTTTTTTAAATGTGCACACCTCACATCTTGATAAAAATACCAGCTTCTTAACCTGAATGAAATAAATATTTGAACTGCATTCCTTCCCACACATTTACTTTCAAACTAAACATGAACCTTTTCAGAAAGTCTTATCCATGATCGGAGAGGGCCCTTGAGGTGTGACACACACAAAAATGGCGCTCTCTTATCATTTGTATGTTAAAATAAATTAGCCTGATATAATAATAATAATAATCTAATCTAATCTAAGTTGCAAAGATATGTTACATTGGAGATTCACATTACATGCATTTTCACAACCAGACACGTACAAGTTCACGCTTGCACATGCCGCATGTAAACCTAGAACATAAAAACCAAATCTCAAATGGACATACACCTTGCAACTCTTGCCATCCTTTCCTGAAGCATGGGTGACATTGGCAAAGTGAACCATTTTTACAGCATGGGTGGTCAGCCTCATACCAACCTATAAGTCAAGGAACATACACCGCAAATTACATTTTTTAAATCAATAAATAATAATATGTATGGACATCAAAAACTAACAGAAAACCTATTCTAATTTTAAAAAAACCCTAGCCCTAGCAGCCAACATTACAGATCAACAGCCATTTCTTTCAGAGTCATAACTTTCATCATACAAGCTCTCCTTTAATTATATGACTCTGAATATGACCTTGAAAGCAGACAGAAAACAAATTCCAATTTAATAAACCCAACCGTTACCATTACAGATCAACCACCATTTATTTCTGTCCTTACATACTTCTTTCATTCAAGCTAAATCACAAAAGTCACAAAAAATTACCTTGGCATAACATGGGGCTGCTCCATCAGGTAGGTCATAATATCCTGAGAGTCCATGAGTTCTCCTCTGAATACGGCCTTCTGTATCTTCATGGTCTGCTGAAGGATCTCCATGAGGATGGCCTCTTCAAATTGGACGGCCGAGAGGTCTTCGTCCGGTAGGGGGGCGCCATTTATGAGAGCCTGGGGCACGGACTGCAGACCAGTCTTACCGATGAACTCTGCCATCAGCTTCCGGCTGAAATCGTAGTCGGAATCTTCGCCGAGGACGTCTTCAAGGTCGATGCCAAACTTGCCGTACTCTTTGAGCTTCTTCTTGACGTCAGCGATGGTCAGAGCTTCTTCTTTGGCTGTGTCGTACAACTAGAAAACATCAAAAACAAATAAAGGATTACCAAGTTTTTTTTCATTAAATAGATTTATGAAGAGGAATGCAATTCACCAACCTGACCAGTCTGTAGCTCAGTGGTAACACTGCGGACTCTGAATGTGAAGATTGAGGGTTCGAATCCCGGCGGAGCACAAAAAATCTATCATTTACATTTTCAAATTTGCTCTTCGCTGGGTTGAAAAATTCATAAACCTTTACCAATGACCGATCACCAAAGGTCCATCCAGCCTTACAGCAACTGGGTCTTGCTTGAGTATTGGCGCTTTGTAGCGACGACCAAGCTTGTACACCTCTGCGGCACTACAAAAAGTGTCATAGACCCCTAGAGTCTCTAAAATCTAGGGAGTCTCCCGCCCAGGATTTCTTAAAAAAAAAAACCTATTCTGCCTGTGTTGCGTGCGTTTACCCAATGACATCTCGTAAACATGACATCTGACACAATGTCTGACATCCTTAAAAAGTAGTGAATTGAAACTGTGTTTTTTTATTTAAAAAATACAATGGACTTTCACAGTGTGAACCACCAAACCCTAACAAACATCAATAATCATACCCAATGACATCTGTTGAACCAGGATCAAAGATATGGTCAAACGACCCAAGCGGGGATCGAACCAACATTATTCTATTCCAAATATGCCAGAAAGAACAACCACTTGATTCTGTAACTGTAACTCTGTCGCTATTCCGCTAGGGGTGGCCAGAGCCTCTGCAGACCTGCCTCCATTTTTTCCTGACCTTACGTACCAAATCTAAAATGTTATTTGTTGTATATATTCCTTGCCTTATAGGATTGTATGCGGCTGACCACCCATGCTGCTTTACCAATGTCACCCCTGTTTCAGGGAAGGTCGGCCAGAGTTACAGGGTGTATATCCATTTGAGATTTGATATTTATATCGTAGGTTCACATGCGGCATGCGCAAGCGTGAACTTGTACGTGTCTGCTTGTAAGAATGCATGTAATGTGAATCCTTAATGTTATATATCTTTGCGACTTAGATTAGATTAGATTAGTAGCGCACTCACATTGGTCAGGAAGGAGAGTGCTTCCTTGGGGCTCTTCTCTTGGCTGACGTAATTGTAAGCGCACAGGACCGCAACGTCGACGTCCTGGAGACCGGTGACGGAGGCCTCCTGCGGAACTTGGAACACGATGCCAACACGGAGCGGGGCCATCTGACGCACAAAAGACTCGGCCAGCTGGACCAGAGGGCGGGAGTCCACGTGGGAGGGGTTCAGGATCAAAACCTGTAAATTAAAAATGTAATAAATATAAAACACATCAATGGATCATATGAAGAGAATGAATGATGAAAGACTGACGAAGAAAGTATATGTTGCAAGAATAGATAGATGTCGTGGTGGAGGAAGACCGAGAAAGGTATGGATGGACCAAATTCCTGAAATATCCAGAGTCATAATAAAAGGAGAGCTTGTATGAAGAAGGTTATGACTCTGGATGAAACGAAAGAAGTATGTACGGACAGAAAGAAAAGGCGGTTGATCTGTAATGTTGGCGGCTAGGACTAGGGTATTTAATATTAGAACTAGGGGCGTTGCCCCTGGCTGCTACGCAGCCCAACCCCTTAACATTTGGTGAATGTGTATATTGCGCATAGTTTCCTCGCGTTAAAATTCGGAAAACATGTAAAATAAAAACATGCAGCCTTTGTAAAAGAAAATCGACCACCCATAGTTTAAAAAATGGTTCACTTTGAAGATTTCAGCTGTGTTTCAGGGAAGATTGGCAAGAGTTGCAGGGCTTATATTAATTTGAGATTGGGTTTTTATGTTGTAAGTCAACATGCATTATGTGTAAGCGTGAACTTATAAATGTCTGCTTGTGGGAATGCATTTAATATGAATCTCGATTGGTATGTATCTTTGCAACTTAGATTATAGAACTTAACAAAATAATTTCCTTGACTTATAGGTTAGTATGTGGCTGACCACCCATACTGTAAGAATGGTTTACCATGAAAATTTTATCTCTGTTTGAGGAAAAGTCGGCAAGAGTTGCAGGGCTTATGTTCATTTGAGATTAGTTTTTTATTTTATAAGTCCACATGGGGCATTTGTAAGCGCGAACTTATACCTGTCTGCTAGTGGGAATGCATTTAATATGAATCTCAAATGGTATGTATCTTGCAACTTAGATTAATGAACTAAACAAAATAATTTCCTTGACTAAAAGGTTAGTACGTGGCTGACCACCCATACTGTAAGCAATGGTTTACCATGCAAATTTTATCTCTGTTTGAGGAAAAGTCGGCAAAAGTTGCAGGGCTTATGTTCATTTGAGATTAGTTTTTTTATTTTGCAAGTCCACATTGGGCATTTGTAAGCGTGAACTTGTACCTGTCTGCTTGTGGGAATGCATTTAATATGAATCTCAAATGGTATGTATCTTTGCAACTTAGATTATAGAACTTAATAAAATAATTTCCTTGACTTATAGGTTAGTATGTGGCTGACCACCCATACTGTAAGAATGGTTTACAATGAAAATTTTATCTCTGTTTGAGGAAAAGAAGGTTGGCAAGAGTTGCAGGGCTTATGTTCATTTGGAATGGGCTGTTATGTTGTAAGTACACATGCAGCATATGTAAGCGGGAACTTATACATATCTGCTTGTGGGAATGCATTTAATATAAATCTTAAATGATATATATCTTTGCAGCTTAGATTAGATTAGATTAGAACTTATACATGTCTGCTCGTAAGAATGCATGTAATATGAATCTCAAATGTTATATATGTTTGCAACTTAGATTACAGATTGAAATCCATTTTTATTTGGCTTTTTTTTTATTTTTAATTTGCATGAAATAAAAGAAAATGTAAAAAAAACTTTTACGTTTTGCCGCTAGATGTCAATATTGTTCCATACATTTTTAGTATGAACAAACAGATTAATTCCTAAAAGTTTTCATACATTTCTAAACACACACGCGTAAGCTCGCCGCATTGCAGCATATATACAAAAATTAATTTGCTATAGAGCATGAATGTGTTTCATCTGCTGTGATGGCATTGATTTTGAAAATCGAAACTCGACGACGAATGACGACGACGAAGGGTAATATAATAAAGGATTTTGTATTCTGTATTTGTTTTGATGTTTCATATTATTATTTGTTGATTTTAAAAATGTAACTTGTTGTACGTATGTTCCTTGACTTATAGGTTGGTATGCGGCTGACCACGTAGCTGTAGAAAATGGTTCACTTTGCTAATGTCACCCCTGTTTTAGGGAAGGACAGCAAGAGTTGCAGGGTGTATGTCCATTTGAGATTTAGTTTTTGTGTTGTAGGTTCACATGAGGCATGTGCAAGCGCAAACTTATCCGTGTCTGCTTGTGAGAATAATAATAATAATAATTTGACAATATTTTTAGTTAGGAAGCTCCAGCTCCTACAGACCACGGCAACAGATCCCGGAAAACATCACTCCAGCATCATCAGCCGGCCGTGTAAGCCTAAAACTCTTATTCAATATTTTTAGTGCCGTTTTGTGAGTTCACCGCAAGGGCACTGCAGAGCCATAGTCCCTCGTGAACAGACATGTCTTCAATCCTGGCATATCATGTGAATCCCCAATGTGACATATCGCACGTTTAATAATAAAGAGCAATAACTCAAAAAACATGTATGTTGGGAAATCACGTTTGAAGTTTAGACAAGCAGTACAACTTGTATGGGATGAAAAAGGCGGCCGATGTTTTATCTCGGTCATATTCGTCCAAATTGAACGGCTGTCGCATTCTACCTATTCTTCTCGCATTGTTCTTGCGTTTTATTACAAAATCTCGATTTTCCCAATTTTCGAGTTATTTCTCTTTATTATTAAACGTGCGATATCTTTGCAACTTAGATTGGATTAGATGATTGCACTCACCAAGTTATAAACATTCCTCCTGATGTTTCTCAGCACGCTGGGATACGTGGGCCTCAGCAGCTCCATGTAGCTGTTGGACCATCTCTTGTACTGCGCGTCTTCCTCTATGTCGTTGGCCCACATGATGCCGGAGTCCCGGATGTCCACGGCGAAGGTGGCCGTGTTGCCGCTGCCCCCCATCATGCTGGAGCCCGAGGACTGGCTCTGGCCCGACTGGGACAGATCCAGAGATAGCAGCGAGGACATCTTGGAGTTGGGGAGACCTGCGATAAGCATAATAATAATATTAGGATGATTTATTTGGTGAGCGCTGTTTTTGTGTGAATCACACCTCAAGAGCCCTCTGCGAGCTTGGTCGTTGTTGTAGAAAGCGCCAATTCTCAAGCAAGACTCAGTTGCTGTAAGGCTGGATGGACTTTTAGTGGACCTTTGGAGACAGAGCATTCAAGGCAGCCGCTCCAATGACTTGCTATTCCCGCCTCACTGAGGGAACTGGATTTGGAGAGACTGTTTAAAAGCCGTCTCAAGACTCACTTCTTCGTCCAATCATATGGACAAGCGCCTTTGTAGTGACACACTGTCATAAAAGGCGCTATACAAATTTTGTCTTATCTATCTATCTAGTGACCGGTCTTTGTTAAAGTTAAGAATTTTTCACCCAGCGAAGAGCATATTTCGAAAATATAAATGGTATATTTTTTGTGCTCCACCGGGATTCTAGCCCACAACCTTCCATTTACGAGTCAGAAGTGTTAACCACTAGACTACGGACCGGTCATAACAATACAATAGCAGGAACACAAATGAAAGATAAATAAAGCGTATTCACCTAGAGAAAATAGTCCCTCCATGGTGGTCAGTTCTTGCCGCAGCGTCTGCAGCAGTGTGACAACATCCACCGTGTCCATGTCGAAGAACATGCCGTTCACAAACAGGGCCGTGTCGGTGGGGTGGACGTTCAGGCTCGTGGCAAACAGCTCCTGGTTGTTCTTGATCTCGTCCTTCAGGCCGGAGCTCACCGGAGTCCTCACCAATGTGCTGGCCTGGAATATGCAAGCAGGACATAAGCAATATTTTGGTCAAAATTGAGTTGCGAATGCTATCCTACTTAAAATTTTCTGCTTTTTCTAATGCGCTCACTCCCATGGCAAAAATATCCCATTTATATTTTCAAATATGCTCTTTGCTGGGTTAAAAATTCATATACCTTTACAAAAGACCGGTCACACACAGTTCCTTGACTTATAGGTTGGTATGCGGCTGACCACCCATGCTGTAAAAATGGTTCACTTTACCAATGTCACCCCAGTTTCAGGGAAGGACAGCAAGAGTTGCAGGGTGTATGTCCATTTGAGATTTGGTTTTTATGTTGTAGGTTCACATGAGGCATGTGCAAGCGCGAACTTGTACATGTCTGGTTGTGAGAATGCATTTAATGTGAATCTCCAATGTAACATATCTTTGCAACTTAGATTAGATTAGATTAGATTAGATTAGACTAAAAGGTCCATCCAGCCTTACAGCAACTCAGTCTTGCTTGAGAATTGCCGCTTTGTAGTGACGACCAAGCTCGTAAAAAGTCCGGTTGATAGCTCAGTTGGTAGAATGCTTGCATTCCATGCCGAGAGCAAGGGTTCGATCCCCACCGAGGGTGACAGAAATAATTTTCCTCTTTGGTGTTTATTTCAAACCCAAAATAAATACCGGCAAGGTGTACTCAGCCTTCACAAGAAATGAGAACCAGCCCCCCCAGGAGCAAGAAAACCCCCACTTCAACTGAAAGTGGTAGGTGTGAAGCCGGCCCCCTTACCCGTAAAAACAAATAGGTCCCGAATCACCACATGCGACCCCTTTGGGGATAACGCAGGCAAGAAGTAACACTACATGCCTAGTTTAGTTGTGTTGCGTTGTAAGGACGTAGCCCTACCTGCATGGGGAAGTTCTGTGCCTGCGTGGTGAAGTGCTGCAGCGCCTCATTGGGAGGAGCGGCCATGACAGTCTCAGCGGCTTGGAGACTCAGCGCCTGGAACTGCCACACCTTGAGGGGGGCCAACTCAGAGTCCTGAGCCGAGAGATGCTTCTTGAAGCGGTCCAGCGAGCCGCGGAGATCGGGGAACAGGTTTCTGTAAAAATAATGCATTCATTCTACTTGCAGTATCTTTCCTTTTTTATCTTTAGATTTAAAAGAGTATCCGGCTGTACTGTACTGTATCCTGCCGCCGTTCCACTAGGGGTGGGCAGTACCTCCGTAGATGCATCTCCACTTTTTTCTGTCCTTGCATACCTCTTTCATCTCTTAAACATTTATCACTTTCTTCGTACATACTCTACATACTCTTCTCTTATTCTCACTCTGCAGGTTCCATTCTTTTGCAATCTCACCTATTTGGTCTATCCATTCCTTCCTCGGTCTTACCCTTCCAGGCTTTCTTCTGTACACTTTCTTTGTTAGTAGTTCATCATCCATGTTTTCAAAATGGCTGAACCATCTCATTGTGCTTTTTTGTATGGCGCTGTGTATAAATGTAAATTATATTGTCCGGTCGATAGTTAAATGCTTACCTGAGTCGTCCAAAGTTGAACCCTTCGATTTGGTTCTGTGGATCATTTTCGTCTTGCTCCTCGGAGGCCGAGGTGTCTCCGTCGCTGACCACACCTTCGTCTTCTGGAGCCGTGTCATCCTGGGACTTGTACTCCGTGGACTTGAGCTGCAGCTCCACTCCGTATCCTGACAGGCGGAGGCGACGTGGGGAACGATTCTGTAGAAGAAAATCAAAGAGAGAAAGCTTGTATCGGTCTCCTCACATCACTGCACAACTTTAACTGCTTACACTGTAAAATAATTGTAGTGGTGAAGAAAACGGTTTATAATACTATGAATAAGAGTTTTAGGCTTACACGGCCGGCTGATGATGCTGGAGAGATGTTTTCCATCACACTTCACACTGAAGAACCCCATCATAGACTTGAGCCAAATGCCTGGAAGCTCCAGCTGTCATAGACCACGGCAACAGATCCCGGAAAACGTCTCTCCAGCATAAAATACTATGGCTGTGTAGAGTACATTTCAAGGATCACAAGCTTATATTTTTCAAGTTGTGAAAATATAGATTGATGCAGATTATTTTCTTCATCATCATGTGGATCATTGATTTGTTGCAGAGGTTATTTTCTCTTGTGATTCTGAAGACCAGCTGTACTTCTTGATTTTGAAGAGAAACATTGTTGTGAAACAATAATTGTGTAGAGTTTTCACGTTACCTTGATGTACCACCGCACCACGTAGTCTATGGTCCCTGTCTCAACGTGTTTGACCATGGCAGAGTGCAGCTCGGAGAATTCTTTGGTCCCGAGTTCCCCGTACAAGATGGCCGTCACGGAGCGATTGGCCGAACCCGGATAGTGGTGGTCAACTTGGTATGTTTCAATTTTGGAGTCTCTTGTCTGTAAACAAGCATATTTTGAACATTTTAAAAACCATGTTAAAAAAACAATCTTTTTTACTTAGATTATAGGATATCCAGAGTCATAATAAAAGGAAAGCTTACATGAAGAAGGTTATGACTCTGGATGAAATGGAATGAGTAATAAGAGAATGCAGGACAGAAAGAAATGACACTTGATCTGTAATGTTGACGGCTAGGACTAGGGTTTTTTAAATAAGAATTTTGACCTACGTTTTAGTTTTGATGTCCATACATATTACTAGTTGATTTTAAAAATGTAATTCGTTGAGTGTGTTCCTTGACTTATAGGTTGGTATGCGGCTGACCACCCATGCTGTAGAAAATGGTTCACTTTGCCAATGTCACCCCTGTTTCAGGGAAGGTCGGCAGGAGTTGCAGGGTGTATGTTGATTTGAGATTTGGGTTTTTAAATTGTAAGTCCACATGTGGCATGCTAAAGCGTGAACTTATACATGTCTGCTTGTGAAAATGCATATAATTTGAATCCTTAATGTTACATATCTTTGCAACTTGATTATATTAGTTAGAACTATGAAATCAAAGTGCCTACGCGCACCTATATTTGTACGATAGTGGGGTACAACAATCTGGGAGTAGTCCATGATGGTGGTAGTGCATAGAACGACGTTCTGGTGTGAGCAAGAAATCGAAGAATGATCTGGAATATGCGAGAAAGATCTTTTTTGTACCTATATACAGGGACTACCATGGTGCGGAGAGCGATAAGTTGCTCCAATTATTTTTAACTGTAAACCAAAAATAAGTTCTGTTAAAATAAATAATTGCAGTTTAATTAAAAGCGAACTCCAGTAAAAATCGTAACGATACCTTTTTGACGACGGCAGCCAGTTCATCAGTGGTGCACAGCAGCTGGCCATCAATGTCCACGGCGGCCAGACAGTCCAGCTGCCTCAGGCCGCGCTCCTCGGCCATCTGGTGGAACATCTCCACGATGGGGGAGTTGATGTGCATGGACAACCCAAACTGCATGACTGTCACTCGCGATGCAGAGACTAGAGAGGAGGCAACGCGGAGGGCTTCATCGTAGCGCGCTTTGTCAGTCGCTGAAATTACAAAAATATATACATTGGCAATGAGGTCCGAGTATTCAAAATATTTCTGGTGGTTGTATGATCCTGTAAGAAGATCACAGCGACTAGCCAACCGCTGATAATGTCCATCGGAGCAATGGGCGAAACTGTCCGGAAGAAATCAACCAGACCACGGCTACATAGCCCGAAAAAAGTGATTGTTATGTCAACAAAAACCGGCCATGAAAGCTTCAATGTACATTCAAAATATTCCTTGGCTATGTGACGGCAACGCAACTAAGCTACACATAGAGTGTTACTTCTTGTCTGCGTTATCCGTGAAGGGGTCGCATGTGGCGATTTGGGACCTATTTATTTTTACAGGTTAGGGGGCTGGCCTCACGCAAACCACTTCAGTTGAAGACAAGGACCAACAAAAGACAATCGATCTGCAATATGGGTGGCTAAGGTTTTTGTTACAATTATTATCTTATCGTACTTCAATTTATTGTTGACTGGTCTGTAGTCTAGTGGTTAGCGCTTCGGACTCGTAAATGGCTGGCCGTGGAGCAAAATTAGTAAGCCATTCGTACGGCTAACCGAGGGTGCCAGAAATGATTTCCCGTTTTGGTTTTTATTTCAAACCCTAATACCTGCAAGGTGTACTCAGCCTTCACAAGAAATGAGCATCAGCCCCCTCGGGAGCTGGGAAACCCCCACTTGAACTTAAGTGGTTGGCGTAAGGCCGGCCCACTTACCTGTAACAATAAATAAGTTCCACTCGCCACATGTGAAACCCTTCGGGGATTTATCAAGAAGTTACGCTATATGTGTAGCATCTGCGAATCGCCTTGATTTCGCGCAGCTCAAAGAAAAAAGTTGATACAGTTTTATCCAGCATAGAACTCAGTGACAAATCTGTAACCCCTGGACTAGACGACGGATGGGTTAAAAAATAGCCATGAACGATTCAACAGATGTAGAGAATAAAGAAATAACACAATCAATGGCATTTAATGTAAAAAGGTGACCCTGCAAGTTTACGAGCATTTCAGTGACCTCACATATATATTTTTTATGACTTGCTAAAAACAAACGCACCTACAAAATTAATGCTAGCAAAACTGTAGCCCTTCATCCATAATTTTAAAATAAATATATTCTTTCATATAATTGTCGAAATGTCAAACGACCGTAATTCTAACTTAAACATAAATATTCTTTCATGTTTTCAATATTAATCAAAAAAAAAAATTGTACCTACTTACATGGACTCACAATCAAAAGAGAAACATTTTACTACATATTTCTTTAAGTAAATATATACAAGTAAGACACATACAAATACTAAATAATGAAATAAACAAATACAAGTCTTCTAGGCATCCATGCATGGATCTTATATCTATAATCCAAGTTGCAAAGATTTAAAATTTATATTAAATGCTTGCCCATAGACACGTGTAAGTTTGCACTTAGAAATGCTGTTTGTGTACTTCAAATCCTCAAAAGAATATTATAAGCCCTGGAACTTTTGCCGACCTTCCCTGAAACAGGGGTGACATTGGTAAAGTGAAAAAAAAAATACAGTATGGGTGGTCAGCCTTATACTAACCTATAAGTCAAGGAATACAAATACTACCTTTTCAAAATTACTGGCTTACATGCTGAAATGTGCATCACTAATTTTCTTTTTGGTTTATGATTATTGAATGTCAGAATGTGTCATTTAATCATTGGCTGATCTATTTGGCAATTAAAAATTACGTGTACATATACCTGATCAACTAATTTGAATATCTAAAAATATATCTCCAGTTATTTCAAGCTAGTATGCCGCTGAGCGTCCTGATGACCTGCCTGGTGGCCGTCTCTGTCATTGTCATCATCTTCATCTTGTCCATGTCGCTGCCCGACCATCTGGGCCACGGAAGTGACATGCCGATCCACAACCTCATTCCGCATCAGAACCTCAAGTTCGACCACAAGTTCATGAACCAAGCGAGGCATTTCAGGATACCGCAGAAGACCAGCAATGTATAGGCGAAGTAATATTAAGTATTGATATTTAAAAAATCTATTTCTAAAAATTATAATATTAATATAATATTTCTAAAAATCTATATATTCCTTGACTTATAGGTTGGTATGAGGCTGACCACCCATACTGTAAAAACTGGTTCACTTTGCCAATGTCACCCCTGTTTCAGGAAATGTCGGCAAGAGTTGCAGGGCTTATGTTGATTTGAGGTTTGGATTTTATTTGCAAGTACACAATCAGCATTTGTAAGCGCGAACTACACGTGTTTGTTTGTGGGCATACATTTGAGAGCTTTGAATGAATATATCCTTGCAACTTAGATTATTATTATTAGATTATTATACCATAAAAGTTTTAAGTCAATTTTACAGATACTTAAGTAAAGACAATATGTATAGTGCCGTTTTGTGATAAATCACTGCAAGGGCGCTGTTCAACTGTAACATCTCCCAAACAAACATGTCTTCAATCCCGACCTAAACGCACTTGCACTCTCTACAGCTCGAAACTCATGGGGTAGAGCATTCCACAGCACAGGGCCGGCCATGCAAAAGGCACGAGCCGAGTACTATGTCCTGTTCCATAACCGTCCTGTCTTTAGGTATACAAGAATGAAGGTCTTCAATAGTGATTATTTTGCTTTTAGAAAGTTATAGATTGCTTACCTAAATCGTTCAGAGGTGATTTGAGAGATGCAATGTTTTCGACAAAAGACCAGAAGAAGTCCTGGCTTTCTTCGGCGAGATATTCGGCTATTTCAAGCGCCAGCGGGCTGACTCCCCACTTGGCCTTCAGCAGCGTGGTCACGGCCTTGGACTTCTTATCTTGTCTCCTTGTGGCGTCACCAGCACTCATGGAAGCTTGCAGGATTAGGTGAATGATGAAGAGAAGCCATACTAGGCTGGTTAACGTCCTCATGTCGACAGCCTAAAATGTTAAAGAAAAAATATATGCGATGTTCCTTTTTCAAAATTTTCAATTTGAATCGATGGAACTTTCATTCAAAACAAAATATCGGAAACAAATTTGAAATGTCACAAAGCCGAACATAACCACAAAGTTACATAAAAATACATAATAAATCAGATTTTTGGCAGTCGCGATGAGACGCAAATACACAAACACTCACTAGATGTGAAAATATATAGGTTTTATTTTTTATTCACGTACTCTTTTTGATTTTTCGCTGATTATCTCTTCTACCTTTGATAATTACAGGGAAGACAACGCAGCCAATGACAGCTAAACACGGCAAGATTCACTCTACAAATAAAAATAAAAACTCTGGACATACACTTGATACCAAAAGTACAACACGTTCTGCTTGAAACTAAATTTGTATTAAATACTTTTATATGTACAGAGCTTTAAACACTATCTGACGTTCGTAAACTGACGTTTGAAAATTTTGAGGTATAGACAAAAATTTCAGGCAATGTTTTGTACCCATCTAAGGATTTATTTACAAAATATTATTTTCCCCATACACTGTAGCGGGAATGTTTGAAATAAAAAATATATTTGACTCCATAAATAAAAAAGTTTTTTTACTTTTCCACTCAAAGATGTATGTTTCTACAACCGTTTCATATTAAAGATGGTTAAATAATATATTCACTTTAATAAACCAGTAATTATTTTATTTTAAATTTTGTTTTATTAATTACGCAGTATCAGGAATTTTTAGTGGAATCATGAGTTTGTATGCAAGAATGGATTCATTTGCCAAAATATATAATGTCTCTACTTCCTCGGGCGTTTATTTATGAAAATCTATTTTTGGATCATTTCAATGTTTGAGACGAGCAGGCGTCTTGAAGCTTGCTCTGTTCTTGTACATAACCTTAGATTAAAACTGAAAAAATATTCATCCTTGTGAAGTAAAACAAGAAATAATAAGTCCTGTATTTAATCTGTGATAATAGTTAAAGTTTTGCTCAAAGTGAAGAAAAGTCACCAAGATGTGTACAGCTTTGTTACCTTGTCCGTTGTGTTCTCAGCCTTTTTTTAAGACCCTGGAAACCTTAAGAATCGGTCTCATAAAGGTTGCCACTGAAAATTTAGCTTGTCCTGTTTGCCATGATACCTTTATGGGTCTTGACAAGCTGACCATACATTTATTCAGCCATTGCAATGACACTTGTGAAGCTATAAATAAAACTGAAGAGTATGCAGCTGCAGGCTATCAAGAGAAGGCTGATGAAATTTCTGAGAATATTGGGATGAAAATTGAAGGACCTTTATCAGGGCAAAATTTCGAGGGCACGACATTCAAAATTGATAAACGGAAGGATAAAAATGTGGCATTGGGTGCTCTAGGAAAATCTGGTAGAAAGCCAAATAAAGCTCAGAATAAAATGAATAATATAAATGATGGTGTCACTAATTCAAATGCCACAATCAAAAGTTTACCAAAATTCCCAATTTATAATATGAACTCCTTACCTTTCATCGGAATACCAAAGCCGATTAGAGATGCTTCCAATTCTGAAGACAACTCTCGAAGTGATGCAAATGGTTCAATCAATCAAGATTGTTTATCGGAGAGATGTGAGATTTGCGGATTTTATTTTTTGGGAAAGAATATTCTGGAAATGCACAGAAAAATAATACACAACGTGCAAGAGAATGGCTCTGCGAAATATTCATGCCATTTGTGCTCAAAGGTGTTCAAAATGCGCGGGTCTCTGATGGTCCATCTGAGGATGGTGCACTTTGGCATGGTCCCTTCAGATTCAGGGCATGACGGAAGCTTAAGTTCATGCAACGAAATGCAAGATGTAAAAAATAATAATGTATTGGTAGAACAAGGAAATAATTTGTCTCCGTTTGATGAAAAAATCGCATCGCCTCAAGATGGCGCCGAAATTGAAAACAATGGCAACAATAAGCAATGGGAATGTGATATTTGTCGTAAATTATTTACGACAAAATACTTTTTGAAAAAACATAAAAGACTTCATACAGGTACGGATAGTAAATATTCATGTTCGTTTTTTAAATAAATAAACTGCTTCTCCAACTTTTCCCGGCAGCTAGAGAAAGCTGAGCAGCTTATATTCAAGTAAATTAAATGATATTTGTTAATTTTCAGGTGAGATGCCTTACTCATGTGCGCAATGCAATAAAACCTTCACCTTCCAGCAATCCTATCACAAACATTTGCTCTATCATAACGACGACAAACCACACACTTGCTCCCAGTGTGGAAGAGCATTCAAAGAGCTGTCGACTCTTCACAATCATCAGAGGATACACACGGGAGAAAAACCATTTTCCTGCGAATCCTGCGGTAAATAATATACTTTTCATTCTATTAATTTGATATTTATTGGTGACGCACACATTCGTTACAATATTTTTTGCTTTGTGCATTGAGAAACGAATGAATTCAAAATGCCGCCATTTTTGGTCATAGACAAACAAATTTAAGCGGGGTTTTTTGTTTGCGCAATTTTTCATGGTTTTTATTTTTTCAGGAAAATGCTTCCGACAAAGGGTTTCCTATTTGGTTCATCGAAGAATTCATACTGGAGTTATGCCATATAAATGCACAGCGTGTGAAAAAAGCTTTAGATACAAGGTGAGTGACGTTCAACATATTTTTTTCACAATATATACCTACCTAACGTATTTTATTTCATTATATTTTGTAGGGTTTGTGTATTCACACAGTGAAAATTCGTTTTATTTAAAATAAAATTATTTATTTAAAAAAACGTAGTTTTATTTTCACAATAATATTTTCTACCTCAAGTACTTTCGACCTTCAATATTCTCTTGATAATGACCTGAATATTGAAGGTCGAAAGTGCTTGAGGTAGAAAATATTATTGTGAAAATAAAACTACGTTTTTGAAAAAAAAGATTTTATTTTAAAAGTATTATTTAAAATGTGATTTTTTAGGTATCTCAAAGAACTCATAAGTGCACAGCTCAGCCACCAGGAACTGTGATAAGGCAATCAGGGGATTTGGTTCAGAAATTGATACAAAACCACATAGAAACTGCAAAAGAAACAGTCGAAAATAACAATAATGGTATGACTCAACCAAATGAAGATGAAAAATTTAATACAGTGTATGGAAGTGAAGCAATGATGCTAAGAAATGAAAACAAGTTTAACCAGAGCATCGGAATGATGGACCTCGATAACACATTGAAATCATGCAGGAGTAAAAAGATGAATATGAATGAAAATTTTAGTGATGAAGAAAAAACAAATATTCTGGATGAAATTGTTAATCAATCATTATTGAAAATGAATTTTGCGAATTCGGGTGGTACGAGTTCGAGCAGTGTTTATCAAGATTCGAATGTGACAGATTTGTATTCCATGATGTCTCCACAGCATACAGCAATGCATGAGGAAAACAGCTTACCGTCGCCATCAGATAAATTGAAGGAATTAAAGCTGTCTTCACCCAATGAAGATGGTATTGAGAATATTTTGAGTGAAGGATTGTTTGAGAAAAATGATGGGATGAATGATTTGTTTCAAAATGATCAAAGTGATAAACTGAATGGAGGCTTTTCGAAAATCATGACTGGTTATCCAGATTGTGGAAGTATGAATTTTCAGAATGCATTGTATGACCAAACATATAACACATAAATGCTTGGTAAAATACCAATGTAATGTTGGTATGAGGCTGACCACCCATACTGTAAAAAATGGTTTACTTTGCCAATGCCACCCCTGTTTCAGGGAAGGTCGGCAAGAGTTGCAGGGCTTAGGTTAATTTGAGATTGTTTTTTTTTATATTGTATGCCCACATGCGCCATGTGTGAGCACGAAATTATGCGTGTCTGCTTGTGGGAATGCATTTAATGTGAATCTCAATAAATGATACACATCTTTGCAACTTAGATTTAGATTTAATGTGATGAATAATAATCCAAAGGTAAGATATAATTAAGATTAGGTATTAAATGTATAAGAAAATTGTTTTTAAGTATAATAATAAGTTCTAACATGTAAAATACTTGAAAGTGATTAATAATAATAAAATTATATTTTCAGACACATATTCTCTTTTATTACTTCCTGAATCAAGAAAAAAAAAAGAAAACGCATGCGAAAAAATTTCAGTTTTCGATAAATATTAGTCCATAAACCTAATTTATTTTGTATTCTTAAAATAATGAAGGCTGAAAAATATTTCAGTTAGTTTGAATACCACGTCAAGTAATGAGGTTCAAACATTTTTAAATTTGGAACTTTTTTCTCGGTCAGGTCTCGGTTTCAAGGTCAGTCTTGTATGGGACCGTCCTTAGGTAACCAATAACAAAATATTTGTATGGCTTTTCAATCCGGCGGGGCTTCGACACAATATTGTCTGTACCTACTAGTGAGGTCGGAACATTTTTGAATTTGGAACTTTTTCTCGGCGAGGAAACATTAATCATGTATGGGACTTCAATCCATAAAAACCAATAACAAAGGTGGTTCTGGACATACAAAGAAAGAATAACAAATTATTTTAATGCTTTTTTCCTAGCAACCCGGCCGGGTTTATTTTTGCGCCCTTTCAATATCCTACCGATCTCATTTATGGTTGGTATGAGGCTGACCACCCATACTGTAAAAAATGATTCATTTTGCCATGTCACCCCTGTGTCAAGGAAGGTCGGCAAAAATTGTAGGGCTTTTTCATTTGAGGTTTGTATTTTATTTGTAAGTACACATTCAGCATTTGTAAGCACGAACTACTTATATGTTCATTACAGTTACAGCTCTTCATATGAAAAAACTTATTGCCATGCATCTAAAGCGTGGTAGGTATAAGAAATTCGGTTCAACGTATTTTTTTTACCCGACATCTGAACACTGGGGATTTAGGTACACAACGGGGCAGCATTGTAAATAACAGAAGAAGAAGAGGTCTCCCATCCTGTTTGCGTGTTGTCCTCTTTCCGACAAGATGATATCAAAATTATCAAATTTATTTACAAAATCATTGGCCGAGGATTGAGACGTATCGGTTAGTTGCATATTGTATATAATTTTTCGTTCGAGAAGATTGTCCGAAACCCGAGATGCCCTCCGCGATGTGTTAATCTGGATTGTGAAATTGTGTAGGATTGAGCTTGTAGCTGGTGATTTAATTTTCCTTTGTCTATTTCGAAAAAATCCATCTACCTTGTCATAAATTTACAGGATTGGCTTGATGTTTCACAATTTTCTTAAAAAAACTCGTGTTTTTTCTTGTCAATGGCGATTTGGTGGTATTTGTTTTAGTTTTTAAAATAGCCTTACATCATCATGCCAATCCATTAGCATAGTTAATGCTACGAATGATTCCTACGTTTTCTAATCGATTGTTTATTTATCTATCTTATTAAGGTATTAGTAGTCGTGTGGATTACAAGAAAATAAAACCTAACATATGCAGTGGAAACTTCTGATATCGAAGTGGTTTACATAAAATGGCTGGCAAGTAGGTACGCAGCGATACTCGGTAGTGTTAATACGTGCTGTTTCCGAGTAGTGTTGGGACCACGTTAACTTATCTGCTTTAAAATAATGCAATACGTTGCATTTGAAACTAATTAAGATAATAAAGAGGTGACAACCATCATCCCGAATCGAACACCAACGAAAATTAAATTCAAATAAAGAACATTGGTGTTTCGAATTTTCGTCCTGCCATATCAAAATCCTTTGTAATGATTTTCAAGTGGAATATAAATAAATGTATTTTTGTTGCATTTAAATATGATTGATTTAGTGAAGTGCGATTGAAGTGAGCTAATCTGGTAAGTTTTTTTGAAAATATTTCTTAAGAATTTTATTAGACAAAAACGCGATGTAAACGGTACGTCAAAAACAAGCTGCCATTTTACTTGTCGTTCTTTGGTGTTTGTGGGCTGGATCGCTTGTCTGGACTTATTTTTTTTATGTCTTTCCATGCATTATACCGTGTTTCTCTGTGTAGAAATATGTGAAAACTTGTGTCTTATTTATCGATACGCCATTTTATTGTGGAAATAGTCGGTTCGTGACGCGTTTTAGAGCTGTTTTCCCTGTATTTGTGTGGCGATGAAGGTACCTACCATGATATTATTCTGTGTATTGAACAGCTGATGGGCTGCTTTGTTGTCTACACGTCTTTACGTTTCATACTTAGGTAGCATAATAATACCTTTACGCCAATAAAACCTTTTTCTAACTAAAAGCCTTCGTGAAATCTGTAATTGTACATGTTTTGTCAAAGAGGTATCGTGTCCATGCTTGATTTCAAGTAGCTGGATTTGAAAATCGAACCTTTTTAAAAAATGGAACGAATCTATTCGGAGCGATGAACGACAGCCATATTAATTTGATCTCTGCATTTTGATACGTGTTTTTTCCTGAAAATCTAAATGAAATATAACATTTTACTGCCAGCATTCAAATTAATATGTGTTTAATAATTGCCTGTAACATAGTTTGTCATTGTGTCACAATCATTTCTCCAAACAAGCCATAATTATTATGGTTAATTAAGGTATAATTACCATGGTCTAACCCGAAAAAACACAAAAACAATTCAGTATTATGGTCGATTTCACATAAATATCAACTTCCCCTATCGGCCCTGAAATCGCTCTCTATAATTAAAATACCGTTCAAAGTTCCCATTAGCTTCATAATATTATTAATTAAAGTAAATATTTAAATTGGTGTTACTAAATCTGTAAGTATCGATTGTTAACATGTTAACGTGTACATAATTATAACTAAATAAATAAAAATGGACTTTATTTTAATACCAACTTTAGAGTCTTGTCTAATTTTTATCTTGGTTCAAAGTGCTAAAAGAAAGCTAACATTACGGTTTAATTTTTTTGACTTTTAACTTTGTTTTATTTTGACCCTTGTATGCAAAACGCCCTTTCGCGAATAAATGCTTTGTGTCTGGCTCACACGTTCGAAATTCAAAATGAAAATTTTCAAGTGAAAAAAAAAATTACAAGAATAATCATCTTCCAATGATATAAATACCAAAGCGATTTAAATGGCAATCCATGATTTTTTTTAGAAAATGTGAAAAAATATATCGACGGTTAAAAGGCCAAAAACTAAATTGTTCAGGAGAGCAGTTTTAAGTTTGGGATTGCGGAAAAATGGCATAACTTTTTTTTTATCATATCGTTAAAAGCAAAGTAGCTCTAAAATAAAAAAAAAATAAAGGAATTTATTGGCATTCCAATTAATGTGGTTTTACGTTTTTTTTATGTCACAAGCACCTTTAGGACAACAAAGGCCAAAATCTTGGCGGTTACACCAAAACCATACTTCGAAAACGCAGTTGTTTGCTTGGGCATAAACAAAAAAAAAATCAACGGAGAGCTAGGGAGTTGGCGCATTTAAAAGAGCGGAAAAATTTAAATAGGATAGCATTCATAACTCATTTTTGACCAAAACGTCGCTTATGCCCTACTTCCTTTTAATCGTCGATATGGAAACACTGAAAATGCCAACCCCTTTGTTTCCATACGTCTTATCTTATTTAAAAAAAAAAAAAAAAACTAAATTGTCGCTTTTGGTTTTTTATACAACTCACTATACTATTCATTTACGGTTCAAATCTCTGTAATGTAATGAATACATTTGCAAATAATGTACTTTTATGCAGAAATACACGTGCCGGTTTAATTATGTGTATGCATGAAATGTTAATTTTCAATATTTACAACTCTATAATCTATAATCTAAGTTGCAAGGATATATTCATTCAAAGCTCTCAGATGTTTGCCCACAAACACGTGTAGTTCGCGCTTACAAATGCTGATTGTGTACATACAAATAAAATCCAAACCTCAAATGAACATAAGCCCTGCAACTCTTGCCGACATTCCCTGAAACAGGGGTGACATTGGCAAAGTGAACCTCTGATTATAAAATATGTGAATTGCGATACGTAGTTCACCTAGTGTATCCTCCATCTTAAATGTTCACTTTTAAAAATCATTTATTCCGTGGATTCACATTACTTCATTTTTAATTACGGTCGATAAATTTGCGAGTGGCATGCATAATGAATACTCGGGTACATAACTTTTATGATAACTTGTAAAGATAATGATGATAAAAACAATGCTCAGGCTTGGCCACCCAACCATGATACCTATTGATATTTTATTTTTACGAACATACCTAATGCCATTTTGTGATTGAGCGGTGGGAATGTCTCCACCGCTTTAAATGGTCGGGTATGTTTTGAATCGCACTTGTATTATTTTATACCTACCGTGTTAAGTTAAAAAAATCACGTCTCCGAGCATCAAATAGGTATCGTATTATTTTTAGTTCCTACACAGTTTCCGCCTTATACCAGCATGCCAGTTTTATGTTTAATGCAGTGAATGACAACATTCTCTTCTCAAGTTTTTTTTTTGTCCAATCCAATGAAAATTATCAGAAAAAAAATAATATACTTAGGGGCCGTCCATAAATTACGTCATCGATTTTGGCCGATTTTCGACCCCCCCCCCCTCCAATCATCCTATAGTCATTATCTAATGACCCCCCCCTCCCCCTCTTGCTGTAATAATAGATGATCTTAATAATTAATAATGTTATATTACTTACATAATATTTTGAATATTTTGTAGAAATTGGTATTTACAAGAACGACGTCACTTTTGGTACTCGTACATCATTTGCCATCATCCGCAGACCAGACTCCCCCCCCCCCTCTTAATGCGAATGACGTAATATATGGACAGCCCCTTATACGCTTGTATGCGGCTGACCACCCATGCTTTAGAAAATGGTTCACTTTGCCAATGTCATCTCTGTTTCAGTGAAGGTCGGCAAGAGTTGCAGCGCGAACTTATATGTGTCTGCTTGTGAAAATGCACATAATGTGAATCCCCTATGGTACATATCTTTGCAACTTAGATTAGAGTAGACAGATTAACAGTGACAATTCTACTAGTTTGAAAGTAAAGCTGATGAAGTATTATTATAAACTTGTTACGTCAAATTGTCGATCTGGGATTCGAACCCACGCTCTGTCCGCTTCCATCTCGTGCTCAGAGGCTCAGAGGCAAAGGAAATCTCGATCACCCAAGATCAAGATTCACAAAAAATGGCCGCCTCGTATTCTGCAATGCATATCCTGCAATGAAGGCTATGGGACCAATGAGAATAGCAGCCCTGGACAAACCGCGAGGAGGCTTTCATACATCCCCATACAATACTCCCGAGTCCGGTCGATAGCTCAGTTGGTGGAGTACTTGCATTCTATGCCGAGAGCTCGAGTTCGAATCCCGCCCAGGGTGTCAGAAATGATTTCCCATTTCGGTGTTTATTTCACACCTTACATAAAAAAAAACCGACAAGGTTTACTCAGCCTTCACAAGAGATGAGTACCAGCCCCATCGGGAGCCGGGAAACCCCCCACTTCACTGAAGTGTTTGGCGTGAGGCCGCCCCCCTTACCTGTAAAAATAAATAGGTTCACTCGTCACATGTGACCCCTGGGGGATAACGCGGTAAGAAATTACAATATATGTGTAGCTTAGTTGCGTTTTTTTTTTTTGGCACTGAAAAAAAATACACGTCCTCAGTGATAACTTACCGACGGTTGACAATCACCGTCCAGCGATACATTCGTGGAGTAAAAAAAAAGAGTCGTTTTTCTCGGGCATTCCTTTGGTGCTGGTGGCTTTTGCAAGCAGGCGGGACAGCTCCATCAGCATCATCATCGCCTGACCCCGTTTGCCTTTTAGCGGGAAATCAACTCGCGCAGAAGAGGACGAAGAGGAAAACGGCAGCATGGCTGCTGATTGAATTATTTCCCAATAATTCAATATGGCCGCCCGCTGACAATATGTTTGCTTATGTGCCTACCACTGGGTAATTACATTTATTGTCACAGCTGCCACCAATGCTGTGACAAAATCATTTTACATTTTTTTAATTTCTGGAATATTCTATGAAAATTATGTCTATTATAATCTATAATCTAAGTTGCCAAAATATATAAACAGTTAAAGCTCATATCAAATGCATGCCCACAAACAAACACGTGTAGTTCGAGGTTGCAAATGCTTAATGTGTGACCTTCCCTGACACAGGGGTGACATAAGCAAAGTGATTTTTTTTTACAGTATGTGAGGTCAGACTCTTACCAACCTATAAGTCAAGGATACATTTTTTTTTATTTCTGGAATCTTTTATGAAAATCATGTACCTACTTAGATTTTTCTAATGTCACCCCTGTTGATTTAAAAAAAAAATGTTATTTGTTGTGTATGTTCCTTAACTTAAAGGTCGGTATGCGACTGACCACCCATGCTGTAGTAAATGGTTCACTTTGCCGATGTCACCCCTGTTTCAGGGAAGGTTGGCAAGAGTTGCAGGGTGGTGTGTGTTGTTTTGAGATTCGGGTTTTTATATTGTAAGTCCACATGCGGCATGTTTAAGCGCGAACTTATACGTGTCTGCCTCTGGAAATGCATGTAATTTTCAATGTTGTTTAACTCCACAAGTTACCTATGAAAATAAGTTCTACACGCTAGTGCTATCCCCTCGAGGATAAAGCGATGACGACAAATTCTATTACTTAATTTTTATAATTCTACTTAACTTAATACTTAGCTCGTGTGAATCTCGCATATCGGTGTACAATATCGTTCTAAATTCAAATAAAATCTGTGTCTATGATTTTATACTAAAACACGAGTGAACCTTACTAATCCGTATACAATCCTATCGTTCTAAATTCAAATAAAATGTGAACCTTGCTAATTCGTGTACAATATCGTTCTAAATTCAAATAAAATCTGTGTCTATGATTTTATACTAAAAACACGCGTGAACCTTGCTAATCCGTTTACAATATCGTTATAAATTCAAATAAAATGTGAACATTACTAATTCCTGTACAATATCGTTCTAAATTCAAATAAAATCTGTGTCTATGATTTTATACTGAACACGCGTGAACCTTGCTAATCGGTGTACAATATCGTTCTAAATTCAAATAAAATCTGTGTCTATGATTTTCCCATCGCAGCATTATTTTTCTTCTTCAGTGTGGCGGACCTTGGCTTACATTTCCCGACCTGCCTCCGCCTCGAAGTACCTACCTACATACAACAACCAACCAGTAGCGTACACTGTACCTATATGGCTACATTGCGTGTAACTTCTTCCAAGGCGCATAGAAGACATGGGATTTGTGGGTTTGTAGTATTGCCGGCTTTTTTCCGTGTATACGAGTTATAAATTTGCATGAGAGCATTATGAACTTATAGCATGAATATTTTTGCTTGAATTTTGCTCTAAGAAGTCATAGTAGGACCATTTAACCGTTTTGAAATAAGGTTGCGTGTGTTGGACAGTAAAGCAAGGGAAAGCTATCTCTGAATTTGGTAAAGATATGTAACCTTGGGGATTCACATTATATGCATTCTCACAAGCAGACACGTACAAGTTTAAACCCAGCATTAAAACCCAAATCTCAAATGAACATACCCCCTGCAACTCTTGTCGACCTTCCCTGAAAAAGGGGTTAAATTGGCAAAGTGAACCATTTTCTACAGCATGGGTGGTCAGCCGCATACCAACCTATAAGTCAAGGAACATACACAAGTTACATTTTTTAAATCACAATCAATAATCTGTATAAACATCAAAACAAATACAGAATACGAAATTCCAATTTAAAAAAGCCTAGTCCTAGCTGCCAAAATTACAGATCAATCGCTATTTTTTTCTGTCCTTGCATACTTCTTTCATTTCGTCCAGAGTCATAACCTTCTTCATACAAGCTCTCCTTTTATTATGACTCTGTATATCTGGTCCGTAGTTCAGTGGTAACACTTCGGACTCTGAAATGAAGGTTGTGGGTTCAAATCCCGGCGGAGCACAAAAAATATACCATTAATATTTTAAAATTTGCTCTTCCCTGGGTTGAAAAATTCATAAACATTTACCAATGACCGTTCACCGAAGGTCCATCCAGCCTTACAGCAAGGTCTTTCTTGAGAATTGGCGCTTTGTAGCGACGACGACCAAGCTCGTAAAAAGGTCGATAGCTCAATTGGTAGAATGCTTGCATTCCATGCCGAGAGCAAGGGTTCGATCTCAAGGTTTACTCAGCCTTCACAGAGCTGGGAAACCCCCACTTCAACTGAAAGTGGTTGGTGTGAGGCAGGCCCCTTACCCGTAAAAATGAATAGGTCCCGAATCGCCACATGCGACCACTTCGGGGAAAACGCAGGCAAGAAGTTACAATATATGTGTAGCTTAGTTGCGATATCCCATTCATTTATTATTATATTGAAAAATGTTCCAAGCTCGCGTTGCAGCTACAATTTCCTTGTCTATTCATTAGCGTTGTTTGAGGGTGGCCAGCCGACCGTCATGCCGCCTGCTTTCTGTCCAGAGTACCCTAAGTATAAAGTACATATAAACACAAACTTCCCTAAACATAAAAAAATGTATAGAAGAAGCAACAGCACCTCTGGAGAGCGATTTAGTTTTCCTACATTGTTTTTCTGTTTACAGTTTACACGATGTAGGGGAGTTTATACAATGTTTTTATCATTGACTTATGATATCTGTGGACTAGAAATTATTTTAACGAAAACAGACATTATAAATCTGTATCAATTTACTTACAAAAATGGTCATTAGGAAGAAAAAGAACAAAGAACTTCACAGTTGCATTTCCATGTGTACAAAAAAACTCGGGCGAATGTAAAAATGTTCCTTGATATTTGGTACTATTGCGAATAATAATAGCGGCCAGTTGACAGATAACACGCGTTATAAATATTGTGATCGCTGAAATTTATGAATTTTACCGGAAAAGGGCATTGTTATAAGACATTATGGCATTTGTTACAATTGGATGTCGAAACACAACATGCATTTTGACAAAATGTCCTTACTTCATATGACAGTCCGGTCGATAGCTCAGGTGGTAGAGTGCTTGCATTCCATGCCGAAAGCTCGGGTTCGAATCCCACCGAGGGTGTCAGAAATGATTTCCCGTTTCGGTGTTTATTTCAAACCCCAAAATAAAATACCGGCAAGGTTTACTCAGCCTTCACAAGAAATGAGTACCATCATACTCGGGAGCTGGGAAACCTCCACTTCAACTGAAGTGGTTGGCGTAAGGCCGGCCCCTTACCTGTAAAAATAAATAGGTTCAACTCGCCACATGCGACCCCTTCGGGCATAACGTGGCAAGAAGTTACACTATATTAAAGCTTAGTTGCGTTGCGTTACAGCACCACTGCAACGTTTCACAGGACTGAGACTTAAAGTGTCTTAAATCTATAATAATCTATAATCTAAGTTGCAAGGATATATTCATTTAAAGCTCTCAGATGTATGCCCACAAACCAACAAGTGTAGTTCGCGCTTACAAATGCTGAATGTGTACTTACAAATAAAATCCAAACCTCAAATGAACATAAGCCCCACAACTTTTGCCGACCTTCCCTGAAACAGGGGTGACATTGGCAAAGTGAACCATTTTTTACAGTATGGGTGGTCAGCCTCATACCAACCTATAAGTCAAGGAATATGAATAATAAATTACATATAAATATAAAAAAGAACAAAACCTTACAAAGAAATCTATACAAAAAAAAGTCAAAAATTTCCTATGCAAATAAATGTAGATAGTATGTATCAATGCAGGAAGTTAGTTTCTGCTCCTCTGTTACTACTCAATGGGCAATACAGTAGGGGCACAGCACGTGTCTTCCGTCCAGCTGACTGGGGCCGCAGCCAGCGAACCGCGAAGTGGCATGTTTACCTACCGGAATACAGACCTCAAGAGAAATCATTCAATCTGACGTGGTGGCTGAGAAAATCAGTGGCCAAGTCGATAACTCAATCGAATCAGATTTTTTTTTCTCGGCGGGCAAGCGACACACTTTTATGTTACACTGTTGAAATTAAGACACATTGAGTAATAACATAGAGGAGCAGAAAATTTACTGCATTGATACATACTATAGCCCACATTTGTCTCAGCCCTGTCAAATGTTGCAGTGGTGTAGTCTAATCTAATCTAAGTTGCAAATATACGTTACATTGGAGATTCACATAACATGCATTTTCACAAGCAGACACGTACAAGTTCGCGCTTGCACGTGCCGCATGTGAACCTACAACATAAAAACCAAATCTCAAATGGACATACACCCTGCCACTCTTGCCGTCCTTCCCTGAAACAGGGGTGACATTGGCATAGATTCGCCTAATACAATATTGTAGTGTTTTTGGGTTCGGAAAGACTCTAAATTAAAACATCCTGGTCTTCTTTCTGGATATTTATTTTCACTTAATTTATTTTACAATTTACATTTATTTTTAACACTTTTAGCAACTCAAATTTATTTTCACAGTTCAGCACCTCACACACTCTTCAATCAAAGGCGACTATCTATCTGTCTTGGTGCACCCAATTTTGCTCCTCCTAGAGACAGAAGTCTCTAGGGGCCAATTTGCCAGCAAACTTTCGAACGTTCTACCAGCTTCAAGAGTACAAAAGGATTATTTCATTTCTAGACTTCTTAGGCCTATAATTATTGCTACCTACGATGTACACCTATATTAATCTACTATTTACATAACAATATATTCAAAATTCCGATTACATTCTACATAAGATTGTTATGAAAACAAATCTTACACGTGATATAGTTTAATTACATCAAGCCTGCAAACCTCTTATTTAAAAAGGTCAAAGTGCGGATATGTTAAAGGCGTGATTAGTAATTTCGTACGGTGTACAAGAGATGGAAAAATATTATATTTTGACGTCATCTGCGTCACACGCCATCTTGCATGTCAATTTTAACTGAGCGCTCAAAAGTGATCGTTCATGCCAAGTTGTTGTAGAAGAGACTAGGGAATGCAATCTCGATTTCGCGATATCCCGATCTTCAGAGATCTCGCCATATTTTTCGGGATCAATCTCGAAGCACAAAAATTAACGCGGACCACCGGTTCTGAACAACTGATCTAAACATATTAGTATATAATAATAATATTAGGATGATTTATTTGGTGAGCGCTGTTTTTGTGTGTATCACATCTCAAGAGCCCTCTGCGAGCTTGGTGGTCGCTGTAGAAAGCGCCAATTCTCAAGCAAGATCCAGTTGTTCTGAGGTTTGATGAACTTTTCGGTGACCTATAATCTATAATCTTATCTGCAAAGATATGTTATTTAAGGCTCATATTAAATGCATGCCCACAGACATGCACATGTAGGTTCGCGCCTACACATTTTGCATGTGTGCATACAAATAAGCAAAACCTCACATGAACATAAACCTTGCATCTCCTGCCGCCGTTCCCTGCTTTTACAGCACGGGTGGTCAGCCTCATACCAACCTATCAGTCAAGGAGCATACCGGTCTATGTTAAAGGTTTATGAATTTTTCAACCCAGCGAAGAGCGCATTTGGAAATACAAATGGTATATTTTTTGTGCTCCGCCGGGATTCGAATCCACAACCTTTCATTTACGAGTCCGAAGTGTTGCCACTGGACTACGGACCGGTCCAAAAATGTATTATTGATACATAGATATTACTTACAGGTTTATTAGGTTTTTAAATTGATTTCTGATTATGCATTACATTTTGATAGGCATCTTTTACTGAGACTATTTGAACCGGTTGTCTGTACAAAACTCACGTTCACTTCCATATCTGAATAAAAACAATGCCTTACAAGTTGCTGACATAGGTACCTGCTTCGCTACTGTTTTTATTTATTTCTGCACTTTTTTTATATAATCGAAACCTGCAAGGCTCGTCTTTTAATTATTCTCACTTCAATTAGACCGGTCCCTAGTCCAGTGGCAACACTTTGGACTCGTAAATGGAAGGTTGTGGGTTCGAATTCCGGCGGAGCACAAAAAATGTACTATTTACATTTTCAAATTTTAACACTTCGGACTCGTAAATGGAAGGTTGTGGGTTCGAATTCCGGCGGAGCACAAAAAATATACCATTTATATTTTCAAATTTGCTCGTAGCTGGGTTGAAAATTTCATAAACCTTTACCAAAGACCGGTCACCAAAAGGTCCATCCAGCCTTACAGCGACTGAGTCTTGCTTGAGAATCGGCGCTTTGTAGCGTCGAACAAGCTCGTAAAAATTCCTCATTTAGTTTAATGCTTGCATTCCATGCCGAGAGCAAGGGTTCGATCCCCACCGAGGGTGCCAGAAATGATTTCCCGTTTCGGTGTAGGTATATTTCAAACTAAAATAAATACCGGCAAGGTGTACTCAGCCTTCCCAAGAACTGAGAACCAGAAAGTGGTTGGTGTGAGGTTGGCCCCCTTACCGTAAATAAATATGTAGGTCCCGAATCGTCATATTATGCAATGCCTTCGGGGATAACACAGGCAAGAAGTTACACTACATGTGTAGCTAAGTTGCGTTTTTCAATGCGAGTTGTGACTTATTTATAAATTGCATTTAACAACCTACAACAACAAAAAATACACACACATTTGTAAACTCAGCTGTTCTAAACAAACTGGTATTTTCTTATCAAAACGAATTGTATACAACTATAAAAGTACCATTTTGTTGCAGTGCTCATAATATTGTGACCGTACAGCAGCTAACTGGTATCTCGGTTGACAATTTGACCAGTTTAGTGTAGGGGTACCATTCTCCTGCCGGGATATTCCCGAGACCTATGTAACTCACCATGTGAGGGTTCAGTGAACCTCTGTCAGGCTTGCCTGCCCCATCAATACATAAGAACAGAATGGACTAAGAAATCAATCCTTTGAGAATTAGAAATACGCTAACCCACTCATCATACAAAAATACAAAATCAGTCTATCGGTAACCTTCCAACTGTCAACAGGTGTGTTACATAATTGGAAAAAAAATCCATATAAATGCCAAACTGGATATTTTCTAAACGTGCCAACAAAAGAAAATAAATGTTGGAATAATATTTCACTTAAAAAACTATTTTGTATGATTACGTTGACTTCCTTGACTGATAGGTTGGTATGCGGCTGACCACCCTACTGTAAACAATGGTTCAATATCACCCCTGCTTCAGGGAAGGTCGGCAAGAGTTGCAGGGCTTTTGTTCATTTGAGATTGGGTTTTTTATATTGTAGGTCCACATGCGGCATGTGTAAGCGCGAAATTATGCATGTCTGCTTGTGGGAATGCATTTAATATGAATCTCAAATTATACATATCTTTGCAGCTTAGATTTAGATTTAGACGTTTATAAAATTTATCTTTCATTTGTCGAAGTATTTTGCTCACGAAAGTGACAGCCATTTTTAGAAGTAGTGATGTTCAAGTGTGTAGGCACTTCCTTATTAAAGTATGTAACTTCTATGCTTGTGGTAATAGATGCTTGTGAAAATCATCCCGTACACAATGAGACCGGAACATTTTTGAATTCGGAATTTATCAGATATTTTCATACTTTCAACAACACTAGTAACAAACACATTACCATAGTAATTTCATGGATTTCCATGGTGATATTTAAATAGATTGAAGGCGTAGTAGAGACCCTTTGTTTACATAGAAAATGAGAAAAGCATTTCATATGTCGTGAGCGAGACAGCATTATAAACAATGTATGGTGTCAAAGTCGGTGCATCATGTTGATTGGTACTGAATCACATTCATAGCCTCTCCATTGATACTACCTCCATGGCCTGCCCTATAAATGTGAACTATGTATGTGTGTTTGTTTATATACTGTGTCGTTCCCCTTTCTTTCACGCTTTGTGCGGCGGACGGATTCGAACCCGGGAATCTCCCTTATGGAAAATTAACCACTAGGCGACTCCCTCTTGTCAATTTGACCCCAACTGTATTAGAATTGTAAAAAAAAACGCAGGGATGATTTATTTGGTGAACGCTGTTTTTCTTATGAATCACACCTCAAGAGCCCTTTGCGAGCTTGGTTGTAGCTTCAAATATAGCCAATTCACAAGCAATACCCATTTTCTGTAAGGCTGGATGAACCTTTGGTGGCCGGTCGGTTTTTTAAAGGTAAATGTTTTTTTCTACCCACAGATAACAGCATATTGTTTTTTTATTAAATGCTCCGCTGTGTATCCAAATCGAAATCGGACCTTCGGAATACGAGTCCGTAGCCTTAACCACTAGTCTACAGACTAGTGAATCTATAATCTAAGTTGCAAGGATATATTCATTTAAAGCTCTCAGATGTATGCCCACAAACAAACACGTGTAGTTCGCGCTTACAAATGCTGAATGTGTACTTACAAATAAAATCCAAACCTCAAATGAACATAAGCCCTACCACTTTTGCCGACCTTCCCTGACACAGGGGTGACATTGGCAAAGTAAACCATTTTTTTACAGTATGGGTGGTCAGCCTCATACCTAAATCAATTTTTACGCTTTCATTTTACGTTATCGCATCTCATTTTGGTTTAGGTATTATTAATAATCAGTGGTAGGTACTTATAACATTCTTTAAAGATCCAGATCGTTTTAATCACGAAAATTTAAATGCGTTCGAAATTTAAAATTTCAAGGTTATTCTCTAAATTAGGGAGACCATATTTTTATTAACTTTGTACGTTTATTTTTCTTGTTGGGTAATTACAGGGGAAATGCAATCGTTTTCTTTTAATCCATCCAACAAAAGAATAACTGTAGTCTCTGCATCGTATTGATATTAAAATTGTGGAGAGCCCTTTCTCATTTCTCCCCTACCTCTATTGTATCGCCTAGCAATCTCGACAGCCCCATATTATCTTCCATGCCCTCTGTGTGAACTCCAAATTTGGGGTATTATAAAATGTTACTGTCGTTGTACGAAAAGTCGCCAGTTTTTAGTATGAAATTTTAAATTGAAAATGGTTTTAAATTCAGACTCATTTACCTGTTTGGCAAGTTATTAACTCTATTATTATGTTTAGTTGTAGGAGTTTTTTTTTTAAGTGCAAACCACCAAGGATAGGCAGTATTTTATGATATTGGTATCCAGCTATCCAGCATATTTCCGTACTATCTAAATCTAATCTAAATCTAATCTAAATCTAAGCTGCAAAGATATGCATCATTTGAGATTCATATTAAATGCATTCCCATAAGCAGACATGCATAATTTTGCGCTTACACATGCCGCATGTGGACCAACAATATAAAAAAAACCCAATCTCAAATGAACATAAGCCCTGCAACTCTTGCCGACCTTCCCTGAAACAGGGGTGACATTGGCAAAGTGAACCATTTTTTACAGTATGGGTGGTATGATCTAAATCTTAGCTGCAAAGATATATATCATTTAAGATTCAAATTAAAGGTATTCCCACAAGCGGACATGTATAATTTCGCACTTACATATTTTATTATTTTAAAAAATAGGTTATCCACACCACACACGTATTTATTTTTATCTCTTTTTTTTTTACTTTGTTGTCACCCTACAATGAGGTCCGAACATTTTTGAATTAGGAACTTTTTTCTCCCGGAGCAATCCTTAGTTTTGTATGGCTGACTGCCGTCCTTGGCAACAAATATCTAAATATGTGTATGCATTTTCCTCAACAACCTGGCAGGGTGACGACACAATTTTGTCTATATCGATTTACGTGCGGACCTCATTGTTAGGTATAAACAATAGGTATCTAATCTAATCTAATCTAAGCTGCAAAGATATATATCATTTAAGATTTATATTAAATGCATTCCCACAAGCAGATATGTATAATTTCGCGCTAACACATGCCGCATGTGGACCTACAATATAAAAACCCAATCTCAAATGAACATAAGCCTTGCAACTCTTGCCGTCCTTCCCTGAAACAGAGGTGACATTGGCAAAGTGAACCAATTTTTTTACAGTATGGGTGGTCAGCCGCATAACAACCTTTAAGTCAAGGAACATACATGACAAATTACAGTCTAGTTTTTCAAAAAAATATAATACATTTAATCTCTCATTGAACACACAAGAAAATAATTAGGTGCATTATCACTGGGGTCTAGTAATAACTGCTACATTTAAATCATTCTATCAAAAATATTTTGGTTATCCATTTCAAAATATATATTTAGTAAATGCCTGCTCACAATCCTTT